>JAJOZX010001138.1:470000-1008044 GCA_023014485.1 Bathynomus jamesi | reverse complement strand
TATCACTATTTTCACCCTTCCTCTATCACGTGGTTTGGATTATAACGACCTTACGACACTAGAAGTATGGTTGAAAACCTTATAAAACGAACTACTTTTTTCACCTCTATCGCCAGCCAAAAGTTCACCCAAAGTTCGGCATAATAGGAAAATCAAAAAAATTAAAAAATATATATAAAATACGAAAATCTATTCCAAAAACTCAACATCTTCATTAGCATACTTAGAACTCTAATTTAGCCAAAAATGAACATTCTAGCTCAATTAATAACAGAGGTACTATTGCCAGAAAATTGCTGAACTTTGGAGGCAATTTCTGACTAATTTTAATTTTGGTGCTTAGGTACCTTAAGACGCGGGACCCCTCATTTATTCAGTAATGTTTCAAGTTTTATATCTGGTATTTAGTAAATCTTCACCTGCCTTCATCATTTTCAACTACTAAATGAAATCTATGCTCTAATTCAGTAAAAATATTGTCCAAAACAGTTACAGCTGATGCTACATCATCTCGATAAGCATTTTTAATATCCCTTGGCTTGTTGATATATGGTTATCTTTACTTATTTCCAAAGATAAAAATTTAAAGGAGATGGTTCAGAGAATGAGCATGCTGCCTTGTAGGTCCTTCTTGGTCAATCCACTGTTCTGGAATGGGAAGCAGTGTTACGACATTGGCTACAACATAACCCACATGAAGACAAAGGATTGGATGTTTCCATCAATTATGGCATTATTCTCTCATCCTTAACTTGCCCAAAATGTGACAGTGAGTGCCTAATATGAAAAGATAAGATATTTAGGTGAAATAACCAATATTAACCTGTTAGGTTAATTGAATGCCGTTAGGTCAATCAAATGCCGTTAGGTCAACTGTACACTGTAGGGTTATAACTTTTAGACTTTTTTTCAAATAAAAGATCTCCTGTATCATAAATCGATGAACTTTTGCTTAAAAACAATGAAAAAGACCCTAATTCCTCTCAGTTTTTAAAAAAGGTCACCCCCAAATCAAAAGTTTGAATCACCATAACCATATATTTACGTTACTACTCATAAGTATATAAATATATTATTATTAGAGGGCGGACTTTTAGGTTTTAACCTAAAAAATATTTTCAAATTTTTCAGTACACTAATATATCGTGAGATCACCCGAAAAATCACTTCCAGTGCTCAAATTCGATGACTAATATCAATCCACCCATACAAGAAAATTCTAGAACACACGACATTGTTCTTCATGCACTCGCAAATTGTATAAAAGCACGAAATGAAATCAACCGAATCACTTGTGTCCAGTATTGCGCAATAGTTACTCAACTGTTCAGTTCAACTCAACTTCAGGTAAGCTTTTATTATTTGTAATATGTTCACTTAATTAAAAGACGTAGCGAAATGTGGAATTCGCTTCTGCACTCTTGAACATTCCAGAGCATTTTTAAAATTTATTAACCATAATAATTTGTTGAATTTTTCTTCCATTTTAACACGTAAACAAAAGTGTATCCAGAATGTTTTGTAGAAGGGAGTCAAACTCAAAAAATATATAGAGCCCAAAATATTTGGTGATAAATATTTTCGTGAGACGTTCTATGGATGTTCTAAAAATATTTTCCAAAATTTTATCACCTAAAAAATAAATATTTGGTCATATTTTTTCACCTAAAAATCCGCCCTCTAATTATTATATTATTTCTATATATTATATTAATATTATATATACACAGTATATAAATATATATAAACAAACAAACGAATCAACTTAATACCTTTTTATATCTGTTTCAGAAGCAATATAATGTCACACAAGAAAAGTGATACTACCATACAGAAGAACAAGGATATCTGGACCAATAATCTGGTGAGATTCCAGTAGTCACATAGAAGAAGAGGAAGTGTGCCTTTAGAAGAATCTTCACTAGAAGAAAAATGCAGAATGCCACTCCAAATCCAAATCATTGGACGGTACCAGTTTCTTGGAACAGAAATCAAAGGAAGAAAGGAGCGAATAGTGGAAATTTCCAAAGAAGTTACAAAATTATGGAAGAATAAATTGAATTTTCCGCATGTGTCAGATCAAGTAATACGAGCAAAGCTTGACAAGGTGATGAAGACTTATGATGAATGTGTCAGGAGGGGAAAATATGATGCCCTGAATGAACTTTTTGATATCACTAAAGTAAATGGCCAATGGTTATCCTCGGAAGAAAAAATGACTGTACCACCTTCAAGTGGAAAGCAAAGGAGAAGTGGGGTACTCTACAGGTCAAGTTGCAAGTGAAGAAATGATTCACCCTTCAAAGAGACGAAAATTGCCTGCTGAATCAGCATCAACATCTTACAATCATGTATCTGGTGGTAGTGGTACTGAATCTGAAGAGAGCAAGCATGAAGATGAGAGTATTACTCCACCAACCAGAAGACATAACAAAAGTAAAGTTGCAACCAACTTGGTGACATCCACAGGAGTATCAACAAGTAAAGCCGCTAAAATATGCAAACAGTTGTCACTTGATGGTATTGACATTCCAACACCAAGTCAAGCAGCAATTTACAAGTCAGCATACAAAGAGGCTGCTAAATTGAAGGAGGAAATGATTGAAAATTTACAGATGGAAGAGTGGTCTTTACATTTTGATGGAAAGCGCATTGAGGAAAATGAGTATCAAGTAGTGGTACTTAAAAATGAAAGAACCGAAGTAAAATTGGATGCATTGCGTCCGAAAGATGGCAAGGCTGAAACTATTGCTGAAGGAATTGCAAAAGTTATTGATGAATACACCTTATGGAATGCAATAAAGATGATCATTGCTGATACAACAAGTGTTAACACTGGGAAAGAGAGTGGAGTTGTCATCAAATTGCAACGAATATTCTCAGAGAAGGGTATCTGCAAACCACAATTTATCAGTTGTCAGCATCACATTCTGGACAGGATTCTCCGTTTGGTAATGGATGAAGATCTTGGTGCTAACAGCAGTTCTCCAAACATCGAATATCCATTTGTATCCCAACTGGTGAAGAATTATGAGGAACTAAAGGCACAGTTTGTTAATGGAACAGAAGAGGTCCTCGAGAAATCAGGATGGAGAGATGATATTAAGTTTTTGTACCATCTAACATGGGTGTTTAGATTCTTTGAAGAAAAAGGGAATTTTCCTTTGATTAACTTTCAGAAAATTCCAAACATCAGCAATGCGAGGTGGCATTCAAGAGCCATTCTAGCTATCCTTGCATTTATTCTTATACCTACAACAAGGAAGACTTTGGAGAAGGTATGCAGATTCATTTCATACAACTGGGCAGAATATTGGTTTACTAATCAGATGTACAATGAAAATGACTTCAAGAACTTGTCAGAAATATTGAAACCTTACAAAAAAGCATTGAACTCATTGGAAAATCACTGGAAGCAGGAGCCATCCCCACTCAAGATACCAAGAAGTAATCAGTGTGCAGAACGTGCAATCAAAGTTATGCAGGAACTGTATGCTGCCTACAGAAACAAAAACAAACTGCAACTTCAGTTTATTCTAAGCAATAAGCAGTAATATATGTACAAGTATTATAACGATTATGTTGTGAGTTCTTTTATTATATTACATGGAATATGCAATAAAGTAACGTATGCAATAATCAATTTTTTGATTTCGGGGTGACCTTTTCTAAAAAGATATTAAAATGAAAGTTCATTTCTTTGTTTTTAGGCAAAAGTTCATCGAATTAAAGTACAGGAATATTAGGTTGTAAAAAAGTTATAACCCTACTGTACACCCTTGATGATTGGTTTGGTTAAGTCATGATATTTTTGTTGGTTTAAACGAAAATGACAAGAGCAAACTTTTCTAGTTAATTTTGAGGTGTTTTGTACAAAACTGCCATCCATTTCCTGTGCAAATGCATAATTTTTGAGATGATGATATTTCAAAAACTATGCATTTGCACAGGAAATGGATGGCAGATTCATGCCAAACATCTCAAAATTGACCAGAAAAGTTTCTCATCATAAAAACAGACTGGGTGTAAAAACGAATAATTACCTAAATATCTTCTGATCTTTTCGTATCAGGCACTCACTATCACATTTCAGGCAAGTTTAGGATGAGAGAATAATGCTGTAATTGATAAAAACATCCAATGCTTTGTCTTCATCTAGGGCACATGATGAATCAAGTCTTCAAAGTCAAAATCACACGAATGGCACGTCATACTGCTAGCACAAAACTCAAAACTAACAAAATTTAGTCACGAGAAAATAGCCCAATCAGGAAAAATATTTTATGAAAAAAAGTACATTATTGCCAAAATAGGAAATATATTTTATTAAAAAAGTACATTTGAACAAATTTGCACAAGATAAGATATATATATATATATTTTTTAGTCAGTTTTTAATGGCAATTCACTATATAGTACTTGTTCAACTGCTTGTGACTGGGAGTAAAATTGAATATTAACCTATTTACAATATGCAACTTTAATTAACTTTGAATATGAGACATCATTAATTTTTTGTTTACAGTTGAGTCATTACATCAACCCCCAGCATCTTTGATTGGCTGCAAAAATATTCTCCACCCGAGTTGCACGATTATAAAAATAAATTTTGTACACTGAAATTACTTAATAAAATTTAATAAAATTTGCCTGATTCACCTCATTTTAAAAATTACATATTTGGCTGGCTACTCAGAGGTAGTTTGAAGTGCAGGCATTTTCACAAGAGTAATCCCCTAAACTATATAGAGACACTCTCTGGGTTACGTAAGCCTCGACTTACACAAATGCTCCCATAAATCCCATTAAAAAAATTTTCAAATTGCACTAAGTTTACATTAGTTACCATAAGCGTGCGTAGTGAGGCTGCGGAAGAATACTGCAGAGTAAGATTGAATATTCTAATTTTCTTGTTCCTTTATATCACTAAAAAGAGAATTGTATTCAGGGCCATTTCTAACTTTTTTGGGAGCCCCCCTACCCAACCACTTGCCAGACCTGCATCAAAACAACTGCTCCATACACACATTATATATATATATATATATATATATATATATATATATATATATACACACACACAGACCAAAAGCTACATTAATTGGACAGTGAAGGGAAACTTTCTCCTCACTGTCCAATCATAGCTTTTTTGTTAGTTATATATATTATTAGTCAAATATATCAAATAACCTTTATTTAATATGAAAACTTCTAAGAAGGAAATAATATTCCTCCAAGTCATTTCTATAATTACCCACACCTCCCGCTGATTGTAGCTGGCTGAGTCAAATAATAAACATGCCCTGATCAACACACTTGGGGCATTTTCCTACCAAGACTGGTAAATTATTTATTTATTAAAAAAAAGGGGGGCTAGCGGCTGCAGGGCCCCAAGCAGTCGCTTATTTTGCTTATAGGAGGAAACCAGCCTGATTATATGTTTTGAAAGTGTGGTGTTTAAGTTTTTGTGATTGTATCATGTAACACGTACCTAATATTTTTATTCCTATTGTAGTACCAAATTTTTTCTATATAACTAGAAGAATTGCATTTTATTTCATTTTATGAGAATTTTATAGTTATATTATGATCAGTTATTTTTGTGCATTGATTACACCATTATATAAGTAAATTGCTATTTGAAAACACTTTTTTTTTTGAGTCCCTACCCCATAAGATTACAGAAAACTACTATTGTTTTTATCCATCACATCACTGTTCTCCAGAATTAGGCAATCATTAATTCATTATTTGGACCAATATGCATTAGGGTGCATTAAACGCCCCATGATTTTCAAAAAGTTGTTGGATTTTAATGTCTATTCCCTCAAATGTTACACTTGTTGGTAGAAGTATGTATGCAAAAAATAAATCAAATCGGAGGTGGTCCTGGGTGGCCACCGGCCACTTTTAATATTTAGTAGTGATGCACCGAATATTCGGCAAATATTCGGTATTACTTATAATACTAATATACAAATATTCGGTTATTACTATACTTACATTGATTGAAAGTTGAAAATGTATAAAACACAATGCCAATGTCACTACTCCAACTTTGCTCGTTTCCGCAAATTTGGCCTCGCTTTGCGGTCACATTCAACCACTTGAAGAAGAAGATTTTGGAAGTGGTCTTCTCCTCTTGCAGCTGAGACAAAATCAGTTGTGAGCTTTACTGCTCTCTCCGCAGGGTCATTCACAACATTTAACCCATCCACAATGGACTTGGCTGCCTTGAAGTGGTCATTGTTCTGCCAATTGTCAACATCCTCTGTTAGGAAGGTCATATCCAGGTGAAGAAGGTTCACTGTAAACCACGAGTCCTCGTTCACAAGATCAGCCAGGGTTGTCGCTTCTGTAATTTTTGGAAATGACGGTTTGCCATATCCAGAACCGTAGCGGTGTTTTGGAGTGCTTGGCATTTCATCTGGTTGTATGGCCAGTAACACATCTGCAAGGGCATGACGCTCCTTTTGAGGTACTGCATTGCTGAACAGTGCCAAAACAACCAGTTCTGGGGTTAAATACCACAAATGTCTATCAAAGGCTTTCACAGCGCTGACTGAAATGATTGAGTTGACAGCTTTATAGTTGAGCAGAGTCTTGTATAAGCACAAATCAAACCATGGGGCATTTGAAGCAGACTGACATATGAGCCACCAATCACAATAAATATAAACAACAAAAACAACAAACTCCTTCAGTTTTTCCTGTTGATGTTGTGTTGTTACAGTTCCTCGAGGTAGTACAGAAATTTGCTCTTCAAGTAGGCATATTTTGATGGAATAAAGAATCTTTGACATCCACCTTGCTTTATGCATGGCCCCCAGGTCTGTGGAGTGTTCCTTGTTTTGTGACATCATCATCGAGGACTACCTGGCAGAATTGTGCCATTTCCTTGTAGTCTTCCCTACAGTATGAAGCGCTTGTGCGGATTGTGCTTAAAACCTTGTTTTTGCAGGATAAAAGCAGTTGTTGTGCATCGTCATTGTACATTGAAATGTCAATTTTGGTTAAACTTTCATCCTTTGCATGCGATATGCGTTCCCAATTCTTCTGGAATCTTTGGAACAAAGATGCTTCTGGAGACTTTGATGTCTCAATTTTGAGAGCGTCAAACACATGATCCAGAATTACCTCTCCAACATGATGGCGACATGCACACCACAGAAGAGCACGGTCCAGTTTTGATTGAATGGTAACACAGGCAGCTGTAACGTGCACGTGTCCAGTTGATGCTGTTGTGTCAAAACATAAGTTGACAACTGACTGTTTGCACTTCCATGAATGTAGAAACGTGTAAGTGTGCTCGGCAATGATGTCACCTGATGACATATCACTTCCACGAGGATATCTAGCCACTCCCAGTAGCTTTACATCAGTGGCATTCCCAACCAACACTGGCAATCTTTCTTCCTTGCCATTCTTGTTTGTGAGCGTATGCATCTGCTTGCCATCCCAGTGAAGTGTTGCAGCTGTTGGGGCGATCCAATTTTCTCGAATATCTTTGGCGATAGCACTTGTTATTGATCGTCGAGCCTTATCAGCAGTTGAATACGACTTGGCCACACGACGTGGATCACCTCCTGCCTCTTGAATTACAGCTTCAGTGAGCACAGCCTGTTGAACAGGAGTTATGTTTAGTCGAGTAGCAACAGACACGACTGAAGGCCTTTTCAGAATATCATGAGGAATAAAGGCAGACGTACCTGCATATGTTGATCTGTGGTGACTACGCTTCCTTTGAAGCTCTGGAATCGCCTCTTCTTCAGTTTCTTCCAAGCTATCTGCAGAGGCACTATCATCAGAGCATACAGAACTTTTCATCTCTTGTACACTGGATGATTCATGACGTTCTCGTCTTGAAGCTTCCGCTAAGATGCGTTTTCTTTTCTACGATCTTTATCAGCTTTCTTCTTGTCAACACTACCAAATGAGGCTACTCTGTCAGATTTCATTGACTCTAAAAATGCTCTATCTTCCTCATTCTTAATGTTTGTCATTGCATCTTTTGTCCATACACCAAAGGTCTTATCAAGACATTCATTCATGGATTGCAACTTAGCCAAAGTGTTTGGAGATTCTCTGCGAGAAACAGGTATTTGACGCAATTTGTTATTGTCATTAAGAAGGTCAAGTATTAGTTTGCAGCATTGATGGTCTGAAAGCATAGGAATATTTGCTTTAGTGTAGAATGTTTTCAGCTGGATAAGGACTATGCTGGCAGATTTCCATTTGAGTGGCTGTGTTTGTTTGCCTTCACATATTTCTTTCTGGATGTGCCACATCACGCATCGAAGAACCTGCCGGCAAGTTGGGAGGCGGACTCCTGTCAATGTACCATCTCCTTCTGTAAGAGCATTGCCAAGACCAAAAATGGCACTTGCAAATCTGGTCTTCTTAGCTTCCATTGTTACAGCTTCCATTGTTTCTGAAAGACAATAAAGGATATTATTAGACTATAAGTGAAGTTTCGTTTATGGTACATGTTTTATGTAAATCACCCCTTTAGGGTGCATCAAACGCCCTTAGGTTCTTGGATTTTAATGTCTATTCTCTCAAATGTTATGTAAATCACCCCTAAGCAACTCTATATTAAAAGAAACAATGTAAGTAGTCAACTGGTTGGTAAATAAAAAAATAGATATTTTTACATAGCGCGGCCCCCGAAAATTGCCGCGAAAATATAAAAGTGACCGGTGGCCACCCAGGACCACCTCCGATTTAATTAATTTTTGGCATACACACTTCTAGCAACAAGTGTAACATTTGAGAGAATAGACATTAAAATCCAAGAACCTAAGGGCGTTTGATGCACCCTAATATGCATATATAGCATAAGCTCAAATATACCTCATTCTATGAAGTAGAAAGCCTCATTTCTTGCCTGCTAAAACAATAACTTCTTTGGTTTTTATTAATTTTTTGATTTCCTGTTTCAGATTCTATAATTGTGCAGTCACACATCCAAGAATTCGCTTCAGATTCATGGATTTACTTCATGCATTCATGAATTCACTTCATAGATTCACGCTGAACAGATTAAGGGCCCTAGGTCCCAGTAATATTTAGAGCCCCCTCATACTCTACAAAATCATGAAAATCAAACAAAATTACATCATTTTAATTACACTGGTCAACAAAGATTTTTCATCAGAGTAAAATTTGTGGTGGCTGGTTAGCATTTTTCACGCTGATTCCAAAACTGCATTCAGATTTTTTCTAGCACGTATAGTTTTCAAGATGAAGGCATATACATAACTACAGAGATTTAACCATTTTAAATAGGCAAAATACTAATATTTCAACATTTGATTGTGTTTATTTTATTGTGTTTTTTTAGTTTATTCATCTTATTGATTTCAATTATCTTAATTATACATCTTATGTATTTCAGGTGTGAGCTTTTACGTCTAGCAGCATTGTGATTTAGGCAACAATGCCGTGCTTTGTGTGTCAAAAGATCAGTCCAGTCCAAGAACTTGTTGTGTCAAGTTGGTGTACATTTTTTTTGAATTTATAGCTTGCTCAGGTCAGTCAACATGCCTCGACAATGTAAGAATGACCCCTGAAAGCAGTTCTTTTGCATAATGGTAATATAATGCCATCCAACCCCATTGCCCATTCCGTCCATCTAAAAGAGACATAAGACAATATGGATATACTACTGAAGGCAATCAAATACGACAGTCATCAATGGAATGTTTGTGGAGATCTAAAAGTTATAGGAATGCTTATGGGTATGCAGTCAGGATTCACAAAATTTTGTTGTTTCCTTTACCTGTGGGACAGTTGCGCCACTATAGAACATTACACCAAAAGTGACTGGCCACTTAGGTATACATATGTCCCAGGATAAGCAATGTCCAGTCTGTCCCTTTAGTGGATCCCCAAAAGATCTATCTGCCACCTCTTCACATTAAACTTGGTTTAATGAAGAATTTTGTTAAAGCAATGGGTAAAGTCAATTCTGAAGGGTTCCAATACCTTTCAAGGAAATTTCCGAAGGTTACTGCAGGAAAATTGAAGGAAGGAATTTTTGTTGGGCCACAAATAAGGGAGGTTTTGAATGACACTGAATTTGAAAAAGTCCTAAGTCCGCTGGAATTGAAGGCTTGGCTGGCGTTCAAATGGATATGTGAAAACTTTCTTAGAAGCAACAAGTCACCTGCGTATAAGGATGGAGTCAAGAACCTCCTTGATGCCTTCAAAGAAATGGAGTGTCGAATGTCGTTAAAAATTCACTTCCTGCATTCCCACTTAGATTTCTTTCCTGAAAACCTTGGTGCAGTGAGTGATGAGCAAGGAGCGCGCTTCCATCAAGATATTCAGATGATGGAGAAGCGCTACCAAGGATATTGGAATGAAAGCATGATGGCGGACCATTGTTGGATGCTGTATCGTGACAATCCAGGCCAAATTTACAAAAGGAAATCACACTCACAGCGCTTTTAATAAAATAATGTATATATTCTTTATTTATAAGTACATTGAATAAAGTATATGATGTATTTGTTGTTTAGCATTCCTAAGTGTGATCATGTTTGTGATGAGAAAAAAAGTTTCATTTTGTTGGCCAGTGTTATCATATACAGTATTCACAAAGATATTTGATCAAACATAGAAAATACTAATATATGATGGTACAATATAGTATATTAACTTAAAATGCACAAAAGAAACAAAATTAATTCTCATAACTCATTAATATCCATACTGCATACCTTCTACATTTGTAAAGGGTAAAGTAAAAAAACATTCTTAATGCAATAGCAGAATTCGCAAATGTTGCAACCAAATCACTGTTAGCCAGTAACTTGTACAAAAAAGATAAAAAAATAAAAAATTTTACTTGTGTGGCTGGTGGGTCCCTGTATGGTCAGGGCCCTAGGCCTGTGCATTAATCTGGTACTTGATTCAGATTCACTTCACCAACAATGTCTATGTCCCATTCCTGCAAGAACCACCAAGATTTGTTTTGTTATATACGTGGTAATTTTCAATCAGTAAAGCAAAGGCAAAAAAATCATATCTCGCTTATTTCATGTAACACTTGGTGATCAAGATTATGCCAATCATGTGTGAAAAATTTGAGGCAATGGGTTCAAGCCTTCAAGGCAAAAGGAAGTCCTTACCTTTTGGTATACCTATGGTTTGGCGTGAGCCCAAAGGCCATATCAAGACTGTTATTTCTGTTTGTGTAATATCAAGGGATTCAGCAACAAGAATAAATCATCCATTGTGTATCCATCATTGCCATCTGCCATCCGTTCTGTTCCACACAATGATGATGTTCCATTCCTGCATGCCCCAAAGAACTTAAAGTTTCTGAATCTGATACAGAACTTAGCAATCACAGACTTTAAAAATGATGATAAGAGTGCTAAAGACCCACAATTATTCACTCAGGCAGAACTGAATGATCTTGTATGAGATCTTGACGTACCAAAAGATGGTGCCCAACTCTTGGGATCCAGGCTGAGTGAAAGAAATTTACTGGCTGCTGGAACTTCATATTCCTGATACAGGGGCAGAGAACAAGAATTTGTTCAATTCTTCTCTATGGATGGTTCTCTAGTATTCTGTACTGACATACCTGGTCTTATGAATACTATGGATATAGACGAGATATGTTATGATTCCACCACAAATGGAATCGATTACGATTACAATTACCTAGCAAGTCCATGATTACAATTACGATTCCTTCCAAAATTAATTGAATCGATTACAATTATATTAAAAACTGTAATCATGATTCCAACGATTCCTACAAACTTAAAATCTTATGAAACAATGGCAACTTCATAAATGGAATTTTTCCCCATAATGTGAATGTCAAAGCATGACAATAAAACCCACTGTTTAGACAAGTATATTTCCAAACATACTTCTGTCTAAAGAGTGGGTTTTATTGTAATGGCAACTTGACTTTCATATTTACTATGTTGTAATCATGGCATGTAATCATAATTACGATTCCTTAAAAATGTGGAATCAATTCCAGTGATTACAATAACAAAATGTCTGGCACAGACTATGATCCAAAAGCGTGGAGATTGTTCATTGACAGTTCAAAGTCAAGTTTAAAAGTTGTTTTGCTGCATAATGGCAATCAACTGGCATCCATCCCTATTGGCCACTCTGTCCACATGAAAGAAAATTATGACATGAAATTCCTTCTAGATAAAATAAAATAAAATATGATCATAACTGGATCATTTGCGGAGATTTAAGGTGATATCCATGCTTCTTGGCCAACAATCTGGATATATAAAGATGCCTTGCTTCATGTGCGAGTAGGACAGCAGAGCAAAGGCTGATCATTGGAAAAAGAAGGATTGGCCCCAAAGAACTAACTTAACACCAAGCAGCAAAAATGTTATCAATAAACCTCTTGCAAGACCTGCAAAAGTGTTGCAACCACCATTACACATTAAACTGGGGCTAATGAAGCAATTTGTAAAAGCTTTGGATAGAGATGGCAACTGTTTCAAATACATTACTGACCAATTCTTTTCTCTAAGTAGAGAGAAAATAAAAGCTGGTGTTCGATGGCCCTCAAATATGGAAACTAATGAAAGATGACAACTTTCTTGATTCAATGTCAAATGTGGAGAAAGTGGTTTGGATATCACTCAAAAGTGTTATTGAAAATTTTCTAGGAAACCATAAAGCCAAACACTATAGAACAATTGTTAGTCACATGTTGCAACATGAGTGTGAAAGTGCATTTCCTTTACAGCATTTGGAGTACTTCCCCGAGAACCTTGGAATGATTAGTGAAGAGCAAGGTGAAAGGTTCCATCAAGACATAAAAAAAACATGGAAAAATGATGAACTGTCAGTATAATGGCTGACTACTATTGGTATTTTGAAGAGATATGTTTCCGAACCAAATTTAAAAAAAGACATCTAAAAAGAGGAAATTCACCCAAATATTATGATGTCAAAAAAAGTAATCTAAAATGATTCTTTCTGTGAATTTTATTGTACTACTGTTCTTTTACTCAGATTTAAATAAAAAAGTTCTTTTGGTGTGAAGTTGAGTTTTTAATTTGTTTCTAAATGCTTAATCTAATATTATGTTTATATGCGCATAAAATAAGGAAGTTTTATTATTAATTTTGTGAGAGATTCTAATGTGATAGCAAAGAACTGATACCACATTTGGAATCAGCAACCCAAAATTGTATTATTCCACCCATTTTCAAAGAAACAAATTTTTTTTTAATTTGTATAATGGTGTTATTGATTTGATTGATAAAATAAATAGCTGAAATAGACTTGAATTTTCTTATTTTTAATATAATTTTTTTTTTTATTGAAACTGATTGGCAATATAAGTAAATACGCATTATTAACAAATAAAAAAACTGCCAAATAGTGTGAGTAGGATAATCTTAAGATAGATTGCAGTGAAACAACTGTGGGAGGGACAAGGGAAAATACTTTGATATCATTTTCTGAAGTAAAGTGGTTAATTAAAGAGTTAAAGACTGGTTCTGCATCAGGGGTAGATGACTTATTGAATGAGCGCTTAAAATATGCCAATGACGTAGTATGTCTGCATATATCATTGCTCCTATCAGCCATGCTTGCTCATAGCTATATCCCTGCAGAGTTCATGAGGGTATACTGTATATCTTGCGCCTGGTCAAAAATAAGTATGGAGACATTCTGTTTAGCAATAATTACAGGCCTATTGCTGTCGCTTCCTGCTTCTCGAAACTACTAGAAAAACTCTTGTTACTCTGATTAAATGATTTCCTATTTAGTTTTAAAAGGTCCCACTCAACTGACCTGTGTATCTATGTACTTAAAGAAACAATACCTAAATACATTGACAGTAATTCAACTATTTATAGCTGTTTCCTAGATGTAAGCAAGACATATGATAGGGTGAACCACAATATTTTATTTGAAAAACGAAGTAGAAGACAGGAAGGTTCCCATGTACATATTAAATTTATTGACATTTTGGTATTCCCACCAATCTTTCACCATTAAGTGGGGCAATGTACTATCCGAGTGTTTAGGCTCCTCTTGCGAGGTGAGACAAGGCTCCTTGCTCTCCCCTGTGCTGTTTAATGTGTATATTGACAGATTAATTGCTTCACTTAATGAGGCAACAGTGGGATGTTGTATAGATAACACAAGGATAAATAACTCAGTTTATGCCGATGATATGGTGTTAATAAGTCCCTCTGTTAAAGGTCTGGATCAACTACTAAAAGTCTGCAAAGTGTATTCGCATAAAGATATTCTTTTTAATATTATAAAAACTAAGGTTATGCAATTTCATCCTAAAAGCTGTAATCAGCCAGCTGATATACACTGTGTTCACACTTATTAAGCAGATTACATTTTCTCCACTGTTTTCAAAAGTTTTTCCCCCAATTTCAATGAAATTTGTAGCAAATAATCACTATATATAGCAGCATTGATGGTATTCATTTTGATAATTAAAATAATTCTCTAATTTTATTGAAAAATATGTAAAATATTGTGTTCCGAATTATTAAGCAAGTATTCTATTTATGGATCTAAATGGTGGAAATGGGTAAGAAGAAGGATTTAACTAACTGAGAAAAGAAAAATAGTCAAGTTACTCGCTGAAAATATAAAATCTATTGAAATTGCGAAGCAGTTTCGAAGCAGTTTGGCAGAGCTTATCAAACTGTAAACAAGTTTGTACTGGAGGGTACCAAACTGAGGCAGTGAAGTGATAAAGGAGCTATAAGAAAAGTGACAAGGTCGCAGATATCTGTAATCAAGCGTAAATTGCAAAGCATCCCTTGTCCTCAAGTAGAGAGGTTTTTGAGCAGGCTGGCATACATAATGTACCAAGAACATCTCGATGTGGAATCCTCCAAACAATTGGCAAGATGTGTAAACCTACGATTCAGTCACCATTAACACCCAGGTACAAGAAGCAGCGTGTTGAATGGGCATGTCAGTACGTGAAAACAGATTTTAATACTGTATTGTTCACCGATGAATGAAAAGCAACCCTTGAGGAACTTGATGTTTGGTCAAGAATATGGAATGCTGAGAGTCAATTTCTACCATCAAGATTAAGACGCCAACAAGGTGGAGGTAGTGTCATGTTTTGGGCAGGATTGAGAGGCAATGAAGTAGCTGTCCCATACAGTGCCTGATGGTGTAAAAATGAATGCCCAGTCTTACACAGACTTTCTAAAAGAAAACCTCATTCCATGGTAGAGATTGACCCTTAGCAATCCATCTTCTTCACCAACCATCAGATCCCTCAAGGGTTGCTCTTCATTCATCGGTTAACAATACAGTATTAAAATCCATTTTCACGTACTGACGCGCCCATTCAACACGCTGCTTCTTGTACCTGGGTGTTAATGGTGACTGAATTGTAGGTTTACATGTCTTGCCAATTGTTTGGAGGATTCCACATCGAGATGTTCTTGGTACATTATGTATGCCAGCCTGCTCAAAAACCTCTTTACTTGAGGACAATGGATGCTTTGTAATTTGCGCTTGATTACAGATATCTGCCGCCTTGTCACTTTTCTTATAGTTCCTTTATCACTTTGCCCTCAATTTGGTACCCTCCACTACAAACTTGTTTACAGTTCAATAAGCTCTTCCAAACTGCTTCGCAATTTCAATAGATTTTATATTTTCAGCGAGTAAGTTGACTATTTTTCTTTTCTCAGTTAATGTTAAATCCTTCTTCTTACCCATTTTCACCATTTAGATCCATAAATAGAATACTTGCTTAATAATTTGGAACATAATATTTTACATATTTTTCAATAAAATGAGATAATTATTTTAATTATCAAAATATTTTATTGAAATGAATACCATCAATGCTGCTATATATAGGGTAGTGATTATTTGCTACAAATTTAATTGAAAGTGGGGAAAAACTTGAAAACATTGAAGAAAATGTAATCTACTTAATAAGTGCAAACGCAGTGTAAGGTTTAAAATGAATGGTGAAGTAATTGAGGAAGTACGAGAGTTTAAGTATTTGGGTCAAACTATTACCAGCTCCTTGAGTGATGACTCAGATATAAGAAAACAATCTCAAAGCCTGTGTGCTAAAGCAAATATGACCATAAGGAACTTTTGATTTTGTACAAGTGAAGCTAAAGACACACTTTTGTACTTTCTGCAGTAATATACAGGGTGTCCCAGAATTAACTATCTATTTCAATGAAATCAGACAAATTTTTTAAAAACACTTTTATTTATGTTTATCATGTTTAATATGTGTTAAAAATGTATAAATTTCTAAATTTTTTTCATAATTTTATTTTCATAGTTTTATTTTCACTCTCTTTCAGAACCCTATTAATAATGAATACACAAGAACGCATCTTTGTTGTAACATCCCGTATCAAAGGAATGCAATGTAATGAAATCAGAGAAAAATTTACAAGAAGATTCCACAGAACCGGTCCTACAGACAAAGCGATTCGTGAACTTGTGAACAAATTTAAAAGAACTGGATCCGTACACGACGAGGTGAGAAGAGGACGCCCAAGGACAGCACGTAACAGTACTGAACAGGTACGACAATTGTTTGAGGATGAACCAACAACTTCGGTTAGGGAGGCCGGTCGAAGACTCAACATATCCAAGGCAACAGTTCATAGAATCTTGCGTTCGACACTGATGAAAAAGGCTTATCACATTCAAGTACTGCATGCCCTAAATGAAGAGAATTATCCAAATCGAGCAGCAAGGTGTGCAGAAATTGTGGATCAAATCAAAAATGAAAGTTTATTGGATAACATCTTATTCAGTGATGAGGCAACTTTCCACACGTGTGGTAAAGTCAGTCGACACAACTGTCATATCTGGTCCAATGAAAGACTGTCTGAAGTCATAGAATGGCAAAGAGACTCTCCAAAAGTTAAGGTGTGGCTTGGAATGACCAAATCCAAAATTTATGGCCCATTCTTCTTTGTGGAAGCAACTGTAACAGGTACCGTCTACCTTGATATGCTTCAGCAGTTTCTCGAACCACAGCTTCTTGATGATGGCATTCTTGATAATGTTGTGTTTCAACAAGATGGAGCACCATGTCATTATGCTCTAATTGTTCGAGAATACCTCAACAGACGCCTTCCGAATTGGTGGATTGGACGTGGAGGACCTCGACCTTGGCCTCCGCGTTCTCTGGATTTGACACCCCTGGACTTCTTTGCTTGGGATTTCATAAAAACAAAGGTTTATCGCCAAAAGATCAATAGTTTAGCTGAACTTAAAGAACGCATCCAGTTGGCAGTGCGGGAGATAACACCTGAAATGCTTCAAAATGTGTTTCGCAGCACTGAGGATAGATTTGAAATTTGCAGAGATACAGACGGTGCACATGTTGAAACTTCTCAATAAAGTTTTGACTTATGATTTATAAATCTATTTGTTTTTGTATCATAATTTAGTAATAAACACAAAATTATGTCAGTTTTTATTAAATTTGTCCGATTTCATTGAAATAGATAGTTAATTCTGGGACACCCTGTATACAGACAGCAACTCTGGATGAATTACAAAAAAGGTTCTGGCAGAACCCTAAATTTGCTGTACAACAGGTCCTTCAGACTCTTACATAAATTACCCCTGAGATGCTCAGCTTCACAAATGTTTGCTGACCCGCAATGTCCCGAGCTTCCTGGAGGTAACAAGATGTGCTCAATACAGTCTAATGCAAAGAATTAAAAATCAACCAACCCAATTATCCATGAGTCCTGCCATTTATCCTCTAAGCTATGGAATTCTTGGTACGAAAATGTCTGTCTGTAGCTCCACTTAACTTCAACATTACAGTATTATTTCTAATCAGTTGTATATTTCTATCCTTAGTATATGAACTGTCATTGTATTAATAGTATTTGTCATATGGAGTATAGTCTGCGAATAAACCTTTTCATTTTCATTAATCGCGAGCCCTGCATAGTATTTTGCACTTGGCCCTGGCCCTGGCATAGGGTGGGTATGTAATAGTAAAAAACATTGAAAACCAGCTTTTAAAGCTTTCTTTACTATTACACCAGTCTCCAGTAGAAAGTTTTAAAAGCTGGTTTTCAACGTTAAAGACATGACTTAAATATGGGTATAAAAATAGGTGTTAGGTTAGGTTTGCTTAGGTTGTTTTAGGTTCAGCCAATTTTGAAGGGGAAATTTATGTTTTTCCTATGTTTTTTGATGTGTTTTGTATTAATCTGACTTTCAAAATCTTCGGAAACCACTCGTTTTTGTGATTCTCCCCACCCAAAAACTCCTGGTTCCCACTGGGGGTCCCCCAGGTAAAAAAGGGTAGAAAGTTTTAAAAGCTTTAAGCTTTAATAACGCTAACCCCTTATCTGCGGAGCGCACATATTTGTGCGCTCGGTCATCAACGAGGTATTGCGGAACACATATATGTGTGCCATGAATTTATCGTGAATAACAGCCTGCGGAAAGCACAAATATGTGTGCTCATCTATGATTCATTGATTTTGTTTTAACTCATGATGTCAGTCACACTCTGATTAGTTAAAAAATATCAGTACATAAATTAGAACTGTTGTATTTCAGTTATTGCCAGAAATTGCGTGCGTGTGATGTTTTTTTTTGCCTCCCTTATTTGTGACAATGGCAAAACGTAAACCTCAAAGTGATAGTGATTTGCGATTGTTATTACAACATGATGATGATGATGATGATTATAGTTTGCGTCTTTCTGATACAGATAGTGATGATGATTTCAATTCCGATACTGAATCTAATTCTGATCAGAGTGAATCTGAGGATATAGCCAATTTAAGTGCAGATTCATGGCGTCCAAATGGTAATGTGCGCAATCCTTTCCCATTTACGGGTGATAGTGGCCCTAAAATTAGTAATAATATAGAAGCAAATGATGTATTAGGAATTTATGAATGTATAGTTACTGATGAAATAATAAAACTTATTTGTGATGAGACAAATAAATATGCTGAAAAGTGTATTTCAGAAAAGAGAGGGCAACCATTTGGAATTCCTAAACGGAGTAGGCTTCATGACTGGAGTGATGTTTCTGTGCAAGAAATAAGGCTTTTTGAAGGCATATTGCTTTTGATGGGAATTGTACAAAAAACAACTTTACAATCATATTTTTCTAGAAAACCCTACTAGATACGCCCATATTTTATAGTATTGTGAAAAGGGATAGATTTTTGTATTTCTCAGACAGTACTGATTCAAGCAATAAACTGTACAAAATTGATGAGGTATTAGACTTATATAAACAAAGCTTTCAAAAAGCTTATGTCCCTTCTCGTGACATTTCAATTGATGAAAGCTTATTACTATGGAAGGGAAGGTTGAGCTGGAAAATGTATATTCCCCTCAAACGTGCAAGATTTGGAGTGGAATGTTTCATGCTCTGTGAAGCCAAAACAGGCTATATATATAACTTTATTATATATACAGGTAAAGGAACACAGATTCCTATAAATGTGGTGATGTAGATGAAACAAAACAGTCCCATTCAACCAACATAGTCATCTCACTTATGGAAAATATGTTGGATAAAGGGTACTTCCTAGGTCTAGAAAATTTTCTGTATTTTTCTGTATTTAACAAATATATTTTCCTCATATATATAGTCTAAATCAAGTTGAACAATAATAAATGTTGATACATCATCGAAAAAAACTATATAAGCAACACAACAAACAAAATTTCAGTAAATGCCAAATTTACAAAATTTGGGGAAAATGACTCCGCACTGTGCGTTCGTTTTCTTTCGGAGCCTCACGCAGCTAAGGGGTTAACAAATCATTTGCGATGGAAATGAGTATAATTTTTTTAATTCAGCACATTGAAAAACATTGAAAACCAGCTTTTAAAACTTTCTACTGGAGACTGGTGTAATAGTAAATATTTACCCTTTGCTTCAGGTTTTCATTGGGGGGTCATTCTCTGTCAGATCAACCAGTGCCTAACACCCTCATCTCTCAGATTTTGCTGAAATTTGGTTTATAGGGAGTTTGTGGGCCCTGAATCCATTTCTGAAATTATAAGGTCAATCCGACCAACAGTTCAAGAGATATGACCTCGGGAAATTTGAGGTCACTTGCGAGGTCACTAACATTTGGCAACCCATAACTTGGGTAATAATGGTCACAATTATATAAAAGTATATATATTTAGAATCAGAAAACGACAAGGAATCCAAATATGCAAGTTTTAGAACTCTAGGTTGAAAAATAAAAAATGTTACACTGTAACCAAAATTTGAGGTCACGATTTGACCTCTGGGGTATCAAATGAGAAATTTTTTTTTAAATGTAAAAAATGAAGGCATAGGCATTGGCTATTAGAATCAGCAAAAAAAGTTTGTTTATGTTAGTATTTTTCATGTAACTAACATATAAGTGAACACCATATTCATAAGTTGTGCGTCAATTCTACCTATTTTTTCACACTTAAGCTCATAATTTGACCTATAGAAATTAAAATTACATTTTTTTATAGATATAAAAACAAAGGCAAAAAATGTAAAATTGTATTTCACTGCTAATCTACACTGGCAATAATAGTTATAATAGTGAAAGGGGAAGACCTACTTAGAGGATTCATGTGCTAGCCTAATACAATTTTGCATGCTCGATGCTCTCATCAATTTCTTTTTGTGGAAAAATGTATTGAATTCTGCTGCCTCCTCTTAGGGTAGGACAACTCATTACAGTTAATATATGATGTCCTGGCACTGCACATGAATCCTTGTTTGATAGATAATAATATGCACTTGATCCTGATGACCCAGAGGGATGTAGAAAGTTCACAGTGAAATCATCAAACTCTTCACAATATTCCTCCACAATTCCATACCAAACTTGCATGTCATAAATGCAGCCAACATACTCTCCTGGTTTGACACATTTTAGGTTACCAAGCATTGCAGGTTCATTAGTAAAATGACTTTTCCTTATTCTTTTCTTTTCTCCAATGCCACTTGAAATGGGATACACCATCAGTTCTTCCTTGTTTAGGGGAACAAATCTATGATATTTCTGAGTTCCAGGAATAGCCCTACTATCCTTGAATCGATGTTCCAACCATTCTTCTGCATCTTTCAAATCAGCTGTAGTTACAAAGAAAAAATTTAGCTTCTTGCTCAAGTTTTCTTACAAAACTGAAACATGTGTTCTGGTGTAAGAATTTGCGTCTCTGTAGTTCTCTGCAAACTGGCATGAGCAGTAGCTCTTTTCACTGTTCCTCCAATCCCATCACATGCATTTTTGCCATGGGATGTAGCAAAGAAGTGCCATTCACAAGACAGACCAAAATCCTCTTCATGGTAACAGGGATTTGTGAAGTTATCTGTTCTTATATTGGCAGCACATCCATCTGAGAAATAGTGCACCTTCTTCAATTGTGGGCATCTGAATTTAACATATGTCATAAGCTTCAATATGAATGAGTAAACCATTATAGTGTTGTGTTTTAGTGATGCAGATAAGAAACAGACACTAAAATGGCTAAGTTCCTGGTCTGCAGATGATCTATAATAGATGACAAAAGGGTGAACTGTACACTGTGAATTGTCCCAGTGAAACCCTTGGGCAGCATCCTGGACAATGAAAGAATAATTCTCAGAGAAATCACCTACTATAACTACCTCGCTCTGAGGTGGTAGTGTTTCTTTCAACTGCTTGAAGTACTGTGATTGTTGCTGAGCAACAAAGTGATGACGAACCATGCGGGATATTTCATGCTTAGGGATGATAAGTATTCATGAAGTGGCTCCACCTTATCAACCATTGTACAACGGTCAACAGTCACCCATTGCTTGTAAGATATTTCATTTGGAGCTGATTTCACACTGTCAAGTAACTCAAGAAAATCCAGGACACCCTCTTCTCTTGGGCAATCATTGCAAAGTTGCATCATGCAAGTCTCTCTTTCTGTACTGCAGACACTGTAATCCATAAGATCCTTGTATGAAAGACCTCTTTCTCCCAATGCAGCCAGCTGCAATTTTGGATTTTGATGGTATGTGCAGACACAGACAGAATGAGTCCCACCACTACCAGCAAGCACACAATATGATGGCCGTAATTTTGCAAATGTGGAAAATCCTATTTTGGGATTCTTTTCATCATTTTTATATAGTTCAAACATCTCTCTTAAATTCCCGAGGACCAATCGTTTTTGCACCTTCATTGCACCTTCAGCACTGATAACTTTCACGCAATCCTTTTGGCCAGGACACATACGACTAACCTCTTCTGACTCATAGAATCTTCTAACTATATCTTTGTGTTCTTTAGATATCACTTTTCCTTTGCTCATTAGTGGAATCTTTGGAAGGATTCCATGTTCTGATTTAAGTGAACGGCTTCTTTTCACCATGTATGTTGTAGTTTGAAAGAAACTAGCTGTTTTTTCAATTGTGTATGGTGAGAGTGTCAATATTTGTAGTTTGTGATGGTGACATTTGCTCTCCAGGAATGACTGTTTCAATTCATTCATTAATTTGTCAAGATGTTTTTCAGATTTAGTTTCAGGTTTTGAAGTATCACTTACCTCCTCAGTAATTTGAACACCATAACTGAGTTCTAGCCTCTCCTTCAGGTGTTTCTGAGCAGATGATAGCTTACCACGAGCCTTGCACTTTTTCTGGCTTAATGACAGCCCTTCTGAAAAGAACAGAAAAAAAGGTTTCACACACCTGAATATTAGTAATTAAATATTAATTATAGTACCTTAAATGCTATATAATTGGCTATATAGTAGATCAAACAGACCTTGTAGTAAAGTATAAGTTATTATATTAATTTTTACTTACTTTTTTTAACTGGTGTTTGGTCCAGAAATGCTAGAACTGGTTCAACTGAAGTTGAAGGATTTTCCTTTATCAAGCAATCACTGTCATTGTCCAGATCTTGAATTGAAGAGATGTTACTCAAGCCACTGATAGTAGATGATTCATTTGAATCCTGCTCAGACTCGTTGTTTTCAGTGGTACTAAGTATAGTGGGGTTTTTCATTATCAGTGTCCAGCAGTTCACACACAACAATGAGTCTTTTTCACTCTTCCAGCACATTTTTCAACAAGTACATCAGTCACTTTTCTAAGATTGATTGTTATGCGTTTCTTGTGTTTTGAATAGGGTCCTGGCAGTATTTCAAGTGCCGAACCATTGTATTTTGATCTGTAAAGATATAGGATTTACAATTAGGTAATATATATTTTTTAGAAAATATATAGCTATACACACTTAATATTTTAGGCCTTGATAGTCTCTGAGGCTCATTAAAACACCATACCCACCAGCCACCCACAGTGCTGGCTGGAACTGTACTAACCTGTAGACAAGGAATTTTGCAACTATCTGTGTTGATTCTGCACTTAGACAAGTAGCAACATGTTTCAACAGGTTTGTTTAGGCTACATGTGAGCTTAGTCTTCCCTTTCACTATTATAACTATTATTGCCAGTGTAGATTAGCAGTGAAATACAATTTTATTAAATTCTTGGAGCTTGAGGTCAAATTGATAGCTAAGATATAAAAATTCCTTGAAATGACAAGCAATTTATAAATATGGTGTTCACTTATAAGTTAGTTACATGAAAAGTACCACATAACAAACTTTTTATGATTGTTTCTATTAGTCAAGAACTCTGACTTTGTTTTTTATATCTATAAAAAATGTAATTTTAATTTCTATAGGTCAAATTATGAGCTTAAGTGTGAAAAAATAGGTAGAATTGACGCACAACTTATGAATATGGTGTTCACTTATATGTTAGTTACATGAAAAATACTAATAAACAAACTTTTTTTTGCTGATTCTAATAGCCAATGCCTATGCCTTCATTTTTTACATTTAAAAAAAAAGTTCTCATTTGATACCCCAGAGGTCAAATCGTGACCTCAAATTTTGGTTACAGTGTAACTTTTTTATTTTTCAACCTAGAGTTCTAAAACTTGCATATTTGGATTCCTTGTCATTTTCTGATTCTAAATATATATACTTTTATATAATTATGACAATTATTACCCAAGTTATGGGTCGCCAAATGTTAGTAACCTTGCGAGTGACCTCAAATTGCCCGAGGTCATATCTCTTGAACCGTTGGTCGGATTGACCTTATAATTTCAGAAATGGATTCAGGGCTCACAAAGTCCCTATAAACCAAATTTCAGCAAAAATATGAGAGATGAGGGTGTTAATTTCAATTTTTTTTTTGATCTGACAGAGAATGACCCTGGGGGCCTACTATATTTTCTTTCGGTGGCTATTAGCGCCAGTGGCAATGAAACCTTGACCAACCCAGCCCTACTTTACTTACCCTATTAATAAGTTACTGACTTTGGTGACAAAGATGGGATTGCATTGTTTGTTTGAAAGGTCCTGTCTAACCAACTTGATTGAATTTTATGATGGAGTCCTATTGCATTTGGACAATAAAGAGCCAGTAGATATAGTATACTTAGATTTTGCAAAAGCATTTGATACTGTTCCTCATGCAAGATTGTTGGTAAAAATTAGAGCCCATGGTATAAGAGGTCATATAGCTGATTGGATAGAAGAATGGCTGAGAAATAGAAAACAGAGTTCATCTTAATGGAAATAAGTCTACTTGGAGACCCGTATTGAGCGGAGTCCCACAGGGGTCTGTTCTGGGACCTCTGCTTTTGTTGTCTATATAAATGATCTAGAGAAGGGCCTATCATGTAAAACCTCAAAATTTGCTGATGATACAAAATTTGGCCATAATGTTAAGTCAGTAGCAGGAGCAATGACAATACAAAAAGACTTAGAGTAACAGCCTGGGCAGATAAGTGGGAGATGAAATTTAATGTTGATAAGTGCAAGGTTATACGGTAATTATTCGTTTTTTGACCCAGTCTCTTTTATAATGAGAGCAAACGTTTCTGGTCAATTTGGAGGTGCTCTGCACGAATCTGCCATCCATTTCCTGTGCAAATGCGTATTTTCTAGATATCACCATCTCGAAAACTACGCATTTACACATGAAACGGATGGCAGATTCGTCCAAAACACCTCAAAATTGACCAGAAAAGTTTGCATTTGTGCTAAACACAGCCTAACCTAACCTAACTTAGCCTAACCAGTCACCTTATTTTCGAGGATATAGTCTGCAATTGCAGTAAGGAAGTGATGCAGAACTGTAGAATCGTCAGGATGTTCTGCCAGGAACAAGTATCGTGCGAAATATTTCGGTAATGAGGACGTCTATTCCAGCACGTAAAACCCACAATTTCACATCCTTCCATTTTTTTTACGGCACCTAAACACCTTCGAGTCTTGTCTTAAAATACAGGGTGGGCCGTAAGTTCCATACATAGGAAAATTTAAATTATGGTCTTCACGTGCGTCGGTATTTGGATCAGCAGTTTCCGGATGCTTGGATTGGTCGGCGTGGTCCTGTGGAGTGGCCTCCCAGATCCCCAGATCTCACCCCCCTTGATTTCTATCTTTGGGGCACTTGAAGGCCATGGTGTATCAGGAAAAGATACGAGACATAAATCATCTAAAGGAACGTATCACCAACGCCATTACAAGCATAACGTCAACTGTGCTAATGCGTGTTCATCAACAGTGGGGAACATGTATTGAAATGTGTTTTCAAAACAATGGCAACCATGTAGAGCATATTATATAAATAAAAATGGTTGTCCATAAAAAAATGTTTATTTTTCCTATGTATGGAAACTTACGGCCCACCCTGTACAGGCAGTATTACATTTAGGGCAAATCACGGATGTCGGAATTATGCCGTGATTGGAAAAAACCTCAACTTTTATTTTCATCGAGGCCAACAAGGCAGATTAGGTCCTCGAAATCAACTTCACAAGATTCACACGTCATACCAGTAGAATGAAAACCACCACACTGACCAGAAACAGAAATAAGTAGCCAAAGCAAGAAAAAGTAGCCAAGTAGCCAAAAAAAGCCAAGAAAAATCTCCAAAAAAGGTAGCCCAAATAAACAAACCAACCGAAATTTATATACATACATGTTAGAAAGTAGAAGATATTTTTTTTAAAAAAGTACATTTTATACAAATTTGCACAAGATAATATATATATATTTTCTTATTCAGCTTTGATTGGTTATTCAATATATATTGCTGTTATAGCTGGGTGTGACTAGGTCAAAAAACGAATATTAACCGGTTATACATATTGGGCCAAAAAATCCAGAATTTGAATACAATATGAATGGAATTTGGATTAAAAATGATGATAAAGAGAAAGACTTGGGTGTCACTGTGACTAATGAACTTAGACCCTCAAATCACTGTATGGTAATCAGAAATAAAGCAAATGCTAGACTCAGTCTCATGCAGACACACATTGAATACAAATCACCCAATATTATAAAGCAACTATATATTTCATATGTGAGACCCTCCTCGAATACTGCATTCAATTTAATAGTCCCTATTTGATACAAGATATTGAAAAAATGGAAAAAGTACAGAAATGAGCAACAAGAATGATCCCATCTCTAAGACAATGACATATAAGGAAAGACTGGCGTATCTAAGCATGTTCTCATTAAAAAGGAGGAGGTTAAGGGTGATATGATAGAGGTGTATAAAATGATAAAAGGGTTGGATAAGATGGATTTTGAGTCTCTTTTCATTAAAGATCACAATAACCAGACTAGAGGTCATAGTATGAAATTATTTAAGCCAAGATGTAGAACAAATTTAAGAAAACATAGTTTTACAAACAGAGTAATTAAGTTTTGGAACAGTCTGACAGAAGTAGTGGTGACTTCAGATACACTTGATTCTTTCAAAAGAAGGTTGGATAGTTTGATGTCTGCAAGGGACATCTGGTGATGGTGTTTAAGCCCATTTTTATTGCATGAATGGTACTAGTTTATTTCATATATATTATGTGCATTTGGGTGATAGATCCCACAGCTCAACACAGGTGTTGTGGGATATAGGAGCAGCATCTTGGGTTAGGGGATACTCTCTGTCCTTACCTATTAAGAGATTCCTCTGCCGAGTGGTGCCCCCCATAGTACTGTGAGGTATTGAAAAACTCATGATCTTCACTTGTCCACAAACACTTTAAATGGGAGACCCAAAATGGGTGCACACACATTTCTACATTACTGTACAGTCTTTATAGCCACACCTACACTTTTCCTCCTAAGTACATATATTGTAATGTATATGGATGTAAATTGTGACTTGGTCCGCAATTGATATGGACTGACTTATTTTTGGTTGGCATGGTATGGTATTGATGGGTACCATAATGAAATTGACTGGATTCTTTTGATCTGATATATTTGCATGTCAGTTATAAATAGATATAGTGTGTAACATATTTGTGGATGGTAGCCTGTTATGACTTTGATCCTCTGGATCCAGAGATTCTATCTTAGTTTTAAATTGATACTTAATTAGTTTTGTAAAATTGGTTATTGCCAATGTACAGGCGGTTTTACATAGTGGAGCCACCTCGATGGGCCAAAGTGGCCCCTAGTGTGCCCACTATAAAAATTTCTTATGTTCTAAAGATTGAAAGGCTATTTGGTTTCATCAGTTTAATTTGAAGTAGCCTAGCCTATTGTTGGTCATTTCAATTGGTGAATGATATTTGGTTGACTTGTGTCAGTAACCTACCTAAAGGAGTAAGCTATATTGCTATAGTTTAGGTCCTCTGACAGAACTTGAATAATAAACTAATTTTGATTCAACCCTAACTCAGAAGTAAATTAACCAAATTTAAACTCTATAATTATATAACCTACTTAAACTTCATTTGGCCCTAAATTGATTTTGTTGGTAAAATGTCTGTGATTGGCAATGTAAATCTCTACAAAGACTCGGAAGAAGATTTGAACCTTATGCCACTAGGGTGAAGTTATTTTGAGCCTAATTCCATCCAAGAGGCTAAGAAAGTACCTGCTTTTCTAACTACTGTATAATAGCCCTAAAACTTTTAGCTTAGTTAAAGACTGAGTTGCTCTTACAGTGAATTAGTATAGGCAGTGCTGTGCCCGCTAAATCAAAGTTAGCATGGCTAACGCTAACAACCACAAAATTTAGCGCATTAACGCTAAATATTTCAACATTTAATGCCCCTAATGCTAATTTTGTCGCTTTTTTTTCTGAAACCACCCCAATTTATATACGTATGTTCTGCCTTCCATAATTTACTTACATATATTAGCACACGCCTTGATATAATTGGTTGCTAAGGTACAAAACTGTGACATTATAGTTAATGAAAATAAAAACATTCTTATGTAGGAGTTAAGTTCCTATGGAAAAACTATATATGCTTACAATATGGTATTGTATGTGGTACCTTTACTACTTAATTAAATATAAATTATTAATTGAATTAAATATCTACAAAATTGTCTCAGGATTGGCAATATAGCCTCTTGGGAATGAAATAATTGCCATACATACATAGAACCCCAAATGTAGGCATTGAACCTGCATGACAACAAGAAAACCAAATTTATTATTTCGTATTCAACATTTTCCATTGCTGACTCAAAATTACATCAAGAGAAGAGTCAATGAACTTTGAAGAATCAGCAGATTCCTAACAATAATTATTATGTATTTTATCACACTCAGTCATTTTACACACCAAAATACATTTTTCTAGTAGTATTTGATGTGATTTGTTCAAATATGACCTCCATTTCCGTCGGAAATGAGATCCAACAAAGTTATAGTACTTTGAAGTTTGGCTCATTTTCAAGGGAAATGGAAGTCAAAATCTAAGCAAAACACATCGAATATTACTAGAAAAATGTATTTTGGTATTAATTAACCTAACCTAACCTTACCTAACCTTACCTAACCTAACTGTGGCTAAATGAGCCTAACCGTGGCTAAACGAGCCTAACCCTGGCTAAACGATCCTAACCCTGGCTAAACGAGCCTAGAGTATTACCTTATTATGGATTAGGTGGTGGATACAGACGAGAGCTCGTTTAGCCAGGGTTAGGCTCATTTAGCCATGGTTAGGCTCGTTTAGCCACGGTTAGGTAAGGTTAGGTTAGGTTAGGTTAATTAATACCAAAATACATTTTTCTAGTAATATTCGATGTGTTTTGCTTAGATTTTGACTTCCATTTCCCTTGAAAATGAGCCAAACTTCAAAGTACTATAACTTTGTTGGATCTCATTTCCGACGGAAATGGAGGTCATATTTGAACAAATCACATCAAATACTACTAGAAAAATGTATTTTGGTGTGTAAAATGACTGTGTGTGATAAAATACATAATAACCCTAACAATTTATACTGGAGGTACTCTGAACTGCTTATGTTACAGCGATGCTTTAAGCAAGGAAGATGTACTTTATCTTCCTATAAGTTCTGAGTGAAATCCTCATAATATAAAACCTAATAACTATAAAAAGGATAGGCCTATTCCTTCAGGTATTTAAGTGTAGTGAATGCC
Source organism: Bathynomus jamesi (assembly GCA_023014485.1). NCBI lineage: Eukaryota > Metazoa > Arthropoda > Malacostraca > Isopoda > Cirolanidae > Bathynomus > Bathynomus jamesi. Next base: position 978,599 of record JAJOZX010001138.1, on the reverse strand, counting down.
TATAGCAAATAAACCGAAAGAGATCATCGCATCCTACATCGAAACAGAAGCAAGGCTCAACGAAATAATAAGGTAAGGCTATTTCTTTCTTTACCATTAAGCAGCGCAAATACCGAAGGCAAATAAACATATAGAGGTCCTTTGAAAACCTCCACATACATAACTCTCTAACGAAAAAATGTAGGGCTTTTGTCGTTAACTCTCCACTGTAATCTGCTGAAGATTTCCAACGGATGAGGGTATCAGGCAATCAACCCATAGCCCTATATATTTTTTCATATGGTGGCCCATCTATGGGGAACTGACCCCTCTAAAATTTACACTAACACAAACTTTACCTTTACACTAACTGTAAACAAAACCTTGTTCATTTAACAGGCTTAATTCACTTTAGGTCCTATAAAACATAGGCCAATTTCAACCTAAGCCTATTTAGTAGGCCCACTTTGCATTAAATAATAGGCCCAATATACTCCTACACTAAAGGCCTACTTCAAACACTACAATTTGCAATTTAAATATATAAGAAGTCTACCTCACAAAGTAGGCCCTACTCATTACACTCAAGGCCTATCCTAACTAAAAACACTAAGTTTTTTAATTCAACCTGTGGTGTAGGTTATAAAATTTTGACTTAAACATGGACAGTGAGGAATTGAAAAAGTTAAAAAGAAAAAGGGGAAAGTTGGGTGCTGTTACAAAGGCCATGAACACTTTTAACAATATTACACAACCAGGTAAGGAAGATTTAGAGTGTGTAATTCTTAAATTGGATAAACAAAATAAGGAAATAATAGCCATTGATGAGAGTATTTCAGAGTTAGTTGAATCCGAAATGGCTGATGAACAACTTATAGACCTTTACGCTGATAATGATGTTCAGGTAATCTCAATTGAACAACAAATAAGGAGACTACAGTCTCGTTTGACTGACTTAACACCAAATAAACCTACTGATTTTAATCAAAGTAGAGCTAACCTTCAACAAAATTTAAGTGGCATGCCAAATCCTGAGTCACAAGAATTTAGGGCTAAGTTACCCACTTTGCTAGTACCAACATTTGATGGGGACACGGTACAATTCCCATCTTTCATTGAAAAATTTGAGAGTTTAATAGGTAATAAACCTTATATTTCAACTGTTGATAAGTTTAGCTACTTAACTAGTTTCCTTAAAGGTCCAGCCTATAACATGATAGCCTATTTACCAGCTGTAGGGAATTCATATGAAGTAGCTATTGATCTCTTAAAACGTAATTACATTAATAAAGATGAGATTGTATTTGAATTATCTCAACAAATTATTGATTTTGCACCCGTAAAAGATAGCCATAGTGATATGGAAATTTTTTATTCAAAATTAGAAGCTATTATGGGACAACTGGTTAGCAATGAGATAGATGTTAAAGCTTCATCTTGGCTTATACAAGGCGTAGTTCTTAGGTGCCTTCCTTTGAGGGTTAAAGATGTTTTAGTTCTAAAGATGGGAGAAAATTATCCTAATCTTGAAAACATCAGGAAACACTTTCCAACTATCCTAACTAATTTCAAATTGAGAAATATTGCAACACAAAATAAGACCCAGACTATGGATAAACCAAAGACTGTCCCCAGAGACCAACTAGCTACAGTCAAACAGACAAAACTTGATACTGTAGAATCAAATGTGACCAACTGTAATACACGAACACCTACATTACAGAACTTTAATGTAACTGCTGCCTCAACTTACACACCACATTGCAAATTTTGTGCAAGTGATGAACACAGTAGTACTGGGTGTGACAAATATTCAGACTTTAACTCAAGAGCTAAAAGATGTGAACAGTTGAACCTATGTAAAAAGTATACTGGCCAGGGACATTATAAGAAAGACTAATCTAGGTTAAGATTCAATTGTAAGTTTTGTAAAAGTTTACGACATGTCTCATCAATGTGTGATTCACTGGTGTCCAAACAACAATACTCAAATTCAAAAGATACCTCCTCCAAACAAAGGTAATCAAGAAAATGCTACTTTCATGGGACATTCTGTTTGTTCAAATAATGTAACAAAAAACACTGAGTTCTTTTACCAACTATTACTTTGGACTTAGTGAATGGTGAGGGTAGCACCACTCCAGGAGATGTCTTATAGACTGTTGTTCTCAACAAACATTTGTTTCGCAAAATTTAGTTAATAAATTGGGTTTGACACCAAATCCGAATGAACAAGAACTCAATATCACATCCTTTGTTAAGGATAACTCAGACAAAAATAGCTATAAGACAAGACAAAAATAGCTATAAGACAATTGACCTGGAACTACATTTAGAAAAAATTAGAAAAAATTGAAGCAGTCATTATTTCAAAGTAGGACAAACAAACTGGTTATACCCAAACTAGAACAAACCATAATCATTTGGGAAAACAGTACAATATAGCTGATAGACATATCACAAAACACAGTAGCTAACATTGAAATGTTAATAGGGCAGATTATATTAATCTTATTCATAAGGGCATAGTGAAGATAGGTAATGGTATAGCTTATCAGACTACATCAGGGATAGCCCCTTTGGGTGACCTATCCAAATACAACCTAGACCTAAACCAAAATAGTTCATGACTAACAAATACTATGTGCCTCAACTCAGTCCTACATGACACCTATAAGAATAGAAACACTTTGAATAATATTATAACAACTGAGAACATTAATTCATCACTATCAAATGAAACTCTGGATGAGGCAATTCAAACTTTATGGTTCTAGAATCTTGGGTATACATGACACAAATCAAACTTCAGAGATCAGTTAATGGTAGAAAGATTTGAAGACACCATTCAGTGCAAAGACAATAGTTATTTTGTTGAGTGTTGTAACCATAAAATTGGCATGCCGAAATCTTTTGTAAAATAGATGCAGAAATTTTAGTTTAAGATTTGTGTACATCTTTAAAAGCAAGGTGGTTTGATTTATAAATATTCATGAACGAATGAATTAGAGTGTGTTTCAAATTGCTTAACGTTTGTTCTATCTTAATTCAGATTCTCATGGGAGGGATTTTGAAATTGATTTAATTTCGCGTGAAAATTTAAATCTTTTAAAATGAACACCGACCAAAGTAAAGAGTGCAGCTGCCCAGAGTATAACCAAAGGCTGAGTGTGTAATCAGAGAAGAGAACTTATTGTTTGACAGTCTTGGGTAGATTTATGGTAGAAGTCAAAGGGCAGTTATAGCTTAAGAGTCTGGTTTTCATTTTGAACCTTGTAAGGTGCCACTTTTGTTTATCGTGGTTTTGTTTGAGGGAAGCCCTCGAGCAAAATTTAAAAGTTTTGTTTAAATTTTAAAATTTAAATTTAAATTTTCAAACGTTAATTTAAAAATTTCGTTAAGAAAGGCGGAGCGTAGAATTTAACAAAGTTGAGATTAGAGCCAATAGAAGATCAGTAATTTTTGTACGAATGATGTCATGTAATGAAACTGGTTTTGATAGGCCCTTTAGACACCAAAGGGAGGAAGTTTTTGTAATTCTGAGGTGGAACTTCGAGTTTCGAATCAGTTGTAGTCGTTCCTCCGAAAGTTAACAGTGGCTCAAATAATTCTTTAGACTTGTGGTGAAATAGAAATTTCTAAATTGAAGTAACCTTGTCACGATTGTACTTAAAGTTTGAATCGCCTTCGTTTACGCGAACTTTTGTATAAGAACTTAGTGTTAGCGACTGTAAAAGAGAATTTAGTCAGAATACCTATTGTGCATGACCCGTCAATAATTTTGTGAAGGAATCTAAAATTATTTGGGACTCGGTTTTTGGTTCTGTTCTGGAAATAAATCTGCGGGACTCGCGCAGAACTGTTGAGAATAACTTCTAAATTTTGTAAGTAATTCATTCTTTCCAATTTCTTTGTCGATTTTGAAAATTTCATTTAGTGCTAAGTTTTATTGTTACATGAAAATATAAAGCCCCTCTATATAAATTACTTAAATTCAGATAACTGTGAACTTTTTCTTTGGATTTATAATTGAATTGTATTTTACAGAAAATTGGTAAATTTAAACGATTTAAATTCAGATAACTGTGAACTTTGTCTTTGAATTTAAAATTGGATTGCATTGTATGGAAATTGATAAATTTACTTCAGAATAAATTTCTAAATTTATGTACTGTTTCGAGTGACATTGAATAAACTTTATAAGAGGGAGCGTGTCATTTCTCTGCCACCTTGCAATAGGCCTCTCTTGTTAGCTGAGTGAATTAACATTCAAAGTAGGCTTCTGGAAAGCCAAAGGAACTTACGCCTATCAATTTCAAGGGCCATCCGTCTGGATAGGTCGAGTCATCCTGAACGCAAAGCACACGCGCGTAAGAAATAATTTGAAATAGAATTAAAGGGTGTCAGTGAAGTGAATTAACATAATTAAAAGGGTGTCCAGCACCATAAATAAATAAACGGGTTGGGCACTAATTAAATGGTGTCAGAAGTTGTAAAAGAAATAAAGTTGTGCAGTACCTAAAAAGAAAGGTGCGCACGACATAAATGGTGTCATAGAAGTGGGATCCTATTGCAAGGTATTGCCGTATTGGTAGCAAGAGTGTAACTTTTTGTTAAAATAAATTTGCGTAACAGTAAAGCACTAACATAAAATAATTGGGAACAGTAAAAAGTGTCGCTAACAGTGGAAACGGTTTTAAAATAAAGATAAATAAACAAATAAACTTCGCAATGTCGGTAAAGAGCGTGGAAATAACGAATGAGGAGAAAGTACAAGTGACATGAGTGATTCCGAACCAACGAACTTAAAGGAAATGAGTACAGAAAGTTTACGGAATTTAAAGAAGAAAAGGTTTTCCAAAACGAATCGGTTATTGAAGGCATGCTCAGAAGTAGAAGAATTAAACCGGAGGGAGTTAAGGCCGGAGGATAATACGACGGACACTCCGCAACTGGAGTATGGGGACAACCTCGCATTGGGGGTCCGTCCCAAGAAAAGCGATCTAGTTCCTTCACTGCAGAAGAAGGGGAACTTTCGACGCAGGGACTCATTCACCTCTTATCTTGAATTTCCCAAAGGTAGCAAGGAGTCCGGAGCCAACAGCTGTTGGACACACAGGGGAAAGAAGTTCGCCGACGATTACGAGCGAACGGGCACCAGAGAACACAGGAGCCATACCGAAGAACCCTGACAGAAGAGCAACCACCACAAGCGCCGAGAAACCTCACACCGACGAAGACCTACAGAGGTATATACAAGCCGTCGTACAGGTATTGCAGAGTACTCATTTACCGTTACAACGTGAACAGGCAATGGACGACTCCTACGTCCCGAGGTTGTGGGGCCACTTAGAGGACGATCGTGGGTACCCGGTCACGAGCCCTGCAGCTTTTTTCTCTGCCTTAGAGGAAGTCACCCTGGATGAAAAGAAGAGACTCCACATTGTACAAGAAGAGTACAGGTCCAGCCCGAGTGTTGTTGGACACGTGGAGGGATGCCAATCGAAAATTTTCCTACGAAGAGATTAAGAGGAAATCCTACAGATGTGTGGCAGCGCCATGGACGAAAGTGTCATTCGAAGGAAGATATACGCCGCCAAGAGGGAAAAAGGCGAAACGCTCAACATGTTCGCCACAAGGTTATTAAGTTTAGGCAATGCCTTGGTACAGGCTGAACCTATAATGAAATATGCTAAAGATTCCTATTAAAGGACGCGTTCAAGCTGGTCCTACCCGAATATGCCAGAAATTTTGTCAAAGGAAAATCGTTTAAAGAATACTGGCTGGAATCGATAAAGTATGCGGCGAACAATCCAGGACTAGGGCTACGGGATGAGGACGTTTTGAAAGAAGAAACACCACAAGAGAGGAGTCGAAGGCTCCAACGGCTACACAACCCCACCACGTCTTGGAACTACAACTCACGACCGAGAAGAAAGGGTAGCCACAGCCACAAGGAGGACAGTAAGAGCAAGGACGTGGGGGCAATAGCCGAGACAAACAAACGCGCCAAACAAGTCCACCGGGAAAGGGGTGCCGGAGAGAAGTGTTCTATTTGCAACCGGAAAAATCACATCACCCGAGATTGTTATAGCAACCCGAAAAATCGGAAGCGAAACAACACGAAGACGGGGGCGGGAAAGGGTCCTAAGAAGAATGGAACGAAGGAAGAAATCAGCCGGGATCAATGCCGGGTCTGCAAACAAGTGGGGCACTGGGCCAACTCGTGCCCTCGGCGAAATTTTCAAGCGGACCAGAGGGAGGTCTCCCGAGTAGCCGCAGTAGAAATAGCGGCGAATCGCCGGTTAGGATTGATCACCCTACCGTATTCGTCGCTCAAAAAGCTTTCACCGCGCTGGTCGACGGTGGAGCTTCTGTCTCGCTGATGACCATGGCTATGTACAAGATCGGGAGTCCGCCTCTCAAAGCCGCCGACATCTCGGTACGAGGATTTACTGGACCCGCCTACCCTTGTAAAGGAGAATTGCGTTTAACATCGGGATTGGCGTGGAGGAATTTTTGTGTGTGCTTATATAGTATCAGAAGCCCCGCAGGATTTGATTTTGGGCGTACCGTTCTTAGAAAGTTACGAAGCCCAGGTAGACCACAGAGGACAGTCACTCTGAATGAAACAGTAACCATCCAAGGAAAGGGAGTAGACGGTGAAGATAGTGCGAGGGTGACTCTGGTAGAGGCAATCCCGCACGAAAAACTAAAGGTGGCCGCCGTGATTCTGACGCGAGAAGTCAGAATGAAACCCGGGGACGTAGTTCCCTTGGACGTCTATTCTCCACTGCACGGGATGTGCAGTGAAGCTCGGGGAAACTTAAAAATGTTACCGAGCAGGATCCCACAGGGGAAGATAAGGTTACTGATGATCAATCAGGATGACGAATACATTGGCGAAAAAGGAGACGTCGTGGGCCTAGTGACGGAGGCAGAGCTAATAGGGAGGGTAGTCGACGCTCACCCCAAATTGGAACGAATGTCACGGCGAAAGGAAGTCAAGCATCGAAGAAAGACTTCGAAGAACGAGTGACACGCCTCAAGTCCTATGTCCTTGGTTGGAAATCCTTCTCCGACAAAGAAAGGAAAACCGTCGAAGAGTGGCTAAGGGATTATTCAGATGTCTTCTCAATGGATGGCGAGCCATTGGGTTATAATAACTGATGCCAATGAAGTTGGAAACCAGGACATCCTCCCATTTTAGGCGACCCTACAGGATACCTATTACACACGAGGAGGAGGTAAAGCGACAAATAGCAGAAATGCTGGATCAAGGAGTGATACAGCATAGCCGTTCCCCCTGGTCGTTTCCATTGGTAATTGTGAAGAAAAAGTGTGGGGCCCTGAGGCTTTGTGTAGACTATAGACCTCTGAACGCCATTTGCATAAAGGACAAATACCCATTACCAATCATCGATGAAACCTTGGCCAAGCTGCACGGGACTCATTACTTCTCGAGCATGGATTTACGCTCGGGATATTGGCAGTTGGCCATTCACGACGATAGCATCTCGAAAACTGCCTTCTCCACGGGAAGCGGTCATTTCGAGTTCAGAGTGGTCCCGTTTGGGTTGTCAAATAGTCCACCGGTGTTCCAAAGAGTAATGAATTTTATTTTTCGGGAGCAACTGGACAAGGAAGTACTGATTTATTTGGATGACCTCATTGTCCTTGGAAGGTCTTTAGAAGAACATGACGAGAGGGTACGACGAGCCTTGGATAGCCTACGCACCGCCAACTTAAAGGTCAAGTTAGAAAAATGTCAGTTGTTACAATCCCAGGTGGGGTATCTAGGCCATGTGGTCACCAGGAACGGAGTGAAGCCACAGGAATCCAAAGTGGAGGCCAAACAACAAGACGGAACTTAAGCAATTTTTAGGCCTCGCCTCCTACTACCGAAAGTTTATAAAGGGATTCAGCCAGATTGCGCGACCGCTTAATGAAGTGTCCACCAAGGAGTCTTGGAGATGGGACACTCCGCAAGAGACCGCATGGCAATCCCTCAAAGACACTCTAACAGCTGACATCGTATTGGCGTACCCAAATTTTGATCAAGAGTTCATCTTGAACACGGACGCGAGTCAAGTAGCCATCGGGGGAGTACTCGCGCAGGAACAAGAAGGAATTGAGAAACCGATCCTATTTCTCTCCAGAACACTAACGGGCGCAGAACTAAATTATTCCACCTACGAGAAAGAGCTGCTTGCAATCGTCTTTTCATTGAAGAAGGCTCGCCCCCTTATATTTGGTCAGAGAGTCATCGTCCGCTCTGACCATAAGCCGTTGAAGTGGCTTCTGAGGGAAGGACATCGAGAGCCCAATGGAAGACTAGCGCGTTGGGTAATGACATTGCAAGACTACGACGTTCTCATCGAGTACGTAAAGGGCAAACTCAACAGAGTGGCCGATTGGTTGTCCCGCCCACCTGGAGTGACTAAGGAGGTTGTGAACGCGATATACGAAAAAGCGATCATAGATCGCAAGGTAATAAGCAAACACCAGCAGAAGGACGTTGAATTAGCGGCAATTCGAACAGCCATCGAAGAAGGAAAGGCTTTCAACTGGCCCGTATCCAAGCCCATTCAGCCGTCGAGATTCAAACTAATGAGGAACCTGCTGGTTTACGTCGATGCGAACGGAAGAGAGGTCATCGTAGTTCCTAAAAAGCTGAGAGCAGCTCATTTGGAACGCACACACGGACGTCGGGAGCATTCATCCGGGAGCTGCAGGGACTACAGAAATCCTATGGGACCTCTATTTTTGGCCAGGTATGGTTCAACAGGTACGGCAGGTAGTCCAAACGTGCGACACGTGCGCACGGAACAAACAGACGCGGAAAGTGACTGTGGAAACAATGCCTTGTGTGCGAGGCCACAGTCCTTGGGAACTTCTGCACGTGGACTTAGTTGGTCCCCTCCGACCGGGGAAGGCAGCCATTATATCCTCACGTGTGTGGATAGTTTCAGCAAATTCACCATACTGGCAGCAATAAAGGACAAGACGGCCCGGGAGGTGGCGGACAAGTTCCATCGTTTGATACTGTGCAAACTGGGCCCCTTCAGCAGTAGTATCCGACCAAGGCAAGGAGTTCTGGAACTCTACCTTGCAGGAGCTCTTCAGGGTTTGGGAAGTACAACACCAACGGACCGCCGCATACCATCCCCAAAGCAACGGGAAGATCGAACGTCTGAATAAAGAGTTATGCATCAAACTCCGCATACTTTGTGAAGAAACTGGACGAGACTGGGATAAAATCCTCGACACCGTGGATTGTCCTTGAACATCCGAGTGCACCGAGCCACGGGACATTCTCCATTCTTCTTGATGTACGGGCGAACCCCCAACGTACCTTCAAAGCTATTTCGCATGCCACAGGAGGCATGCGTGAGCCCGTACAACCCAGAGGAATACGCCGAAGACCGAAAGAGGAGTCTGAGCGAAATACCGCCGAGTGGAAGAGTTCATGCGGAGATACGAGAAGGCTAACGGAATCAAGGAATTGAAGCCGTTCGAAGAGAAGGCGCCCCATGGCTTGGTGTACATTGATTACCCACGACCGGGTAGAGGCAAGTTGGAGCCCCGGTACGAGGGTCCATACATCATCATCGAACAGAAGACTCCAGTCACTTATCTCCTACGTCACATGATCACTGGACATCAGATAGTGATCCATCGAGACCGCATCCGCCGCAGCATCGAGACCCCATGGGACGTCGAGCGGCAAAGCGGGGCTGACGGCACAGGGGATGAGATGGGGGAAGGGCCACCGCCCCTCCTCTCTGGAGCTCCGCCCTCGACACCGGAGAAACATCAACAAGGGGAAGTGAACTGGAGTGCGCTTCTTGCCCGCTGGCAGGACCGAGTGGCGGAATGGGATCCGCCGGGCGCCTCCGAGCTACTTCCTCCCCGAGAGCTTCGCCCAGGGAACGAAGGAACATCGACCCGTGGAGGTGAACCGGAGTGCACCTCCTGCCCCCTGGCAGGACCGAGTGGCGGGCAGGAGCCGCCAGGTGTTTCCGAGCTACCTCCTCGCTGGGACCTTATGGGAATAGGGTTCCCCGGACAAAGCAGACGGGCTGCTTTCACAGGGCCACCGTTTGAGCGTCCGTATGCGCTTAGGCCCCGACCTCGAGTACACTACGAAGAACCCGAGGATGAATAAATAACTAAAGGTGTCGGTGTTAGTGTCCCAATAAAGGAGACAAGTAAATGGAAATTATTTTGTGAAAATTTAGGAGTAAATTTGTGAGTAAAGTGATGATATCCGACCCTATTTAAGAAAGTTTGCATCGGAGTGCAAAATTAAAGGAGGGGAGGGATGTTGTAACCATAAAATTGGCATGCCAAAATCTTTTGTAAAATAGATGCAGAAATTTTAGTTTAAGATTTGTGTACATCTTTAAAAGCAAGGTGGTTTGATTTATAAATATTCATGAACGAATGAATTAGAGTGTTTCAAATTGCTTAACGTTTGTTCCATCTTAATTCAGATTCTCATGGGAGGGATTTTGAAATTGATTTAATTTCGCGTGAAAATTTAAATCTTTTAAAATGAACACCGACCAAAGTAAAGAGTGCAGCTGCCCAGAGTATAACCAAAGTCTGAGTGTGTAATCAGAGAAGAGAACTTATTGTTTGACAGTCTTGGGTAGATTTATGGTAGAAGTCAAAGGGCAGTTATAGCTTAAGAGTCTGGTTTTCATTTTGAACCTTGTAAGGTGCCACTTTTGTTTATCGTGGTTTTGTTTGAGGGAAGCCCTCGAGCAAAATTTAAAAGTTTTGTTTAAATTTTAAAATTTAAATTTAAATTTAAAAATTTCGTTAAGAAAGGCAGAGCGTAGAATTTAACAAAGTTGAGATTAGAGCCAATAGAAGATCAGTAATTTTTGTACGAGTGATGTCATGTAATGAAACTGGTTTTGATAGGCCCTTTAGACACCAAAGGGAGGAGTTTTTGTAATTCTGAGGTGGAACTTCGAGTTTCGAATCAGTTGTAGTCGTTCCTCCGAAAGTTAACAGTGGCTCAAATAATTCTTTAGACTTGTGGTGAAATAGAAATTTCTAAATTGAAGTAACCTTGTCACGATTGTACTTAAAGTTTGAATCGCCTTCGTTTACGCGAACTTTTGTATAAGAATTTAGTGTTAGCGACTGTAAAAGAGAATTTAGTCAGAATACCTATTGTGCATGACCCGTCAATAATTTTGTGAAGGAATCTAAAATTATTTGGGACTCGGTTTTTGGTTGTCTGTTCTGGAAATAAATCTGCGGGACTCGCGCAGAACTGTTGAGAATAACTTCTAAATTTTGTAAGTAATTCATTCTTTCCAATTTCTTTGTCGATTTTGAAAATTTCATTTAGTGCTAAGTTTTATTGTTACATGAAAATATAAAGCCCCTCTATATAAATTACTTAAATTCAGATAACTGTGAACTTTTTCTTTGGATTTATAATTGAATTGTATTTTACAGAAAATTGGTAAAGTTAAACGATTTAAATTCAGATAACTGTGAACTTTGTCTTTGAATTTAAAATTGGATTGCATTGTATGGAAATTGATAAATTTACTTCAGAATAAATTTCTAAATTTATGTACTGTTTCGAGTGACATTGAATAAACTTTATAAGAGGGAGCGTGTCATTTCTCTGCCACCTTGCAATAGGCCTCTCTTGTTAGCTGAGTGAATTAACATTCAAAGTAGGCTTCTGGAAAGCCAAAGGAACTTACGCCTATCAATTTCAAGGGCCATCCGTCTGGATAGGTCGAGTCATCCTGAACGCAAAGCACACGCGCGTAAGAAATAATTTGAAATAGAATTAAAGGGTGTCAGTGAAGTGAATTAACATAATTAAAAGGGTGTCCAGCACCATAAATAAATAAACGGGTTGGGCACTAATTAAATGGTGTCAGAAGTTGTAAAAGAAATAAAGTTGTGCAGTACCTAAGAAAAAGAAAGGTGCGCACGACATGAGTTACCTTGGAAAATAAATTGTCCAACTTTAGGATAATCTCAAAGTAGCTAAAGGACATTTATATACAGTAATGAAAAAACTCAAACAAGCTAATATAATTCAAATGTACAATGATGTCTTCAAAGAACAGCTACAGAAAGGCTTCATTGAAGAAGTAACAAATAACCCTTTTAAAAAAGATGGTTGTCATTATTTAACTCACAGAGGGGTTTATCGACAAGATGCCCCAACAACAAAACTCAGAGTAGTATATAACTGTGGCCTCAAAGACAGTGATAAACACAGTTTGAATGATTGCCTGATTGAGGGTCCTAATCTCATTTCTGACCTTGTGAAGATCTTACTGAGGTTCAGGTTAGATAAATATGCTGTACAAAGTGACATTTCAAAGGCATTTTTGAGAATAAATCTTAAAAATGAATATGACGAGAACCAACTTAGGTTCTTATGGTTCAGGGATCCATTTGATTTGAATAAAGGGTTCATAACCTATAGATTTAATGTTGTGTTGTTTGGAGCCAATGCTAATAGGCTACTATTAGCATTGACAATTAGACATCATTTGAACCAGTTTAATAACTCTTTAACATTGAACTTCCTCAAGGAACATTTTTACGTAGACAATCTAATAGGCTCAACAACAACAAAATATGAATTATCTGAGGTCTATGAACACACTCAAAACATTATGCAACAAGGTAACTTTGAACTTAGAGAGTGGATTTCAAATGATGAGGATTTAAATAAAAAGATTTTAAAGGATAATAATGGTCTTACTGAGCCATCAGACAAAGTTAAAACTTTAGGTATGAACTGGTATTTGGATGCAACTTCTAACAGTCATGATTCAATCTGTACTAAAGGTTTTAAACTTGACGAGGAACGGGGCGAGAAGACGGAACAATAGAAGGGAGAAGGACAAACAGTCAAGTTTTAAATTTGGTTTAATCCCCCCCAAGTACTTGTGTGTCACTCAGGTCTAAGCTTATAAGAGAATGAGACTCCTTAAATGTAAATGTTTCCTAGTTAGGCCCTAGGTTGTAGATCTAATTAGGCAAGTTTGTTACTTTAGGCTTGATTAGGTTAGGTTTAGGCTAGACCATTTAGCCTAATTCTGCAATTTTTGTTAAGTAAGGTTAAAGTATGTAAATTCCCCACACACGGACCACCAATGTGAAAAATGCTCTGTATGAATTGGTCCCCAATTAACCCACCCCTAATATCTCCAGTCTAACTATAGAGTAGCCTTGTAGGGGTCAGCCTAGAGATTCCGGAAATAGTCCAGAGCGGGCAGATAAATTGAGGTCCACAGTAGGATTCCTCACCAAATTAGGTTAGGGAAATCTACCTTCACCTTTGTTAAGCTATGAGTTGATGCTAGGTCTTAGGCCACAATGTAGGCCTAATTGTCTGACCCAGCTTAATTTACTGAGTTTACTTCTAACTGGGTTAAAAACACAATTAGTCACTTACTGCTAGTTATTAGAGAGTCCCTTTTCCCCTTTTGTTTTATTGTTGAGAGCGTACTTGCTGGTGGGGACCTTTTTCCGTTGTTTGTCCTTCTCCCTTCTCTCGTTCCGTCTTCGCGCCCCGTTCCTCGTTTTCGTTCTCCCTTGTCCTCCTTTTCGCGGGGCTTTTTCCACCAGCGTCCTCTTGGTTTTTTTCGGTTGGTTGATCGGTAATGTATATCTATTACCGAGCACGCTCTTGTCACACAGTATATAAATACTAGTGTGGAAAATAACTCTGGTGAGCAACCAATTGGTTTCATCCACCCAGTTATTGACATAAAAGGAATTTAATAATTGTTAGATTAACTACCTACCTACTCAGTGAACCATTTTCGTTACCTCCCAACTACCCACACATCAGTTTTCCATAGCCACGAGTCAAAGAACAATGGTCTTATGGCCTCCTTTGGCCATGGGCCAAACAACAACGGTCTTATGGCCTCCCTTGGCCATGGGCCAAACAAGGTTCTTATGGACTCCTTTGGCCATGGGCCAAACATCGGTCTTATGGCCTCCCTTGGCCATGGGCCAAACAACAACGGTCTTATGGCCTCCCTTGGCCATGGGCCAAACAATGGTCTTATGGCCTCCCTTGGCCAGAGACCAAACAACAAGGTTCTTATGGACTCCTTTGGCCATGGGCCAAACAACATCAGTCTTATGGCCTCCCTTGGCCATGGGCCAAACAACAACGGTCTTATGGCCTCCCTTGGCCATGGGCCAAACAACAATGGTCTTATGGCCTCCCTTGGCCATTGGCCAAACAACAATGGTCTTATGGCCTCCCTTGGCCATTGGCCAAACAACAATGGTCTTATGGCCTCCCTTGGCCAGAGACCAAACAACACAAAACCAGTACAGGATTCAAAGCTCCAAGCCCTCCAGATCTACCTGTGGAGGAGTAACATTTACTCTACTAAAACTACGAGTATTGACTAGTCTGAAGTGGTAGGAGGTTTGAATACAGTACAAACTCTTTAACCAAACACCACAACATGGAAGTACAGTACATTTCAATTATTTTCAAATCAATTAACTCACCAACGTAGAAGTCACTTTAATTAAAACATAAATCGTTAACGAAACAAAACATGACAAAACTCCGAAACAACATTAGTAAACCAGCATTTAAAAACTGGTAACTTATATAAAACTTACCCAAATAATGAGCAAAGTTAAAATGCTTAATAACTTTACTTTAATTCCATAAATTTCCTATACCTAAGGGGAGTCAAACTGATTGACATAACTTTAACTAAACTTGAGAAGTTGGCCTCTTGAACTTTTATATTTAAATAGGTCTTGAGTAACCTCTCTTTCTAAATTCCTACTTCATTCTTTTTAATCTATTTCACATGGTTTAAAACACACAGTTTGTCAAAAAATGTAATCTATAACAAATTTTTCTCCGCCCCCCTTCAGTATATGGGAAAATTATATATGCTTACAACATGGTATTGTATGTGGTACCTTTACTACTTAATTAAATATAAATTATTAATTGAATTAAATATCTACAAAAGTGCTTCGGGACTGGGGACATAGCCTATTGGGAATGAAATAATTGCTATACATACATAGAACCCCAAATGTAGGCATTGAAACTGCATGACAACAAGAAAACCAAATTTATTATTTCTTATTCAACATTTTCTATTGTTGACTCATGAAAATTACATCAAGAGAAGTCAACGAACTTTGAGAATCAGCAGATTCCTAACGATTTACACTGGCGGCACTCTGAACTGCTTATGTTACAGCGATGCTTTAAGCAAGGAAGATGTACTTTATCTTCCTATAAGTTCTGAGTGAAATCCGCATAATATAAAACCTAATAACTATAAAAAGGATAGGCCTATTCCTTCAGGTATTTAAGTGTAGTGAATGCCTATAGCAAATAAACCGAAAGAGATCGTCGCGTCCTACATCGAAACAGAAGCGAGGCTCAACGAAATAATAAGGTAAGGCTATTTCTTTCTTTACCATTAAGCAGCGCAAATACCGAAGGCAAATAAACATAAAGAGGTCCTTTGAAGACCTCCACATACATAACTCTCTAACGAAAAAACGTAGGGCTTTTGTCGTTAACTCTCCACTGTAATCTGCTGGAAATTTCCAATGAATGAGGGTATCAGGCAATCAACCCATAGCCCTATATAGTTTTTTTCACAGTTCCTTCGTATATATTAATAAGGAAAACCAACCAACGGAAGAATAAATTCTATTCAATTTATACGTCTATATTTAATTCCAATACACAAACTGAAACTGACAGAAATGCTAAAATATTGAGAGTAAATCATACCAAAACTTGAATGTTCCATTGATAACAGATTACAGAATAAAAATGGATATCACTGAAATTGTAACGCGACGAATTGCATTAATTTTCAAAAACAAACAAAAACATTAGAACCTCCACATGTTGATGTCATGATCAACTTGCAGTTAGTGCTGCGTCAGTCTTTTATAATAGAGATTGCTGTCGACGAACCAAATTTTAGTACAACTGGTTTTGAAAAATTAGCGATTGACTTTCTCTGAAAACTTTGCGTCGCTACTTGTTTCGCTAACAATTTTGAAAATTAACGGCGCTAACAGTATAATTAATAAAAAGTCAGCGGCGCTAACAATATCGTCAATAAAAAGTCAGCGGCGCTAACAATATCGTTAATAAAAAGTCAGCGACGCTAACAGTATCGTTAATAAAAGTCAGCGGCGCTAATCCCAGCACTGGGTACAAGCTCCAACCAATCACTACAAACCACAAGTGGTTCTTTCTACGAACGTTTTAAGTTTTATTCTAGGCATTAGACTGCAAATGAAAGCATTTCAGAATTTGTTGCTGGTATAAAAGCCTATGTCCGTACTTGTGAGTTTGGTGACAAATTAGACGAAATGCTAAGAGAGAGGTTTGTAATGGGTCTCAAAGAGGAGGCTGCTTAGAGAATCCTATTAACCACAAAGGAACTAACTTTTAGTCAGGCTGTAGAAGTAGTTAAATCTTTTGGCAGTCATACTAATAAGGTCCAACAAGTAAAAAGTTGTAAATCTTCTAGGCCTCTGTTGAAAAAAGTGGTTAGAAATAACCGCATATATTTCCAAATCAAATATAAACAAAATAAATAAAAATAAAAACCCTCGTTTCTAACCAACTAGTGAAGTTGGGTTTCCCTAATTAACCAAAAGAAGGAAAAAAAAGTTTCTGGGACAAAGAAAAACGGAGCTTTGCCCAGTCTTGAAAATTTTTGACCGCATGAAGCGGGCCCTTTTTTCTCAAAAAAATTAAAATGCTCGTGGTTACCCAAACCGGGAAACTGAGCCAACCTTCAAACCTAACAACCTTTAATTAAATCGTATCCTTAATTAATAACCACTGCAATTAATCAAAACCCATGTTTAACTAAATAGAGGCCGATCAGAACTAGGTGCAAGTAAGTTTCAAAAACAAACAAAAACATTAGAACCTCCACATGTTGATGTCATGATCAACTTGCAGTTAGTGCTGCGTCAGTCTTTTATAATAGAGATTGCTGTCGACGAACCAAATTTTAGTACAACTGGTTTTGAAAAATTAGCGATTGACTTTCTCTGAAAACTTTGCGTCGCTACTTGTTTCGCTAACAATTTTGAAAATTAACGGCGCTAACAGTATAATTAATAAAAAGTCAGCGGCGCTAACAATATCGTCAATAAAAAGTCAGCGGCGCTAACAATATCGTTAATAAAAAGTCAGCGACGCTAACAGTATCGTTAATAAAAGTCAGCGGCGCTAATCCCAGCACTGGGTACAAGCTCCAACCAATCACTACAAACCACAAGTGGTTCTTTCTACGAACGTTTTAAGTTTTATTCTAGGCATTAGACTGCAAATGAAAGCATTTCAGAATTTGTTGCTGGTATAAAAGCCTATGTCCGTACTTGTGAGTTTGGTGACAAATTAGACGAAATGCTAAGAGAGAGGTTTGTAATGGGTCTCAAAGAGGAGGCTGCTTAGAGAATCCTATTAACCACAAAGGAACTAACTTTTAGTCAGGCTGTAGAAGTAGTTAAATCTTTTGGCAGTCATACTAATAAGGTCCAACAAGTAAAAAGTTGTAAATCTTCTAGGCCTCTGTTGAAAAATGGTTAGATAACCGCATATATTTCCAAAAAAATATAAACAAAATAAATAAAAATAAAAACCCTCGTTTCTAACCAACTAGTGAAGTTGGGTTTCCCTAATTAACCAAAAGAAGGAAAAAAAAAGTTTCTGGGACAAAGAAAAACGGAGCTTTGCCCAGTCTTGAAAATTTTTGACCGCATGAAGCGGGCCCTTTTTTCTCAAAAAAATTAAAATGCTCGTGGTTACCCAAACCGGGAAACTGAGCAACCTTCAAACCTAACAACCTTTAATTAAATCGTATCCTTAATTAATAACCACTGCAATTAATCAAAACCCATGTTTAACTAAATAGAGGCCGATCAGAACTAGGTGCAAGTAAGTTAAAGAAAATAACTAAGGTAAGAGAAAAACTAGGTACCTAGACGAAACTCGAACCGGGCTACAACGGCCCTAACTCAATAATTAAATGGCTGTTATAGCCCCTATTAAAACCTAAAGGCAATATAGCCCTAACTTAACTTAAATAAAACCTTCTAAACCTTAAACCTTTAAAACCAAAAACTTAAGGGCAATCCAGCCCTAGCCTAACTTAACCTGCAAAACCTAGGTCTGGGAAATAGCCCCTACAAATAAATAACCTAGCAGTGTGTTAAACAATAACCTAAAACTTAACAACGAAAAAAAAAAACCTGGAAACTAAATGAAACTTATGAATCAGTTAGAAACTGAAAGGGTAACGTTCAACTGGCAACTTCATTTTTGGTAAGTCTAAATTAATTTTGATGAATTTAGCTTCACCATAGTTAGTAATCTGGCTGCTGACCAAATTTAACCTGAAAACCACTGCAACCTACAGTGAAAAAGTCTGTAGCTGTGTTGACAGTGTCTAAATAGGCCATTATTATTTCTATAATTACCGAGTCTATTTAAAGTAAACTTAACCTTAATACTACACCTAAATAAAAATAATATCTCTCAAGCTAAACAATAAATTTTTCAATATGGCGCCCCCGGGTGGGCAGTCGAGAAGTTAGTTACCCTTTTTTGTTTTAATTCTGATACAATAGTTTTAAATCCAGTGAATTAAATTTTTTACATAATCTGAAAATTTAAATATAAATATCATTTATAATAAACCTAAAAATGGCTAATCAAACTGAAGCCACTCGTGGAAAAAGTATGGAGACCTGGTTGGGAAGTGATGTGGAAGCACTTGAAACTAGTAAACTGGTAAAAAGGAGGGGAGCAATCAGAACCTCAGCTACTAAACTTTTAGCTACAATCAAAGAGAGATGGGATGATTGGACTGAGGAACAAAAAAATTCACATGCTCGGCTTTTGTCCTCACAACTGGACAAGTTACAAAATTTAGACGAGGAAATCCTTAGAATGTATGTTTGTTCCGAAGGCTTCTCAGAGGATAAACAAGAAGAACTAGATGAAAAAAATAGTTATTACCACTTTGAAATAGATCAAATGATACAAGCATTAACAACTAAAAAAGAAAATAATGCCGAAGCCAAACCTAAACTAAGAATAAGTACTAAAATTCCTGAGCTTCAAATATTACCATTTGATGGAAATCCCTCTAAATTTCAAAACTTTAAGACCTCATTCAGAAACATTTATGATAACATAGGTCTTTCCGAAGAAGAGAAATTTGCCTACCTAAAACAACATTTGAGTGGAAACCCTGCCATTCAAATAAACTGCATGCAAGAAAGTAAAACATCTTATGAGAAGCATGGCAGCAGTTGGAGGGCTGTTATGCAACACCAGGCCAAATTAAATTCTCCATAATAAAATCCCTTTTAACTAAATCCATAATAACCAAAAATTTTAAATCACTTCATGACTTTCAAGCAGATATGCACTCTACCATAAATTTAATGCAAACTCAAAAATTAGAATTAGAAGATATACTCTTGTATGTATATTATAATAAACTAACTCAAGAAACTCAGGAATTTTTAAGAACTTGTGGGTTTAAACTCTATGACCCCTTTAATAATTTTAAAGAAGCAATTGCTGAAGCTACCAAAACCTTAGCTAATGTTAATTTTGATCTGGAACAAAGTGAGTTAACTACCTTGATACCTAAACAAAAAAGAAACTTCTCTCCAGAACCAGCCAGAAAACCATGGTATTCTGGCCAAACTACAGCTGCTCTGGCGGTTTCTACCCAAAGACAATCCTCAAGAAGAGCTCAATATACTGACCAGAGAGAACCTTACTGCAAATTGTGTAAGAAAAACTCTCACAGAATCTCAAAATGTGATTCTTTCCCTGAAAGTTGGGATAAACTGAAAAAACTTGCTAAATTAAATTATTGTACTAAATGTACCTCATCTAAACACCAAGCCAAAGAATGCCCCATTTCTTTACAACCCTGTTCATTTTGTAGGTTTTCTAACCATTTATCCTTCCTTTGTACCAAACAAAAAGGAAAACCAGAGGAAGATAAGAAAACCAAAACCAGTACGGAAGTAGCTACCCAAAAAGAAAACTCCAAACAAGGGAAACAAGTTACTAACTTATTAAGTTTAAAAAACACTGATCAAGAAGTAGCATTAATCCCTTCCATGCAAATGAGAATAAGAAACTCAGAAAAATCAATTAAATGCAGAGCACTTTTGGATAATTGTAGTCAAGCCAGCTACATTACCAAGGAACTCGTGAAAAAATTAAATCTTCCAACTAAACACTACGAGGAATCCATAACCATAACAGGATTTATAGCCGACAAGAAACAACCAAATTATGAAGTAGCTATAATTAAATTGGAGGATTCTAGAAACCCTGGAAACTACCAAGAAATAGAAGCCATCATAATTGATGATATTAATATTAAATATGAAGTTCCAGGATTACTGAAACTTCAAACTTATTTAAAATCATTAAATTATCAGCTTGCAGATCACTTTGAAGCTGATGAAGTGGCTGACTTCATGTTAATTTTTGGGGCTGCAACCCACAAACTTTTTGCCCTCAGCAGTCATCAGATTCATACTGCCTCTTGTTATAAATCTCCCTATGGAATACTTTTATTGGGTTTCCCTTCAGATTACTACCCTGAAAAAGAAAAAGAACCAATAAGAGATCAGATCAGCTTCTGTATTACCAACCCGCTACCTACTAGTACAACTTCTAATGAAGATCTAAAAAAAATTGAACACCAGATTGCACAATTTAGCAAACTAGAAAACTTGGGTATTTCTGGGGATGAACCACTTTCAAACAAAGAAAAAGATCTGATTGCAAACTTTGAAAAGGAAGTTAAAATAGAAGATGAAAGATTGTCTGTTAAGGTACCATGGAATGACCAAAAAGATAAAATTTCACCAAACTTTAACTATGCTATTAGCAGGTTAAAGTCCACTTGCAAAAAATTAAAAAAAGATAACTTAATGCAACCTTATTCAGACATCCTTGAACAACAATTCCAGGAAGGAATAATAGAAGAAGTACCTCTAACAGAACACTTAAGACAAGCAGGAAATTTTTTACCTCACTTTCCCGTAGTTCGCCCTGGGGTACAAACAACTAAAGTTAGGATTGTAGTAGATCCCTCGGGTAAAAGCAAACCAGAAGAAATAACCGTAAATGATGCTACTGAGGACTGCCCTTCACTCCTACCTCACTTAGCAAAATTGTGCATTAAATTAAGGCATGGTAAATATTTGATGATTGGGGACATTCAAAAAGCATATTTACAACTTAAATATCAAACAGAATTTGACTGCAATGCCCACAAAATTCTGTGGGTAAAGAATACCCAATTGGCTCCAAATGACAACAACCTGATCTGCTATAAATATAGAAGAGTTACCTTTGGCAACAAAAGCAGTCCATTTTTACTACAACAATCTCTACAACACATTTTAATGAACAACAAAACCAAGTGGCAGACTACCTAGCTAACCGCTTTTACATGGACAATGCTTTAATTAATGCCAACAATCTCTCAGAACTCAAAGACCTTTACAATTATAGTGTAAACACTTTAATTGAATATAATTTGAAGCTATATGAATGGGCCTCTAATCACTCAGAACTTCAAGGACTATTTGAAAAACATGACATAGCCTCCTCCGAAGATAAAGAAAATGTAAAACTATTAGGATATGGTTGGAACACAAGTGCTGATACACTCCATCTAAAAACGGTAAACTTGAACTCAGAAGCCAAAACTAAAAGAGAAATACTAAGTTCTGTGCAATCATTGTTTGATCCAATTGGATTTGTTGCACCCTTAGTGTTTAAATTAAAACTCTTCATGCAGAAAGTAACAGCTACCAAAAAAAATTGGGATGAATATCTAGAACCGGAAATGCTGCGTGAATGGAAAAAACTTTGTAAAGAAATAAACAAAGTGGAATTTCTGAATTTTCCTAGACAAGCTTTTGAAAATCCCAAACCTCTCATGGAAAATCTTCAACTCCACATCTTTTGTGATGCCAGCCAAGAAGGTTATGCAGTAAGTTGCTATCTAGTTGGAAATGGAAAATCCGAACTAATTTACGCTAAATCAAGAGTCAATCCCAAATCAAAAAATTGGACCATTTGTAACTTGGAATTAATGGCAATCTGCCTAGGAACCAAAGTCCTAGAATACCTTAAAGAAACCTACCTAGAAGAAAACTCAGAAAACCAAAAGTTCTTCAAAACAATAATTTGGACAGACTCACAAGTGGCTTTAAATTGGACTGCTCAAAAATCTCTAAAAATGAAATCAATCTTTGTAAAAAACAGAGTGAAAGACATTCAGGAAGCAACAAGAAACTTAAACCATCACCTGGAATTCAGACATGTAGCAGGAGAAGACAACCCAGCAGACCTACTCACCAGACCAATATCTTTCAAGAAATTTCAAAAACTTCTTCACTTTTACCAACATGGTCCCACATTTTTGAGAAATGAAATTGAATGGCCCACCAACTTAATTTTTAACCCCCACCAAGAAACCTTACAGACAACAATAAATGTGTGTCAAACAACTTGTAAAGAAATAAATGAAAAAACTCCCTTGTTAAATATGGAAAGATTCTCTAACAGGAAAAAACTGGTCAGAATCACTGCCTATGTTCTACGGTTCATAGAAAACTTAAAGTACTTCCGCACTCACAAATATAACCCCAAATGTAACCTGACAATGGAAGAACAAATTGCTGTCTTGGAGAAAAATCATACAGCTTACAAAACTAAGGCCACAAATTACTGGCTAAAATTAGTCCAGCAACAACATTTCTCAAAAGAAAAAGAAATAATCCACAAACTAAATAAAGGAGAAAAAGTTGAGGACCTAACAAAGCTGCAAAAGAATCTAAAACTCTTCATTGACAAAGAAGGGTTAGTCAGAACAATGGGGAGATATAAATATGCAACTAACCTTAACTATTCTGCTAGGTATCCTGTACTACTGCCTGAAAATTCTCATTTAACAACGTTAATTGTAACTGAATGTCATGCAAAAGCCAGTCATGCAACCTTAGCTACCACATGCAATTTCCTCAGACAGGAATTCTGGATCCCCAAAATAAGGCAAGTAGTTAAAAAGGTTCTGAAACAATGTCTGTTTTGCCAAAAATACTTTGCCATGGCTTATGAAGTGCCTACTACTGGACCCTTAGTAACGGAACGTTTAAGCTATGAAAAACCCTTTGAAAAAACTGCCCTTGACTATGTTGGTCCAATTTCTGTCCAGGATGAGAATAACCAATTCATGAAAGTCTACTTATTATTGTTCACTTGCTGCGCCACCAGATTCACCAGCCTTCACATCTGCACTGACCTTTCTGCTAAAACCTTTTTAAGAGAACTCTACCATTTGTCCTTAAACTACTCCCTTCCAAAGGTTTTGATTTCAGACAATCAATCCACCTTCAAAAGATCTGAAGATTACCTTAAACATTGGTTCCAAAATGTTCTTGTGTCTCAGTACCTCTCTGATCATGGTATCCAGTGGAAATTTACAGCAGCCTATTCACCCAGAACCTTAGGAATAGCTGAAAGAATGGTGGGTTTAGTCAAAAGAGCCCTCTATACCTCCCTAAAAGGAAGAAAAATCCCGTTAACTGAACTAAAAACAATTGTTCTTGAAATAATGAACACAATTAATTCAAGACCACTCACTTATGTTAATTCAAATGAAGATCCTTCCTCTGATCTACTAACTCCTTTCAAGTTGCTTTTTGGGTATGACAATACCAAATTCAACTTTTTAACCACTAATGATACCCAAGAAGCTGTTAATGAAGACGATCAGGTGGATGCTGATTATATGACAACAACAGAGGACAAAGAAAGAAAGAAAATACTGGATTACTTTCATAAGGGAGCTAAACAATCTCAAGAAATCAAGAAAAGATGGCGATACGAATATTTGAGTAGTTTGAGGGAAAAAGAATACCAACAACACAAACAACCAGTAAGTAAAGAACCTAAAGTAGGAGAACTATGTCTCTTAGATGAAAATTCTATGAATCCCAAATACTTCTGGAAGATTGCTGTAATTGAAACATTACACCCAGATGAAGATGGCATAATCAGGCATGTAACTGTAAAAACACCCAATGGTCATCTCTCCAGAAGACACATATATCGGTTATACCCACTGGAAATAACTGATAAGCCGAATATTGACCTGGAAGAACTGGAAAATTCTTCCACAGAATCAGGAACTGTAGATTCTCCTGACACTACTACTGCCGCTACTCAACCCCGACCACAAAGACAAGCTGCAGTTAGATTTCGGGAAGAACTGCAAAGGAAAATACAGAGTGGATCTTTGTGAAGACCACAAATAGAAAATTGTAAATAATTGTAAATAGCTATAACTTAGGACCAACGTTCTACAGAAAAGACGCTTTCATCTTCATATTTCACCTAAAAGGAACTTTTCTGAAGAGCATGTCATTTTCATTCAAAAAAAATAAATAAAATTTCCCAAGAATACAATTCTGGGTAAATTTTTCCCCTTGGGGGGAATGTTGAAAAAAGTGGTTAGAAATAACCGCATATATTTCCAAAGAAAATATAAACAAAATAAATAAAAATAAAAACCCTCGTTTCTAACCAACTAGTGAAGTTGGGTTTCCCTAATTAACCAAAAGAAGGAAAAAAAAAGTTTCTGGGACAAAGAAAAACGGAGCTTTGCCCAGTCTTGAAAATTTTTGACCGCATGAAGCGGGCCCTTTTTTCTCAAAAAAATTAAAATGCTCGTGGTTACCCAAACCGGGAAACTGAGCCAACCTTCAAACCTAACAACCTTTAATTAAATCGTATCCTTAATTAATAACCACTGCAATTAATCAAAACCCATGTTTAACTAAATAGAGGCCGATCAGAACTAGGTGCAAGTAAGTTAAAGAAAATAACTAAGGTAAGAGAAAAACTAGGTACCTAGACGAAACTCGAACCGGGCTACAACGGCCCTAACTCAATAATTAAATGGCTGTTATAGCCCCTATTAAAACCTAAAGGCAATATAGCCCTAACTTAACTTAAATAAAACCTTCTAAACCTTAAACCTTTAAAACCAAAAACTTAAGGGCAATCCAGCCCTAGCCTAACTTAACCTGCAAAACCTAGGTCTGGGAAATAGCCCCTACAAATAAATAACCTAGCAGTGTGTTAAACAATAACCTAAAACTTAACAACGAAAAAAAAAAAACTGGAAACTAAATGAAACTTATGAATCAGTTAGAAACTGAAAGGGTAACGTTCAACTGGCAACTTCATTTTTGGTAAGTCTAAATTAATTTTGATGAATTTAGCTTCACCATAGTTAGTAATCTGGCTGCTGACCAAATTTAACCTAAAAACCACTGCAACCTACAGTGAAAAAGTCTGTAGCTGTGTTGACAGTGTCTAAATAGGCCATTATTATTTCTATAATTACAGAGTCTATTTAAAGTAAACTTAACCTTAATACTACACCTAAATAAAAATAATATCTCTCAAGCTAATCAATAAATTTTTCAATAGCCTCTTTCTGAATTGGTGTCCATTCCAAAAAATATTAAAGTAAAGTTGAAAAGTAAACTGAAATTGAACTTAAAAATTAAATTTACTTAAATCTATTTAAGTATCTATAATTATATTATTAATTATATCTAACACTGAACCTGGTGTGACCTTGACCTTGAAGGTATGACTCAGGCAGTGACGTAACTAGGCATACGCATTATACGCACGTGCGTATAGTTTTTAAAACAAAATTTCGCGACCAGTTACTAGCTAACACCTTTTCATTTACAGTATACTCGTATTATTGTATTGAGAATCACTGCGTCTCGATTCTACCATTGTATACGATCATGCATAAGTGTTTATACGCACAACAATAATCAGCAAAACATTCTCACAATAACTGTTGATGTGTGCCTTATCCCAAGACAAAACCCGTGTCACTAGTTGTTATTACAGCATTGATAGTAATACATGAGAACTGATTTATTGTATATCATTTCCAGAGCTGGGCAATAAATACATTGAATGTATTTAAATACCAAATACTAAATACATGGGAGAAATGTATTTAAATACTAAATACATTTTACGAATGTATTTAGATACTAAATACATCAATTGTATTTAAATACATTTGTTAATACATTTTAAATTGTTATCTGCAGATATATCACTGTTTGATTCAACGGATTTGCTTGTTGAAGCCATGACACGCACACGATAAAGAAATCAACCGCTTTCGACTAAGAGTGGCACACAACTGATTGAACTGACACGTTGAAACATGAACCATGCTGTACTACACTGTCGACGCGTCGTACTGTGCTAGTACAGAACGTGTATTAAACCAGTAAAAGTATTTACATTTTTATATTTTAAGTATTTAAATACATTGTATTTAAATACTCATTAAAGTATTTAAATACATGAAAAACAATGTATTTATAAATACAGTTCTAAATACAGAAATGTATTTAAATACATATTTAAATACAAATGTATTTAAATACTGCCCAGCTCTGATCATTTCACAGCTATGCATTCATAGTAATATGCAAGAACGTGAACTATTGCAATTAACTTTGATCTGCATATTGCTTTTTATATAACTAATAATAACTGTACAGTAGGGCGGATCGAAAATGAGGTTTTTAAACGTTTTTTCGAAATTCAAATATGGCTAGTGCGGAAAATATGTGAGTGCTATAGATAATGACTGTGCATAAATATTAGTCCTGCGAAATTATATCTTCAGGTGCCACAAAGCCGTCGAAAAAAGTGAAATATAATGATTTTCTTATATTCTGCATTAGTACAATAACTGAAACTTACTTGTTATTATTAATATTAAGTGTTCCAATTACCAAAATAGTTACTGAATTACGCAGCTCTTAGTTTATTTTGATCAATGTTCTTTTGATTAATGATCTAAATAATCCAGAACTCACCACGAGGAGGTGGCTGCGTGTCGAGCTCCACCCATGCCCTCCCAACCACCCATCCTTGCGCATGTTTTTTTCTATTAACGTTTTATTTAAACTTTATATTCAGCTTTACTTTCGAATGATGGCATTTTTTTACGTGACTGAAGTGTTGATCTTATGAAGCCATCTCGCGCGTTCAATCCAAATACTTTTGATGATGCTTCAGTCACTAATTTTACCATTCTTTCTACTACTTGTGTATGACAAGGGAATTTCTCGAATGGAGGGGTACTCTTGTTTTCTATGAATTCTTCAATCTCATTTTCTGTCAGGTGTCTTGTCACAGGTGGTTCAGTGACAATGCATTTTTGCCAATTAATTAAATCAGTATAATCAGTAGCTTCAAATTGAATAACAGGTACTGTGAAACGCCTCACAACTTTTTCCTTGTTTGTTTGCCTTGCTTTCTTTATTCGCCTCCACGCTAATTTTCTTATGGCGCTGCGGTCATCATGAATCATTGATGCTAGAATATTTTCTGGATTTGCAAAAAATGCATTTCTTTGTATGACAGGGTTTACAATATCCTTTACTTCGTCATTCAGTGTTCTTGTTAGTTCAATAGTTTTGAAAACATGTTTTGAGCCATTGACAAAAGACGTACTTTGCTTAATAGAAAACCACATTGGGATGTAGACCTTCATTATAAAAGAAGCAATGTTCATGAGGTTCTCAGATGGACTTACAGTTGAAACGTATAGACGAAGCAAACGATTTGCTGTAGTCAGCCATCGTGAATGTGCCATTTTGCCTGGACTACGATGAGCAAGATCTGGAGAGCAATATCCCTTTGTTATGGCCTGATGAATATCAATTAGATATTTTTGGTCGGTGCTAAGATCTTCACAGTCTACAGTTGGTTCCTCAGCATCAATCCTTTCAAACTCGACAATAGGAAGACTCTCACAGTTCTCTAATTCCCTGCCAATAGGACCGGTGAATCCGCGGGGGCCAGATGTTTTTCCATCCAGCTTTGCAACTAAATGGCGTAATGGCAATTCATTGGCATGGAGCTGGCACACTAAATGTTGAACTGGCTTCTTCAGCTTCAATTCTATAAGCCTTATAACGCCTCCCTTTTCTCCAGTGTTGACTGCTGCACCATCGCATCCAATGGCAACAAGGTTTTCCAGGTTCATGTCATTATTTCCAATATACTCAAACATTCCTTTACATATTTCTTCAGCTGATCCAGAATTCACAGAATAATGGCCCAAATAATCTGAACCAGGTTCTCTCACTAAAGTGATATGTTCTTCTGTTACCTTCTTCTGATATACTTTGGACTCTTTTTTTTCTTGGAAGAGTGTAGAATCTTTTCGACCATCAAAATAGATTCCTCTGATTGGGACCTGATTTTGATCTTTCATAATTTCTGATCTCTTCTTTTGTCTTTCTCTTCTGATTTTACTCCTATCCACTACTTCAGATGTATTGTCAATAGAAACTTCTCCAATATCTTGCAATACTGCACTAACAATGAATGCTGCAGCTCGATCTGAAACTGCAGTCCTGTCACAAGCAGTAGCCACTGAAGGTAGATTTGTAGTTTTCCTTTTCTTGAATAATTGTTCTTCAGGTTGTTCGAGCTTTCTCTTCGAGCTAACTGGCTCTGGAAATGTATCGTCTGATATTTCGCCAGATTCACTTTCACTATTTGATGTCGATGATGATAATTCAACATTTGTATCCTGCAATTTCTCCTGTGAAGATTCTTTGGTGAGCCTCACAGCTTCTTTTTGCTTTCTTAGCAACGTAGATGATTTTTTCTTTGAGAGTGTAATATCTACTCTATCAATAAACAGTTTTCTTTCACTCCTTTGATCTAAGAGGAACGTCACTTCTTCCTTTGGAACCGTTTTTTCTTTGGGACAAGAACATTGTGTTAGTACTTTGCACTTGCACGCTGCAATGTCAAAAAGTTTCGTGTGTGCTTCTTTTTTGAACATATCAATCTTTGCTTTGTATGCTTCAGAATTTTTTCTGCTTTGGTATGGCTTCATAATGCCACGATACTTTTCGTGGTAGCTTCTGAACATTGTTTCAATTCGCCTGTCTGACAGAATTGGGACGGAAGCACTTTCCCAAATTGTTTTCAATTTATCAACAACTTGTTCTAATATTTGAGATATTGAAGGATCTTTATTAGTATTCTGTTTCAAATCGTTTCTTACAAACAAGTAATATTTAAAAACTCCTTCGTATGTAGGAAGATTCCTGTGCCACAAATCTTCCCCCATACCAAACATGGGGCACTCAGTTGAGGCCCTGGTTGATTTTGCACAAACTCGACATTTTGAAAGTATACAAATCTGAAAAAGAAAGAGCTAATATCAATTATACGTTAATTTCAGTTAATAGTACATGGCAAACTTAGGGCAACACAATACAGAAATGCAAAATATATAAGAAATATAGTTTAGACTATCTGAGTAACGCCAACAACAGAACACCCACCTGCTACGAGAGCGACAGCTACACTGAACCGAGGTACTCACGTGACAGCTGAGTGAGCTGACTATAGAAAACTGTTTTTAGAGAATAGAAACTTTTTTTAAAGGTTGACTGAGCTATTTTTATACAAGTGTGAATAAATTCTTGTCTATTGTGCATCGTGGACTCTTCTGTAATTATTGGTTAAAATCTGCTTTTTTTCAATTTTTTTCAATATTGAAGGTCATTGTGGCACCTGAAGATATTA
Organism: Bathynomus jamesi; assembly: GCA_023014485.1. NCBI lineage: Eukaryota > Metazoa > Arthropoda > Malacostraca > Isopoda > Cirolanidae > Bathynomus > Bathynomus jamesi. The sequence continues at coordinate 948,868 of JAJOZX010001138.1, read as the reverse complement.
ATGTTATGATTTTAAATTTATACCAGCTTATTTCCTCACTACTCCACACATTTTCCACACTAGCCAATTTGAAAATTCGAAAAATGAGTTTTTCACTCCGCCCTACTGTACAGTACCTAAAACTACTCGTCATCTTTTAATAATTATTTTAGAATTATTGTCAAAATTTCATATTAAGTCTAGTATTCTATGTTTTATTCATTTGTGTATTTATTTGTTTGTTTGTTCATAAATAAATACAATTTCTTGTGACGTTTGATGTATTTTCGATTTTCACGACCTCGTGCGTATAGTTTTTGAATGTCTGGGTACGACCATGGACCCAGGGAGTGGGCGATTACAAACCACTTGTTGGTGGGTAATATTTGTGTGAAGTATTATCCTAATCCCTTCATTTACTCAAAAGTTATGAAGCAGGCAAGAAAATACCATGACCATTTTTGTGACGAAAAATACCATTGCCCGTGCTGTGACCTTGAAGATATGACCCATAGAGTGGGCGATTGCAAATCATCTAGTGGTGGGTAACATTTGTATAAATTATCAACCTAATCCCTTCATTTATTGAAAAGTTATGGAGCAGAAATGAAAAACACACTGACCCTTCCTGTGACCGTGACCTTGAAGTATGACCTAGGATATAGAAAAACTATACACGCCTACAATATGGTACCTTTATTTCTTAATTAAATAAAAATTATTAATTTATTGAATTAAATAACTACAAAATTGCTTCGGGATTAGCGACATAGCCTATTGGGAATGGAAATAATTGCCATACAATAAAACTCCGTATGTAGGCATTGGGTCTGCATAACAAGAAAAACGTGTCATTTCGTATCAAAATTTTTCATCGCTGACGCATGAAAATTATTTCGAGAAGAAATAATGAAAACACAAAAAAATTAGGCGTCTGGGGACTTCGTAAAGTCAGCGAATTTTTAAGAAAAAGAAACTTATATTAGCTCATCTCAGGGCTGTCTAGTTTCGAGCGATGCTTTAGGCAAGGGAGAAGTGCTTAATCTTCCTATAAATTACGAGTAAATACCTAATAATATAAAACTAATAACACAAAAGGATAGGCCTATTCCTTCAGGTATTTAAGTATAGTGAATGCCTACATTAATTAAAGCGAATAAACTCGTTGCGTAACCCCATCACCTACATCGAAAGAACCGCGCGCTCTACAACCAGAAGTGAGGCCCAACGAAATAATAAGGTTGCAGAGAGGCAGCACTAAATACCGAAGGCATATAAATTAAACATTAGGTAACCAAAAAAAAAACACTACTTAAGGTCTTTTGAAGACCTCCACAAACACAACTTTTCAACAAAAAGACGGTTTTTTTGTCATCAACTCCACCAATATCTGCTGGAAATTTCCAACGGATGAGGGTGACGGCAAACAAACATAACCCTATATAGTTTTTTATATAGGGGGTGGGCGATTACAAATAATCTGGTGTGTAATATATGTGTAAAGTATCATAATCCCTTCATTTATTCAAAAGTTATGGAGCAGACACAAAAACACTAACCTCTACTGTGACCTTGACCTTGAAGGCATGACTCAAGGAGTGGATGATTACAAATCAACTGATGGTGGGTAAAATTTATGTAAAGTATTATTTCAATCCCTTCGCTTATTCAAGAATTATGGAGCAAACGCGAAAAAATTCTGACCCATGCTGAGATCTTGACCTTGAAAGTATGACCCCCAGGAGTGGGCGATGACAAATGAGGGGTCGCGTCTTACGGTACCTAAGCGCCACCACAGGCGAAAACGTGTTTTTGATGGATATCACTATTTTCACCCTTCCTCTATCGCGTGGTTTGGGTTATAATGACCTTACGACACTAGAAGTATGGTTGAAAACCTTATGAAGCGAACTACTTTTTTCACCTCATTCTGTGCCAGAAATCGCACCCAAAGTTCGGCATAATAAGAAAATAAAAAAATAAAAAAAATATATATAAAATATGAAAATCTATTCCAAAAACTCATCAACATCTTCATTAGCTTACTTAGAACTCTAATTTAGCCAAAAATGAACGTTCTAGCTCAATTAATAACAGAGATACTATTGCTAGAATATTGCTGAACTTTGGAGGCGATTTGTGGCGAATTTTAATTTTGGCGCTTAGGTACCTAAGGCACGGGACCCCTCAAATCATCTTGGGGTGGGTAACAATTGTGCAAAGTATCAGTATCAGTATCACTCATCCATAAAGACATCCCATACACAAATATAACGCAGCACACACACGCCCTCCTCAATAATGACCCTACCCTAAAAATCCAGACTATCAAAATCAAAATCAAATCCTCCACTTTTCACATCTCAAACATATACATACCCCCCCCTACCTCTGCTCACTGCCCCCACGCTACGAGCCCCCCCTGCAACCACTTACACAATACGAGAACCACATCGTGGGAGGCGACTTCAATGCTCATCACCCGACATGGCTCTCCTCTCACATACCAGACGCTCGTGGCACGCTACTCCTAGATGATCTTCATACATACAACATCCTCAACAAATAGGAACCAACCCACACGCAAACCCTTGCAACACAACCAACAACACACCTCCCCAGACATTACCTTCTGCTCACCATCCCTACACACGCACAACATGGCAGACATTACACCACCTCCCCTCCGATCACTCCCAATACTAATCACCTATCAACACACACACCCCATCCACACATCCTTCAAACAAACATACACGAACTACAAACATGCAAACTGGCCTTCTTTTACAGGATACATTGAAAACGAGCTTCAGGAATTCTCCACTACTAACTTCCCCTCTATAGACAAGGCTACCGCCCACATAAACAACACTATCACTCGCGCTAGCAACAATTCAACCCACAAGGACACAGGAAACACTTCAACCCAAATTTCTCCCCACAAATACACAATCTAATCAAACAAAGAAACTCATTACGCCAGAAACACAGTCCCACTGCAGAAGACATTGACCTCATACACCACCTTAACACTGACATCACAAATCTAATAAACACTAAACAGTCAGAAAACTGGGAATCCTATTTAACTACACTCAATCACAAGACCAACAGCACCCAACTTTGGAAAACTTTGAAAAAAATCCACACTTCACATACTAACCCACCCCCCACACACGAAGCTCTCCTTTCCAACTGTAACCAAATTCCATCCCACAAAAACACTGCAACCTACTCATGCACCACTAAAAATTAGCCATAAAATCACTGTTCCCAATAATAGAAAAATCCTCAAAAACATACGGAAACTCTCGGCCGACCCACAACAACCACATCCATTTACACCCAAGGCACAGCTGCAGCCATAAAATCCCTCAAAAACTCTCATGCCGAAGGCCCAGACCACATTTCAAACATTCATCTCAAACACCTGGTCCAATTGCTATTGCAGCCCTCACAAACATATTCAATTACTCCTGGCTTCACAATATCATACCCTCTACCTGGAAGCTGGCACACATCATCCCGATACTGAAACCCAATAAACCCCCCAACCTACCTGCTTCATACCGGCCAATCTCCCTTCTCTCAACCATTTCCAAAGTCCTCGAAAAACTGATATTAAGACGCATACAACCACACATTACATTTTCACAAACCCAACACGGCTTCAGGTCCGCCCACTCCACCACAACGCTTCTTACAAACCTAACCCAACACATCTTAGATGGCTTCAACCAACTATCCCCCCCTGCCCGCACAGTCCTTGTTGCCATCGACATCAACAAAGCTTTCGACACTGTCCCACGCCACATTCTTGCACAAAAGATTATTGATCAGGACATCCCCACCAATGACAAGAAATGGCTTACTAATCTCATTGCAGGCCGACTTGGCAAAGTCATACATAAACAACACTCATCCAAAACCTACAGACTATACAATGGCGTCCCACAGGGCTCCATACTCTCTCCAATCCTCTTCAACCTTTTCATGCACGACCTCCCACAACCTCTCTCCCTCCATGTCCACGTCTCCTCCTATGCAGATGACCTGACCATAACAGCACACCACCATAACCGTAACACCGCCACACGCCTGATCCAGCAGTACATTACCAATCTGGAACTCTAGCTGACTAACAATAGGATGTCAGCATCCCCTCAAAAATCCTCCATCACCCTCCTAACCTCAGACCGCCACGAATCCCAAGCTCACCCGAGAGTCACCCTCATGGGACATCCCCTACCTCTAAACAAAACCCCAACAATCCTTGGCCTCACCCTAGACACACACATGTCCTTTTCCCCTCACATATCAAACATTTGCTCCAAAGCAACCAAAAAACTCAACGCTCTCAGAACACTCACCTCCACAACATTCGGTCAACAGAAGGAATCCCTCAGTATCCTATACAAACAGTTTGTACGCACTACCCTAACTTACGCTGCCCCCGCCTGGTCCCCGTCCATCTCCCACACAAACCAGAAAAAGATACAGACCACACAAAACAGAGGTCTCAGAAGCATTACTGGCTGCCTCCGAACCACACCCATCCCACATCTACATGCAGATACGAAAATACTCCCCATCGAACACCACATGAACATGACAGGGACTCAATTCTTCTCCAGAGCACTGGCCCCAGACCACCCCTGTCACCATCTCACATTACACAATCCCCCACCCCGCAACAAAAAACGTACTCCTGCTGCTCACTATTCACAGCTACTGAACAATATCCCCCCCCCTCCCCTAAACATCAACCCCATTAAACATCTCCACACAGAATTCACCCGGAAATACCTACTCGACCATCCACACAACACTGTCCTTCACGATACTCCCCTGTAGTCCATCAGAGCGAACAAACCCTCCCAAGGAAAACAAGAGTTACTCTGGCCAGGCTCCGTTCAGGCCACCACCCCTCCCTCCAACAATACAGACACAGACTCCACCTAGCTGACACCTCCACCTGTCAAAAATGCTACCTCCACCCTGAGGACACAGAACACCTACTCTTACACTGCCACACCCTCTCTCAACAAAGACACAACTCCAACATTACCTCTCTACGAGACCTATGGACCCGTCCCACGGTGGTCGCGGGATACCTGAGCGCCGCCGGGTTCGCATAAGAGAACCCGGGGGCTACGAAGTGAAGTGAAGTCCCAATCCTCTCATTTGTTCAGAAAATATGGAGCGATATGGAGTGAATTCTTCACTGTGGGAGTACCAATATGGCGGCTCGATGGCTTTAATTAGTTATATACAAATATTGGCTGATGCACTATCTAATAATTTAGAGAGAGCAGTGGTATTTTATAGAGAACGACGGACCAAGTTCTAAGTCACATTCATGGTATACTTTGTTTTCTATATGATGTCCTTTATCGCAGGTTCATCCAAATAACACCTAATTAAATTAACAGCAGTTCTAAAAAGACTGGGATGGTGGACTTACGATAAAGAGAAGTGTTCTTGGGTCACTGATGAGATTTCATATTTGGAATTCTGTATGGGCTAGGTGCCTCAGGCATTCATCAGACGGCGGATAAATTAGAAGCGATAAAAAAATGCACCTCCACCCAAAAATATCACTATTACAAACTTATTTGGGTCTCTCTAAACTTCGCTAGGAAGTTCCTTACCTAATGCAGCTACTTTCCAAGAACCCCGAAGTGAGTTATTACGAACTAGGGAACAGAGGAGATGGGGAAAAGCCCAAAATGATGCTTGTGAGACTTCCAAGAATGTACTACTAAAGTCCACTCTCATTGTGCATTACGACCCAACTTCCTCTCATAGTTTAAGCAGATAGCAGTTCTCATGGAATTGGTGTAAATAAACCTATCTATTTCGCTTCTAGGATAATAACTGAGACTGAAAAGCGATATTCACAGATTGAACGTGTGAAAACCTGTGAATATTAGCTTTAGTATTTGAAATAAAGAAATTCCATTTCAACCTATGGGTTCATAGGTAAGGTCACTCTTACAAAGGCGATTCTTACCCATACAGGCAAAAACAACAGACCAGCAAAAATAACTCAAGAAAATCACATACACAATATAAAAGACAAAGAGAGAGAGAGTTACAAGGGGTTACAAGGAAAAGAAGTACCTCAAAAGGCCTTGCGGCCCATACCGAGGAGGTACCAATGGCAACGGGTGCCAGGGAAAATTTTCTACACACTCAAATAGTGTGCAAGATTTGGTCTAACCTTTTCTTGAACTGATCCACAGAGGAACTGTTCACAACTTCCGAAGGTAACCTGTTCCATGTGTCACAGATCTTATACGTAAAGTAATTCCCACACACACTAGTCCTAAACCGTTTCAAATACAACTTCCAACCATTGTTGCGAGTTGGGTTATCATTTAAACTAAACATACTTCTAAAATTGACATCGTTGAACCCGCGTAAGAGCTTGAAAACCTCGATCAGTTGACCGCGCAACCTCCGAGTTTCAAGCGAAAACAAGTTCAGGGCGCGTAACCGTCGATTGTAACCCATATGCCTAACGGAAGGGATTAACTTTGTGGCCCTCGCCTGCACTCGCTCCAGCCTCTCAATATCTTTCCTGAGGGTGGGCGACCAGAACTGCACAGCATACTCCAGGTGCGGCCGAACAAGGGAATTGTACAGTGAGAGCACAATCTCCTTGTTCCGAAACTGAAATTGCCTCCTGATATAACCCAATAGTTTCTGGGCTTTCTTTTCCACCTCTACACACTGTTTCGTAAACTTAAGGTCGCTGCTAATTAGCACACCCAAGTCTTTTTCTAAATCAGTCACCTCGATATTACTACCCAACATCGAGTAGTCCGACTTGGGATTGGCGTAGCCAATGTGCATCACTTTGCATTTACCCAAGTTAAACGGCATCTGCCATTTTTCGGACCACTCTCCTATCCTACCTAGGTCCGCACGCAGTTCCTCGATCGCTTCGGGCGTCCCAACACTGGCCCCAAGCTTGGTGTCACCAGCGAATTTGGCGATCCGACTGACGATGCCACCGTCGATATCATTTATGTAAATGATAAACAACAGTGGCCCCAAAACGGAACCCTGAGGAACCCCACTAGTGACCGAGGCCCAACCCGAACTAGCCCCTTTAATTACCACCCTCTGCCGCCTATTCCTCAGCCAGTTTTCAATCCACCTACCTATTTCCCCACCGATACCCAGCGCGCGCACTTTCGCAATTAGCCGGCGGTGAGGTACCTTATCAAAGGCTTTCTGAAAGTCGAGATAAAGTATATCAATCGCCCTACTCTTATCGTACTCACTCAACATGACGTGGAAAAACTCGAGCAAGTTGGTGAGACACGACCTATGCCGTCTAAACCCATGTTGGGAGTCCCCAAGCAGCTTGTAGGAGTCCAAATGGTCAACGATCCTATCAGCTATTATCCCTTCTAATAATTTACCTACAACTGAAGTGAGACTAAATGGGACGATAGTTCCCTGGACTTTCGTGATCCCCTTTCTTAAAGATAGGGGTCACGTTGGCTTCCCTCCAGTCACCAGGCACCTGACCCATCTCCAACGATTTGTTGAAGACTGTAGCCAGGTGGGGAGCCACCTGGTCGCGCACTTCTCGCAACACTCTGGGGAGAAACTGGTCTGGCCCAGGAGCCTTAAACGCGCTCAGTTTGTCTATTCTATCGGCAACGACTGTCGCGAGAGAGAGAGAGAGAGAGAGAGAGAGAGAGAGAGAGAGAGAGAGTTACAAGGAAAAGAAGTACCTCAAAAGGCCTTGCGGCCCATACCGAGGAGGTACCAATGGCAACGGGTGCCAGGGAAAATTTTGTAAAAGTTTATTTTTCTTTCAACTATCCTAGCAGTAGTAGAAAACTGGATAGAAAAGTAGAAGGCTCTCTCCTCACCCTCCGCTCCCTCCCTGCCAGAGGCAGGTACAAAAAGGTTGAAGAAAATACCTTGACCCTGGAAAAGTAGCCAAGGAAATTTTACAGGAAAGTGGAGAATATATAAATAGCTCTATATTTAGCTTGCTCACAGAGACACCGAGCAAGCGAACTCCTGCAGAGTTTTCTGAGGTTTTAATCTTAAACTATGAGTGTGTTCAGTACTTTGTCTAGCCTATTTTTAAACAGATTTACACTTTGACTGGAAACAACCTCTGAGGGAAGTTGGTTCCAGATATTAACTATTTTATAGGAAAAGAAATTTCCGCAGACTGAGGTCCTAAATGTCTTTACACATTCAAATAGTGTGCAAGATTTGGTCTACCTTTTCTTGAACTGATCCACAGAGGAACTGTTCACAACTTCCGAAGGTAACCTGTTCCATGTGTCACAGATCTTATACGTAAAGTAATTCCCACACACACTAGTCCTAAACCGTTTCAAATACAACTTCCAACCATTGTTGCGAGTTGGGTTATCATTTAAACTAAACATACTTCTAAAATCGACATCGTTGAACCCGCGTAAGAGCTTGAAAACTTCGATCAGTTGACCGCGCAGCCTCCGAGTTTCAAGCGAAAACAAGTTCAGGGCGCGTAACCGTCGATTGTAGCCCATATGCCTAACGGAAGGGATTAACTTTGTGGCCCTCGCCTGCACTCGCTCAAGCCTCTCAATATCTTTCCTGAGGGTGGGCGACCAGAACTGCACAGCATACTCCAGGTGCGGCCGAACAAGGGAATTGTACAGTGAGAGCACAATCTCCTTGTTCCGAAACTGAAATTGCCTCCTGATATAACCCAATAGTTTCTGGGCTTTCTTCCACCTCTACGCACTGTTTCGTAAACTTAAGGTCGCTGCTAATTAGCACACCCAAGTCCTTTTCTAAATCAGTCACCTCGATATTACTACCCAACATCGAGTAGTCCGACTTGGGATTGGCGTAGCCAATGTGCATCACTTTGCATTTACCCAAGTTAAACGGCATTTGCCATTTTTCGGACCACTCTCCTATCCTACCTAGGTCCGCACGCAGTTCCTCGATCGCTTCGGGCGTCCCAACATTGGCCCCAAGCTTGGTGTCATCAGCGAATTTGGCGATCCGACTGACAATGCCACCGTCGATATCATTTATGTAAATGATAAACAACAGCGGCCCCAAAACGGAACCCTGAGGAACCCCACTAGTGACCGAGGCCCAACCCGAACTAGCACCTTTAATTACAACCCTCTGCCGCCTATTCTTCAGCCAGTTTTCAAGCCACCTACCTATTTCCCCACCGATACCCAGCGCGCGCACTTTCGCCATTAGCCAGCGGTGAGGTACCTTATCAAAGGCTTTCTGAAAGTCGAGATAAAGTATATCAATCGCCCTACTCTTATCGTACTCACCCAACATGACGTGGAAAAACTCGAGCAAGTTGGTGAGACACGACCTATGCCGTCTAAACCCATGTTGGGAGTCCCCAAGCAGCTTGTGGGAATCCAAATGGTCAACGATCCTATCCGCTATTATCCCCTCTAATAATTTACCTACAACTGAAGTGAGACTAATGGGACGATAGTTCCCTGGACTTTCATGATCCCCTTTCTTAAAGATAGGGGTCACGTTGGCTTCCCTCCAGTCACCAGGCACCTGGCCCGTCTCCAGCGATTTGTTGAAGACTATAGCCAGGTGGGGAGCCACCTGGTCGCGCACCTCCCGCAACACTCTGGGGAGAAACTGGTCTGGCCCAGGAGCCTTAGACGCGCTCAGTTTGTCTATTCTATCGGCAACGACTGTCGCGGTACATCGAACATTATCCAGGCCAGCACCTTCGTGCCTCACACCTGGCTCGGGGATGATGCGGGTGTACTCCCTGGTGAACACTCCTGCAAAATACTCATTAAGCACATTGGCAATGTCCGCGTCCGAGGTCCGCAGAACGCCGCTTCCGTCCTTTAACGGACCTATCATGCTTCTAATGGGCTTTCTACTATTAACATAACTGAAGAACTCCTTAGGGTTCCCCTTGCAGAGGCTTGCCACCCGTAGTTGTTCGTTACGTTTCGCTAGCCTAACCTTCGCCTTCACTTCCCTACACAGAGAGAGAGAGAGAGAGAGTTACAAGGAGTTACAAGGAAAAGAAGTACCCCAAAAGGCCTTGCGGCCCATACCGAGGAGGTACCAATGGCAACGGGTGCCAGGGAAAATTTTGTCTTTCAACTATGCTAGCAGTAGTAGAAAACTGGATAGAAAAGTAGAAGGCTCTCTCCCCACCCTCCGCTCCCTCCCTGCCAGAGGCAGGTACGGAAAAAGGTTGAAGAAAATACCTTGACCCTGGAAAAGTAGCCAAGGAAATTTTACAGGAAAGTGGAGAATATATAAATAGCTCTATATTTAGCTTGCTCACAGAGACCGAGCAAGCGAACTCCTGCAGAGTTTTCTGAGGTTTTAATCTTAAACTATGAGTGTGTTCAGTACTTTGTCTAGCCTATTTTTAAACACATTTACACTTTGACTGGAAACAACCTCTGAGGGAAGTTGGTTCCAGATATTAACTATTTTATAGGAAAAGAAATTTCCGCAGACTGAGGTCCTAAATGTCTTTACACACTCAAATAGTGTGCAAGATTTCGTCTACCCTTTTCTTGAACTGATCCACAGAGGAACTGTTCACAACTTCCGAAGGTAACCTGTTCCATGTGTCACAGATCTTATACGTAAAGTAATTCCCACACACACTAGTCCTAAACCGTTTCAAATCCAACTTCCAACCATTGTTGCGAGTTGGGTTATCATTTAAACTAAACATACTTCTAAAATCGACATCGTTGAACCCGCGTAAGAGCTTGAAAACCTCGATCAGTTGACCGCGCAGCCTCCGAGTTTCAAGCGAAAACAAGTTCAGGGCGCGTAACCGTCGATTGTAGCCCATATGCCTAACGGAAGGGATTAACTTTGTGGCCCTCGCCTGCACTCGCTCCAGCCTCTCAATATCTTTCCTGAGGGTGGGCGACCAGAACTGCACAGCATACTCCAGGTGCGGCCGAACAAGGGAATTGTACAGTGAGAGCACAATCTCCTTGTTCCGAAACTGAAATTGCCTCCTGATATAACCCAATAGTTTCTGGGCTTTCTTTTCCACCTCTACACACTGTTTCGTAAACTTAAGGTCGCTGCTAATTAGCACACCCAAGTCCTTTTCTAAATCAGTCACCTCGATATTACTCCCAACATCGAGTAGTCCGACTTGGGATTGGCGTAGCCAATGTGCATCACTTTGCATTTACCCAAGTTAAACGGCATTTGCCATTTTTCGGACCACTCTCCTATCCTACCTAGGTCCGCACGCAGTTCCTCGATCGCTTCGGGCGTCCCAACATTGGCCCCAAGCTTGGTGTCATCAGCGAATTTGGCGATCCGACTGACGATGCCACCGTCGATATCATTTATGTAAATGATAAACAACAGTGGCCCCAAAACGGAACCCTGAGGAACCCCACTAGTGACCGAGGCCCAACCCGAACTAGCCCCTTTAATTACCACCCTCTGCCGCCTATTCCTCAGCCAGTTTTCAATCCACCTACCTATTTCCCCACCGATACCCAGCGCGCGCACTTTCGCCATTAGCCGGCGGTGAGGTACCTTATCAAAGGCTTTCTGAAAGTCGAGATAAAGTATATCAATCGCCCTACTCTTATCGTACTCACTCAACATGACGTGGAAAAACTCGAGCAAGTTGGTGAGACACGACCTATGCCGTCTAAACCCATGTTGGGAGTCCCCAAGCAGCTTGTAGGAATCCAAATGGTCAACGATCCTATCAGCTATTATCCCTTCTAATAATTTACCTACAACTGAAGTGAGACTAATGGGACGATAGTTCCCTGGACTTTCGTGATCCCCTTTCTTAAAGATAGGGGTCACGTTGGCTTCCCTCCAGTCACCAGGCACCTGGCCCGTCTCCAACGATTTGTTGAAGACTGTAGCCAGGTGGGGAGCCACCTGGTCGCGCACTTCTCGCAACACTCTGGGGAGAAACTGGTCTGGCCCAGGAGCCTTAAACGCGCTCAGTTTGTCTATTCTATCGGCAACGACTGTCGCGGTACATCGAACACTATCCAGGCCAGCACCTTCGTGCCTCACGCCTGGCTCGGGGATGATGCGGGTGTCCTCCCTGGTGAACACTCCCGCAAAGTACTCATTAAGCACATTAGCGATGTCCGCGTCGGAGTCCGCAGAACGCCGCTTCGGGCTTTCTACTATTAACATAACTGAAGAACTCCTTAGGGTTCCCCTTGCAGAGGCTTGCCACCCGTAGTTCTTCGTTACGTTTCGCTAGCCTAACCTTCGCCTTCACTTCCTACACAGGCGGACATACGCTTCAGTGTTCTCATGGGAACGATTGGCCTTCGCCCTCCTATACGCTACTTTCCTATTTCGGATAGCCGAAGCGATGTCACGATTGAACCACTTAGGCTGCGTTGAAGCAGGGGTGACCGGTTTTGAGGGTATGGCAGCAGACTGCAGCACCATAAACTCGTCCCGGAATGCACTCCACACTCCCTCAACATCGCGCCGACCTCTAACCCCATCTCCTACGCTATCCCTGAGGCTAACAAAGTCGCCCGCCGGAGATCGAGCTTACTGCCTCTCGAGTTACTACGCTTCACCCGAGGGACGCACACACGGAACCTAATCAGACCGTGATCACTCCCGCCCAACGATTCGTCAACGGTGAGGCCAGTGACGAGGTTGTCTTCGGTCGTGAATACTAAGTCTAGAACGCTTTCGCCTCGTGTAGGCTCATTGACCCACTGAGTGAGGAAGTTCTCATCAGCAAAGTCAACTAGCCTCCTCCCTTCAGCATCAGCAGTCCTGTTTCCCACTTTATGCCGCGACAGTTGAAGTCTCCTAAAACTACACACACCCTATCCCTAGCAGGCTACTGAGTTCGGTGTACAGGGCTGTATCCTCCTCGAGGAGGAGATGCGGAGGTCTGTACACCAAGATTAACCTATAGTCGTCCCTCCCACTTCAGATCGACGCCAAGCAGCTCCCGTTCCGACCGGAACTGGCAGTCAACCGGACTCAACGTGTCCTGACGTATATTAGTACCCCCCCCCTCCCACGGGTGCGGTCTTTGCGAAACATTCTATACCCGGGAATTTCGAACTCCCCAACGTAGTCCCTACGATCAGTATGAATCCAGGACTCGGTGATAGCAACGATATCCTGGTATTCTGATGCTAAGAGCGCCCGTAGCTCGCAAAACTTGTTCCTAATCGACCTAGCATTAAAAAGCATTGCACGGAGGGAGCCTTCCCTATTCTGACCGCCCCCTAGCACGACCCGTTTCCCGAACAGCCAGGGCTGTCGGGAGTTGAAGAGCCCCTCACAACGAGGGGCAACTTCCGCAGGAGCCTGAGCCCCCTCCAACGGGAAGGAGGGTCACCCACCTGTACCTGGACGCACCCTTCAGTTGAAGGTACGTCCGAGGCTCATCATCTTCCCCGGTGGGGCCCGTCATCCTCCCCGGACTCGATCACCACGGTATAGGTGCCGGTCGAGCAGCGCGCCTAGCACACCTTTACCCTTGACATTGAGGTGGACACCATCCCTCTGATAAAGGTCCCACCTACCGAAAACGCGTCGAAGGGGCGCCCAGTGGGACGCACAAGTCTTGCACCCTCTCGTTGATGCCAATGACCTTACTGAGCGCGTGGTCACTGGCATTCATCGCGGTAAAATACCCATTAACATTCCCTGTCTGTCTTAAGTTTTAGATCATCCGCAAGAGACATGATCTCGGTGATGATCCTCTTCGTAAGACCTACCCTACCGCCTTTGAGGAACAGGTCGTTGCCACCAGCGTGACAACGATCGCAGTCCTCCGACTAGCCACGCGCACCTTCTCTACTCCTTCCTTAAGTGCGCGTTCCCGCCCGGGTAAGCACCTTACCTTCCTCCTGTCCCGGTTTGCAGAAGCAAAGTACTTCTCCTGGCCCCTGATCTGCGAGTCCCCAATTAAAACGGTGTCTTCCTCCTTCGCACAGGAGACTAAAGCGGTTGGAGGTCCTGACAGGGGCAACGGGGTCTCAGGCTTCGGCTTCGCAGCCTTCTTGCACCTACCTTTCGAACCCGTCGCCACCCGTAGACTCAGCGCACTTACACCACCCGACCCACCCCGAGACAGCTACATCCTTCGGTTTCTTTGGGCCATCAGTAGGCCCCTTCCCACCCTTTTTCTTTATCGGCCCTTCCCACCCTTCTCTATCGCCCCTTCTTTGCGCCTCTTCCCTCCACCTTACGCCGCGGTTCCGTGCATTCCACGTGGGTCGCTGGCGATTCCTGACACTGATTTGACCCTGGCCCCCGGTTGCACCTCTACCCTTTCTCCGCGGTCCCGAGCTCTGTCCATTCCATCGCTGGACCGCCTTTCCACGGGCTATCCTATCAATGAGCTGGGGTGCAGGGCGCATCCGCGTCAGTGACCGCCGCACCTCCAACAGCCGATCTGGACGACTCGAGCCGCCGGACCCTCTCCTCTAGCTTCTCGTAAAACTGCATGAGTTCGCAAAAGCGGCACATGCTGGAGTGGTTGATCTTCTCGAAGCAAGCTTCTTTGAAGTTCGTCACCCACTGGTTTACTCACACGCGCACTCAGCCTTCAGTTTCTGCGGTCCAGTCATTGTAACTTTTTTTTTTCTAACTCGAATACACTGAATAAGATAAAGCGTTCTAGCAATGAAAACTATCGAAAACGTTCTGACCAGTACATAAAAAAGGGAGGTGGGGTGAATTTTTCCCGCGCAAGCCATATCCGCTTATCTGCAAGTGACATTCATCCCATCCAGAACACCTGTCGCTGCTGCCGCACCGACCAAAGGTCTCCCCAGGGCCGGACAGTCCCAAACGTGTCGCAGCTACCAACTGACTGACAAACACTCGCGACGCAGGCGTCACGGATTTCCCGCCAGGAGCGACAGCGAGATGCAGCGCCTTATTAAGTCTTACTAGTCACTCACAAGCGGCCAGACTCTTAGAATCCAGTGTGCAAGGGATACCCCTCCAGACCCAGCAGTTACGCCCGAGACTTTCCGCTGGCCTGGCAGCCAGTTGGGCAGTAAAGCTCTCTCACCTAAGAGCAGTACAGCCAAGCACCATCAATTGGTCACCAAAGAACGGTTGCAGGGGGCTGGTCAGGCCATTACGCGTTAGGAATGGGCTTAACGGGGCACTAGCCACACTCCATTCATCGCGCCCCTACGCCTGAGACCCCTCCATCCCAGTCTCTCACGACCGACGAGCGTTAAATGGTGTTATTTATAGAGGTTCCAAAGCCTCTTTTCCCACGCATGAGGTAGCAGTAGGGTCCTAATAGTAAAAGTAGAGAAAAAGACTTAATACTAAAAGAAAAGTTTTTTTTTTTTTTTTTTTTGCAGTCGGAGGAGAGCATCCTTAACCTAAGCTAAAAGGACGAGTAGGGATGGGATGGGGTTCTAGTAACCCACGTGACAGGATTGGACAACAGACTTCACCCGCCCTCCCGAAAGAGAGAGAGAGAGAACCTAAAGGAACTGGCAGCCAATTTCTCTAGAATCTCACGACTCGGGACCGGAGGACTGTCACACCCCAAGTATAAAGTTTACAACACTCAGAAGAAGAAGAAGAAGAAGGAAAAGGAGAAGACAATAATGCATAATTTCATAAATATTTTAGAGTTACTTCGCTCCTCTCTTTAGAATTTGTGCGTACTTCGGCCAAACTTCTGATACTGGAAAAGTATTCATAGTTAAATATATGAAGTTACCTTGTGAATAAGCATTAGTTCATACAGATTTCAGTGAAAATGCCAATTTGGATATTCCTCAAACCGGTTTGAGGTAAATTGTAAAAATACAGTTTCGCTTAGTGGTTTTGGGCGCTAAATTTTTAAAAGAAATTTAATACTCTTACCAAATATATACAGTACGTTGAAAGCAAAGAAACTTCTCAAGTAATGTACTTCTTCATGAAAGTATATCCAATTTGACCATAAACTGTAGACACGAAAAATGGGATTTAATCCTGCATAGTTGGAATTTAATGGGGGTGGAGTATAAATATTGATGAAGAGTTGACAAGAAACTAAATAGAATCGAAACAGTTTGTGAAACGAGTGTGAATTATGTGTTTGGTATTGTAGTACAATGTCCTTGGACTCACCAACATCGTTATAGGGAATATTCCAATCTTTGCATGAAGGGTAACATTGTATCTCTGAAACTAGGGTGGTACCTTATTCTCGAAAGATTCAACCAATTCGATCCATCTGCACAAACTGTAGATGATTATGATGGACTCGGTATTTCCAGTTTGGAGTTCAGACGTCTTGCCAACCGCATGGAGGGTGGAAAACTGGGTGAACGGTGAGCGGGTGAACGAATAAAACCAGGTTATTTCATAAATTATTGGAATCTATGTTTTATTAAACCTAACTAATCATGTCTTTAAAATAACATTTCATATGTAGAGTTGGTGTACCATAATAGAATAACAGGAAGATGCAATGTGCGTGGATTATCGACACGTTTACACGCATCGGACGTTGTCCTACCTACAGAGGACTGTTTACCACGTTAAGTTTTACACACACATTCATTCACGCAGAGTACACTACTTCACCGACTCCTAAACGGGGACCGCTTTTTATCTTTGATCCAGTTTATCACCAGAGATCCCCAGCGCAGTTACCATCGCACCTTTGGGTTAGCTTTAGTTAAAGGTGAGTAAAAGGGGAAACTTCTGAGGTGGCAGATCAGGTTCGCAACAAAATCGCGGGCCCATCGCGAGTAAAGTGAGGTTCTAGCACAACTTGTGAGGATGTTATGCTAAGAATATCCTCAAGAATACATACCAACGAAAAGGATCTATTTTGAGATATTCGGACCGAAGCCTGTATTGGGATCTATCAAAACATTTCAGCTACATATATTATCATCAACTTCTAGTACACAAGACCTACGTTTGGATACGCATGTTAGTGTTCTTTTCCCATACAGAGTCTACTTGGTCCATTTATAGAGTGGGAAGTTTACATGAACTTCATGGAAGGCAATCGCTTCTACTTAGTGGTGCCAAATTCCATTTGAGGGTACTTTAATGCAAACAATTTTAGTCATTCTGCATATAAATTTATGGAAGATCTTTCAGACTGCATTTACTCCGGTTTCAGTTACGGCGGTGAATGTTGGAAAAAAAAAAACTTTCCCCAAGTAAGACCGTTTTACGCCTTTCGCTAAAAACCCGCGGAAATAATGTTTTGAGATTGTCTAACCACCTTAACGACAAAAGTCATGTGACGGAAAGGACCTACGGCTTTACGTACGATCCAAACCACGGGCCGCTACATCGTTTGAATGCAGAGAACGGTCACCCGTCCAACTACAACTCAAATCAAATGTCACTTAACTTCGCTGGTCTAAGAGAAGTGGTATTGCTAAATGTCCACGCCACAGCCCTTAGCCTGCAAATAGTACCTATCATCATCTTAAAGTGCAATCGTATTTTAGACACCTTAATCTTTATTCTTAATGATCGATAACAGAACTTTTTAAAATAAAAGTACAAACAAAGTTTAACCCCTATTTTTACAATAATACTAATAGGCAGGGTGGTCCAAAAGTCTTTATTTTGTTGAAATAATTATAATTCAATTTTATTTTCTGCAGACCATAGATGATCATGTACAGAAACGTGTGATGGTAGTAACACTACGTATCCAAAGGAAGAAGTGCGAAGAAATTCGAGAAAAATTCGGAAGATGATTTCACAAACCAGGACTTACAGACAAAGCAATTTGCGAGTTGGTCAACAAATTTAAAAGAACAGGATCATGATGAGGTAAGATCTCGACGTCTAGGTACCTCTCAAGAAAATGTCGAATTAGTATGAGATGCCTTTGAAACAAATCCTAGAATGTCAACTAGCACAGAATCACGTAGAATGAGCATACCAAAAACGACTGTTCTAACGATTTTAAAATCAACATAAAACAGGAATAGTTACCATATTCAAGTGCTACACAAGTTATACAAAGAGGATTATCCAAGACGAGCCGCCATGTGCACAGAATTGGTTGAAAAAATTCATACCGAAAACTTATTAAACCACATTCTCTTCAGCAATGAGGCGACATTCCACATAATTGCCGTATCTGGGCTAGTGAAATACAAACCGAGTTCTACGAATAGGAGAGAGATTCTCCTGAAGTTAATATCTGGTTGGGTATGACAAGATCGAAGATTTATGAACCTTCTTTGAAGAAGCTACGGTAACGGGGCAATTTATCTTGACATGCTTCAGCAGTTTCTTGAACCCCAGCTTCGTTCAGATGGCATTCTCAACACTGTTGTCTTTCAACAAGATGGAGCTCCGTGTCACTATGCAAACATCGTTCGGGGGTACCTTGATGAGCTCTTACCAAATCGCTGGAAACAGGCCCTGGCAGGCCCTAGGCAGACCTGCAGGATCTGCGAACCCGCATTGTCGCGGCAGTCACTAAAATAACTCCAGATATGCTTGAAAATGTGTTCCGCAATGGAGTGGACAGATTTGAGATTTGCAGAGACAGTGATGGTGCTCACGCCGAATCTTTGATCTAAGCTTGATAAATAAATATACATTTAATTATGTCACTACATTATCCTAAAATACTATTATTTCAGCAAAATAGATAGGAACTTTTGGACCATCCTGTATAGCAGTTACATCTCCATATAAGGAAAATTACAGAGGGATGAAAATGTTCACATACCCAACAAGGGTAAAGGTGACATCCATGTCCCATATTCCCCAAGGAAGTGAGTAGTAGGAGCCCGAGCAAGGGACATTGCAGTAACTGTGGAACTTAATTACTTTTTTACGAGTTACTGCTTTTTGAAGTGTAAAGTCTTTGGAGATGAGAATGGAGGATAACATGCTACATTGGTATGGTCATGTGGGGAGAATGAATAATGACAGAATTGTGAAAGGGGTGCATCATAGTAATTGCACTGTGAGAAGTAGAGGAGGATCGCGTAAAAGGTATGAAGAAGGTAATAGTAAGTGAGAGAACAAGCGTGGCGTCCACAAGAGTTAAAGAGGAACAGGAATAGAAGTGATTTGTGAAATATGTAAATGAAGACGTTGATCTCGTCCAACGTACCACTAGAATTATATCCCCAATCTTATCATGAACAATAACACTAGACTCCTGAGGTTGATGTGGTACCTTATTCCTGGTGGTGATCCCCGTGTGTGTGTTGGGGGAGAAGGGGGAGGGGGATGGCGTTTTATGCGTGATTGCGTATGAAACGTGAGGAAGTAAACAGTTCTCTGCAAGTGGTTCTGCGCTCAAAGCGATAGCTTTGGAGGTAGGAGGAGGACGTCCGATGCATGTAAATTCCTGCGCGCGAAGCAACATGTAACAACTGTACGGTCTTATAGAAATTTGAACAGAAACATCCGAAATTATCCAATTTTTCAAACTAAATTCATCGATTCATAGTCTCACATTTTGTAATGTAGGTGACCAGAACAGAACCTCATTTTTGCATCCCAACACAAAGGTTTTCGAGTCTCAAAAATCGCAACTGCTCCTTCAGAACCCCATAATCCTTCCAGAATTTTCTGGTTCAATTACTGGGTCGCATTTAATTAACTGGCGACGTTCAATCTCTTAAAAAATGACTGATCGACGCGATTTCGGAATTATGATTAAAAAAGTTTTTAAAATGCATCAAAACGGAGTAAACTAATGCAAGAAAACAGACTTCCGTATTTTATTTTTTTTATTGAAATGTTCATTCACGGGTATCACATCTGATTCTCAAAGGTTTTAGTATTTACACCCGAGACTACTTGAAGTTTTTAAATAGGACACGAGCAAATCGGTTTCTCAGGAACCTTATAAAATTAAACTAACATAAAAAAATATATCCTAAATACCTCATTAACAGGCGAAATAACTGGATTTTAAACGTACTTATCGATTAAAAACTTTAAACTTATCTAAAGATTTTCATGATATTTACACAAAATATGAAATGCAAAATACGCGAACAAATGTAAATGAATGAGAGCGTGACGAGACAATTCAGATGGCGTCGCGAATCGTGGGATGACGCTATCGATTTCGTGGTTTCATTTCTTCTGAACAAGACCTCATGTAAATATAATTCTTCTTGTGTGGGTTAAAATATTCGTGTCCCTGGAACGAAAATAAAACACGAATTTCACGCATTTAAAATAAAATCTTTCTTTTTTTTAACTGATCACGAATTAATTCGTCGAGAAACAAAGTAAAGCCTTCATCTTTTAATACCTCAGTATATAACGAGTGTGTAACTCTCACTCAGTTATGGAAAATTAAATAAGGCAAGAAATACAAAAATTGTCCTCGTGTCAAGATGGTATTCAAGTTCTTAATATGCTGCAGTTATACTGTAGCTACTTTAAATAAAATTTCAATTTTGATCCTCCCATAAATTTCAGAATATTCCGTAGTGAGAATGATGATCTACGAAAATTGTAACCAGCTTCCTCAATTACGAGAATACCGAAATTTTACTGTCCACTAAATAACAATATACGTACAAGTGATTTTTTGTGTGTAAGTGAAACGTAAAATAAATCTACGCCACTATCATACACCGTTTCTCTTGAACTTTATGCAAAATCAGAATACACAACATTTAATTAGAAAAAAATTATAAACTCTTACTTTAGACCAATCATAGCTGACTGCATACGCAAAGATCTGTCCATTATAATTGAAGCAACAACAGGAAATGGGTTGATCCATTGGGTCGGAGTTTTTGAGTTTAGTTCTTGCATCTTTGTCCCAGAAACTGAACCTTCCATCAGAACCAACGGTTGCCAAAGTCCCATGAGTGGGGTGGAATTTAATGTCATTCACCTTAGAGAGAGTTCATTAGAGTTTATGAGCATCTACCGTTGGAAACCTTTTGACTCGTTTGTCTAGGCCTATGTGATTTAAGACTCCAAATATGAATATTCGCAATTTGAACACAAAAGAAAATAATTTTTAATAATTCCATTTTATTCCATAATCTCGAAAACATTTTATCAGCATATCTTAGTCGAGTCACACGATAAATGAGACTCACAGCGTAGATTTCTTGGAATCCGTTCGGAGCGCCCGTAGAACGATGACACTTGAATGTGAAATTATCTCTCGGATTCGGAGGGTTGATGTACTGAATGGCGACACGGCCTTCTACAGACCCCAGCCCAAATCCTGCTGGGGTTCCTTTCTTGTCTCGGAAGATGGCAACGCAACGGTGCTAGGAAAAAAAGTCAGGTTCCATTGAAGGAAATTTGGCTGTACTAAGGGCCATGAAGCGCCCAAGGCCAATTTTAAAGCAGCCTCAAGTTAAGTTGCCTTTCAGCTGGGATAGAATGTAAATGATGGCAACCTAGTGTTGTTTTCTTTTTTGATATGTGTGTGTGTGTGTGTGGGGGGGGGGGGGGGTAACTAGTTTGTTTAGCTGGTGGGCGCCCGGTAGCTCGGTGGTTACGGTGGCGGACTCTGAGCAGTGTGTCGCTGGTTCGCTCCCGGCTGCTGGCATCGGGTAGGGTTGAGTTGGCCGCTTACCGTTTCTGCTCGAACTCAGGTGACTCTTGGAGCACACTCAGTGGGAAAATGAGCATCTTAGATGTCACCTTACCTATGTTTAGTTAGGTTAACGAAGTTTATCCAACTTGTTTATTGGTTTACCATTATGGTATGCCTTCAATTCGTTACTCTGAGCAGTGTGTCGCTGGTTCGCTCCCGGCTGCTGGCATCGGGTAGGGTTGAGTTGGCCGCTTACCATTTCTGCTCGAACTCAGGTGACTCTTGGAGCACACTCGGTGGGAAAATGAGCATCTTAGATGTCACCTTTACCTATGTTTAGTTAGGTTAACGAAGTTTATCCAACTTGTTTATTGGTTTACCATTATGGTATGCCTTCAATTCGTTACTTGTGAAGTGAATTTGTTTTTGGAATAATAGAGAATAATCTACTTGTTTGATGGGTTGTTTAATCTCCTTCGCAACATCTAAGGTCATATGACGAAGGGGGCCTACAGCGTTACGTGGGATCCAAACTAACTACGGGTCGCTACATAATATAGACGCGGAGGACGATCACCCATCCAACTACTACCCAGGCCAAATGTCACTCAACTTCGCTGATCGACGGAAAGTGGTTACGACTAGACTTGCGGGATTCAGGCCTCGGCCTCGAGCCAGGTGAAAAATGAAAAGGACTCACGAATCCTTTTCGATGACTTAGTCGCTAATTTTTTTCATTTCGCTTGCATACATGATACGTAACTACTGTACAGTTAGATAAGATTATGACTGATTGTTGTTGTACAATTTATTGTATTGAATAAAACGGTAAAGAATTTTAAAATCTGCGTGTTTTTTGTTTTAAAATAATTTTATCTCGATAAATATTTAAAAAATATACAGGGGGTCTCAGAAGTAGCGCACCATAGGCTTTATTCAGACTTACGAGGTTGAGTCGAAATGGTTTATAAGTGATGTTTAATCACAATATATGTTCGATAACGTTCGAATAATAAAATTAATAGTTTGGACAATTAATCAAAAAGTTATCTTAAAATAATTAAATTGAATGAAGCTATATTAGTCAATGGTGCGCGACTTCTGAGACACCCTGTATGTAACATGTAACTAGATTTGATGTAATCGCACAGAACTCCCAAGTCCTTCAAAAAAACGGACTCGGCCTTGGCCTAGAGGCCTTCTTAAAAACTGCTGGCCTCAGCCTCGGCTTCGAAGCCTTTGGCAAGGACTCGTCCCCATCTCTGGTTACGAAACTGGCCACGACGTCGCCCTAGCCTAGTTTAAAGATACATCGTCTCTTATCTACTAAATGTTTTTCCCCACCAACGAAAAATTCCTACTGCAGTGATTAGTTACTTAGTCTATCATATAAGATAATATTTACGAAAGGAAAATATGCACATTTAGTATGTTATGCCAATTAGTTTATTCAGCAAATATCTACTGCAGTCATGGTACAGAAACACAGACAGAGATACTGAAGCAGTCTACGCACCAAAAAATATGGAAATTATACAACAATTAAATGATGAATGACATTCTTCTTAATCTCCAACTAGTTCAAATAATCAAAGGAATAAATGAGAGTCAAAGGCACTAGACTCACCTGATACTTGAGTGGTGATTCAATCTGTCTGAATTCTTGTGGCTGGTTTTCTAACTGGTAGACAATTATATTACGATTCGCAGTTACAACTACTGCCATTGGGTAATCGACGTCTGAGCAGTAACATCTTTCGGGTAAGTTAATGGTAAGGATGGGATTAGGGCTGCGTGTGTCCCAAAACTGCAAAAAATTTCTTCTTTTTATTAGAGTACAATATTGAAAAACAGATTTAACTATGTAAGTTAGTAATGAGTAGTGAAGAATGCGAGTAGGTTAGTAGTGAAAACTAATACTCACTTTAAGAGTTTTGTCCCAGGAACCAGTCATGATACACGAGTAGGTTGGTGCTTTGATCCAATGTACTGTTCTAACTGGTGCATCGTGCTGGGCAACTTGCATCTTTTGGTTGCTCGCTAAGTCCCAGCAATGAACGGTCTTGTCCGCGCTGGCGATAAAAACCTCGTGAAGGAGAAATTAAGTTATACAATCAGATCTCTCTGTTGATCAAACAACCCACAATTAAAAGTCTTTATATAAACAACCCCAAAAGATGCAGGATGAACCCTAATGTTTCAGAATTAGTTTTACACTATAATTAAATATTTTAATCAACTGCTGAAATAAATATGGTACACTGACGTCCTCATAAAATCCACTTTACTCTTCTTCATTCCAACAAAAAAATTTGCTATCTATTCCTGTTAGAATGGCAAAGTTATAACAAAAATAAAAATAGAAAATGCAATAAAATAATAATTAATTTAAATTCAAAGGTATGTTTTAAAATTCATATACTTTGCCCTTAACCAACAAGAGCTAAAAATGTTCAAATAGTAGAAAATACATAATTTTCCAATTTTAAACCTATTTTTCACGATAGTTAAGGAGCGCATAATCTTTTTGAAAATGCAAAAACTAGAATAGGTAAAGGTATAGTAATATCCATGTCCCATATCCCCCAAATGAAGGGTAAGGGCCCGAGTCTGGGCTACCTCAGCCCGAGTCAATTAAGAGAGGGTGGCCGTGACGTAAAATATGGATAAGACAACTGTCCGGTTCTGGGAAGAGACTCGGTCGAGTATCAGCACTGCCAGAAGGCGCCCTAACCGATCGAGTTACAAGACGCTCAAAACCTATAGTAGTGGATCAAATATTTAATACAACGACGACGAAAACCTCGAAATAACTCGTCTCAACCTTCGGTTGGTTCACAAAAATCTAAGAACTCGGTAATTAATTTGGAATACTTTTAAAGCAATGGAAATTTTCAATTAATAAACAATCTAGTACAGTAATAATGCAAAAAAGGGACTTACCTTTGCTCCATCATCTTGCCATGCAACATCAAGCACAGGTCCCCCCATTGTTTGTTGGGCTTTTGCGACTGTCATGCCATCCCGAAGAACCTCCCAGCAACGTACCTGAAAGACAGCGAGTTAAGATGGAACTTGTTTCAGTAACAAACTCGAGGCCTAGTAGTAGGAAAGTTTAGGCCTGTTAATAGGGTTATAGCAGATCAAAGTTCTTAAATTAGCTGTATGCGTTAATACAACCAAAACTTATGCTAATTTAGTGTAAATCTGAAATTCTATTAAAAGAATGACTTTTAGGACTTACATTATTATCCCAACTACCAGCCACTAGGAAATCTTGAGGCAAAGCAGATGGAGAAAACTGCATACACTGAATCGAGTCATCCGGAGGATTTGTCACCTTTCAAGAAAACAAAATTATGTGAAAAATAAAACATTACATAATAAATTAACCCGTTAACGCCGAACGTTTTTGTAGGGTTAAGTCTAAATGCGTGTATTTAAAGGGTACGTATTCGACCCAGTCGGCGTTAGAGGGTTAAGGGGAAAACCATAGATAAAGTTATTTATTAGAAGTATGTATAAGTTTTTGAAGGTCCTATTAAGTAATTAACTATATGATTAAAGTTACAGTTCATAGGTCTAGCTCTGTTTAGAATATAACACCAGAACTTCTAATGTAGTATCATGCAGAGCTGGGCACTTGCGTTTTTTTGCCCGTTTTTTTGCGGTACTGCGGTACTACTACCGCACTACCAAACCGTACCGCATAACGCAGTACCGCAAAGGATCGCTGAAAGTACAGCAGTACCGCTACCGCATTCAAATTTCCCGCGGTACTTTCCGCGTACCGACCAACACGGCAGTACCGCAGTACCGCAAAAAAAAAACGCAAGTGCCCAGCTCTGGACTAGTATGGCTGGGTAAAGTAATCTCTCTCTTATTCCATATGGTTCATTGTCATTTTAATTTACAAAATTTTATTTACAAATAGAAGGGCTACATCACAGCCAATGTCGTAACACCACTTTCCATTGATCAGCGAAGTTAAGCGACATTGGGTTTGGGTAGTAACTAGATGGGAAACCGTCCACTGGGTTCAGATTATGTAGCGACCCGTGACTCAGATCCCACGTATAGCTGTAGGTCCCCTCCATCATATGACCTTAGATGTTGCGAAGGAGGTTAAACAACCCCAATAATTACATTACGAATACAATGAGTTCATTCACATATATTAACAAAGAAATCACTGTTCCTTAAGCCACGCAATTTTAAAGTTCATAACATCTGACCAAATATTTTTAATGAAAATGTGAACAAGGTTTCTTTTCCATTTCTATATTTATTAAAAAATATTTCTTCAAAACATGGGGAACCTATGGCACCCATGTCAAAGTGTGACAAAGAACTATTAGTTGGCACCTTGGTGGTATAGTGCTTAGCATTGCTGACTGCAAATCTACTGGCCCTGGGCACGAAGCCCAGTGATGGCAGTAGGCATGCAGTAAAACCAAGGTTAACCTAGGCACTCATATATATTACAAAATTTAATTTTCAAAGTACTGTAAAAAGAGGAGCCTTATATATATATATTAGGGTGTCTCTTATTGGGTAGTCAAAAATTGAAATGTTGAATTATTTTATCTGCGCCCCCTAAAATAGTTCCATTTAGCACAAAAACTAAAACTTGAAAGTTTGACACAAATTGGCTCATATTTAGGGGTCGCCCCCGGCTAATAAAAATGGTGACCATGGCATAATAGCTCCTAACATATGATTATGCTCATTATACACATAATTCCTTCCTTCTTTTTTTAGTTTGATTCGTTTTTATAGTATAGGCCTTCTTATTTATCATTGATCCTTTTCTAACCTATCCTTGATGTTGTTATAATCCATCCTTTGGTCCTCAATCCTTCTTTATCCCAATCCTTTTTCTCCTATCCAAAATCCTTCCTGGCTCTTTTTTTATATACAATCAGCAATGAAGCATTGCTACCAAAAAAAACCATTAGTTTATTATATAGAGATAAATTCAAAATGCCAGTGCTATTTACATACTTTAATTACTTTAATTAGCATTATTTCCTTATACAACATTTATTTAATATACAAT
Source organism: Bathynomus jamesi (assembly GCA_023014485.1). Classification (NCBI taxonomy): domain Eukaryota; kingdom Metazoa; phylum Arthropoda; class Malacostraca; order Isopoda; family Cirolanidae; genus Bathynomus; species Bathynomus jamesi. Next base: position 922,313 of record JAJOZX010001138.1, on the reverse strand, counting down.
GATTATACAATATGGTCTATTTTAAGGTGCGACCTCATTGATGGTTATTTTTTGAGAAGAACAGTTTTTGATGGAACTGGGTGACTCTGGCGGTGTTTTGCAACAATTTGGAGCAGGAACTGGAGCTGCTCTTCCCCACTGTCAATTTCTTATTCAGCTCTTGAACTAAAGCTACTGCACGTTCTGCCCGGTCATTTACAACAGATAGAGCTGCAACAATAGCTCTGGCCCTTAAATATTCACAGTTGGATGTCCAAGTGCTGGGTGCCTTGTTCAGAAATCCTTCTGGCAAATTCAGCTTAGTAAAGAATTCTCTAGTATTTCTTGTAACAAGTTGGTGTAGTCCTTCACCAGAGCAGAAGGTCGATTCAGGAATCCGAGGACGCTTGGGTGGTCTATCAGTGGACTCATCTTCTAATGCCTTTACCATGCGTTTCTTTACATCTGTAGTAATTCGCTCATCAAAGAAAGCAAGACCAACTGCTTCTTCAGACAGGTACCATAAGTGGTTAGAGAGCTTTTTTTAGTTGCATCAGAAATCTTTTTGTTAGGATAATTAATCAATGACCTCATAAGGAGCCAGTCATTAAATGGGGTTTCAATAGGGAGTGAGGATGTTGTCCAAGCCTTCATATAGATGAGAACAGAAAAAAGGGAAAGATCTCGAATTCCTCGTTCTTCAGTCTTAGTCATCTTGAACTGGTTTCGAAAAAGCCACATCTTGATAGAATAGAGCGCTTTGGACATCCAGCGAGCTTGATGCATGGCACCTGGTGCACGAAACTTGATGCCTTTATTGGGGACACCTCCAAGAAAGATGATGGACAGACCCAAAAGTTCTTGATAGTCATCCCGTAGCATAGGTGCCTGGGATCTAGCAAACTGAATTAGTTCAGTTTTAGACTGGATAATTGCTTCTTTAGTAATCGTGGCTGTCTCACCTGTTTGGAACTGGCTTTGATCAACAGAAGTCCAATTGTCACGAAAACGCTTAAAGATCAATATCTCTGGACCAGTTGATGTAGATCCCAATGTTGCTTCAAATGCAGCTCCCAACAATAAATCTAAAACATGGTGTCTACAAGGCAAGTACAAAACATCATGTCCCAATTTTGCTTCGATGAGAGCACAGGCTCCAGTATATTGACCCGTGTTTGAAGCTGTTGTATCGAAACAAATTGCTTTTACTCTCTCTGTAATTCCCCATTCATTCAGGCAGTTAAAGACGGCTTCAGCTTGTGCTTCTCCAGTTGAGTTTGGGATTTTGGGGACACCAAGCAGCTGTTCAACACCAGGTCCTGACACAAGACGATCAATGTGCTTGTGCGAGGTGAGGTCCTCCATCATCTTGCCATCCCAGTGGACTGTCATAGAACATTCTCCATGGAAATGCTCCTTAAGTTCTTTAGCATGACGAGCTCGGTTCTTATTTCGAAGGCGATGGATAGAATGTTGGTTTATGTTGTAATCTGAAACGTCCAAACCAAAGCTTTTAGCTGCCTCTGCGAGGATAAATGTTGCCTTTCTAGAGGAAATTTGTGTACGATCCAGGGCAGCAGACATCTGAATAGTCATGATGTTTTTCATGCCTCGTTTTTGCTTAGATTTTGGTAAAGCACAAGCTCCTTTGGGCTCCTCCTCCTCATTCTCACTTTCATCAGTGTTGCTGGAAGATGTGGAAGAAGCCAGTACAACTTGACTAGTAGACGCCTCCATCAAAGATTCTGACTTTCTTTTCTCTCTGCCTCAGCTTCTTGATGAAACATGTTTAAACAGGTTGATCTTGTCTTATCAAGCAATATTTTCAGCTACAAACTTGACAATTATCTCTAATATATTCATTTAATTGAATTCATCATAAATATGATGATTAATTAATTAAAAACATATGTTTAGTATACTTGACAACTGCTAGTAATTTCAAATATTAATTGCATAAATAATAGCTATATTTTATGAACTTTAATAAGCGGGGGCGACCTCTAAAAACTATTCAATCCAAAAACATTTTTATATGTGATGTTTTTTCAACCAATGGAACTGGTTGAGGGGGAGCAACCTAAAAAAATCAACACTTCGAAAATAAGAGACACCCTAATATATATATTATATAAATAAAATGAATCATTGTTCTTAAAACCTATAAACCTAAATACCAATAACCAACATCATGTTTACAATTTTGTTAGGTACCATACACGAAGAATTAATTCCAAAATGTGTGCTAAAGAAACTTGAATGTGTTGTCATTTTTTTCAAATAATTTGGCCAATAACTATGCATTGCATAATCTTTCTGCAAATGTAAAAAACTAGAATGGTTGGTCAAATATTTAATTAATACACTTCACTTAGGAAAGTTTACAACAATGACAAAAACCTAACATATTTCATCTTGACCTTCAGTAGGCACATGAAAATTATTATTAAGCATGTCTGTGTCACTGTTTTACTGAAGATTATTCCTAAATAAAAATTATTTGGTAGAAAAAAAAACATTTAGTAAAATGAGGAAAGCATCTAAAAAGTTAATAAATAACAATCAGGTAAAAATTGAATAATGAAGTGGTCTCACTCAGCTTAGCAAATCTATAATTTAAATAGCTAAATACTTGTATTATTATTAACACTAATTTTCTTGGATTAACTTCCTTCATAACGCAAAGATCAGGTGATGGAAGGGACCTACAGCTTTACATAGGATCCGAACCGAACCATCTGAGGATCGCTACATTATCTGAACATGGAGGATGGTCAGCCATCCAACTATCAAACAGACCTAACGTCGCTTGGCCTCGCTAATCTAATGGGAAGGGGTGTTGCCACTTGGCTTAAACATACCCCAGCTGAATGTTAAGCTCTGGATGCCAGGGAGTGACTGATAACATCAGTACAACTATGTATCTGTAAAGGTTGTGATATTTAATATGGAGACTCAGACTGGATTTTTGTATGCATCTTTTGTACAAAAACTATTCCTCGTAATTTAAAAGAACTTAACATCTTTACGCTAATTGTTAAATGACTAGTAACAATTATAATAATGTATCACCAAGTATAATTCTTGCATGCCCTAACTTTGTTCTTAAAATTTGGTATTACCTTAAACATAAAACTTGATGGTTCCTTTCTTATTTAATGAAATGTATTAAATATATTTAAGGTGTAATCAGAGTTTACTTACACTTAGTCAATCCACACTCACTTTATAACACTTAAATATTTTCTACAGAAATTCTTTAATTAGTTAGGGTTTAACATTTACTCTAAGTTCAAGAGGTGTATTTATATTTTAAATGCAGGTTCATAAATTTTCAGATATAAAGTTCAAAATTTTGCTGGCTGTGTTCTTTTATAAATAAATTTACTGACTGACTGGCGTTTCTTAATTTCAAAAAATGAATTAGTTTTTATTCAATATATTTTCTTATAGCTGATGAAGTGCTAGTTCTGTGGTTGGGCTATACATTGTCATGGCCAAATTACAGCTATATACTATACATAAATTGATAGGACTCTTCATGGTTCATTGAATGAATGGTAATACAGTAGTAATAAACTTTATGCATCCAGGTTGATTCACGCAATTATAGTTGTATTAATAGTTACAGACAATAATATAAATGTAGTTATTTCATTATTATTATACTGTATATGAATTACTAAATTAACAAATTATGAATTAATCATGCTTTTATTTTTATCAAGATACAGTATTTTCATTTGTATTTTTGCTAAGGATATTTCTAGAACTTACACTTAATTGCAAATAACCTGACTATTCTTGTAAATGTTCTATGGGAAGTACTTTTATTAAATGGATCACTCTCATTACTGGTTAACCTGTGGTGCAACCGAGTTTATATAAGCAAGCACAACAATACACATTTTTCTGAGTTTGTAACAAAACTCAAACTAACCCTCTCGGTCATATTTTTATTTTGTTTATTTAAAAAATATTTTCAATGGAAATTCTATGTAAAAGGATAGCATACAACAAGAAAATATCACATTTATTTTGAAAAGACACTTCCGGTACATTTTATGGAATGTCCCCATATGAGGCCATATGATAAGGAAGTAATATACATAACAAAAGTAAAAAAACAAAAATACCTCTTTCAAAAAAATTATGTGGCATGTAAATGTATAAATACATGAAGATACATACATATATATACGGTATATGCAAACAAAAACTATTAGCCTTTTTTTTATTAACGTAATTCCATTTTATTTAAAAATTGTCCTCATCTGAGGCCATATTGAAAATAAGAAAAAATCTTTGGAGATGAAAAAAAACTCTTTCAAAGACCGTCATATATATATATATATATACACACACATATATATACATATATATATATATACATATATATATATATATATATATATATATATATATATATATATATATATATATACACACATATATATATATATATACAGGGTGTTTGAAAACTTTCTGTACAAATTGTAATGGGGATAGGCAACTCCAAGACAAACCCTTTTCGTCTATAAGTGTATGTCCGCTGACGTCACCATTCGGCGCGAGAGGGCGCCGCTGCAATTGGCTAAAAGGTGAAGTGGGCTAGACTCGCGCTTGCCGCGGGCATTCTTAAATCGGACGTAGTGCGCGTAACATGGAGCGCTTCACGACTGCTGAGATGGCTGACATGCATATGGTGTATGAGGCTGCCAATGGAAACGGAAGAGCTGCTGTGAGGTTGTACCGACAGCGCTTCCCAAACAGACGTGTGCCAAACCACCAAAGGTTTGCGCATTTGCATCGGCGACTGCGAGAAACTGGAACATTCCATGCAAACATGCATGACACTGGTCGGGAGAGAAACGTGCGCACTCCTGACATGGAAGAAGAAATCCTACGGCGATTTGAGGACAATCCAAGCGCAAGCACGCGAGGTGTTGCACGTATCCTCGGTGTGAACCACGACCTGGTCTGGAGAGTGTTGCACGAGCAGCAGTTACATCCGTTTCATCGTCAGAGAGTCCAGACATTACAACCTCGGGATTACCCTCTTCGTGTGGAATTCGCACGCTGGTTTCTGCAGCAGACAGCGGCGCAGCCTAATTTTCCGGCTTATGTGCTGTTCTCAGATGAGGCCTGTTTCACACGTGAGGGTGTGTTTAACATGCACAATTCTCACGTGTGGGCGCACGCAAATCCACATGCTACACGAGTGCATGTTCATCAAGAACGGTTCGCCGTCAATGTTTGGGCGGGTATCGTCCATGGCAAGTTGATTGGGCCGTACCTGCTGCCTGCCCGACTCGACGGGCGGGTTTATCGGATATTTCTTGAAGAAACGTTGCCGGAACTGCTGGAAGATGTTCCCGTGGCTATTCGTAGACGAATGTGTTTCAACACAACGGGGCCCCAGCACACTCCAGCAACGATGTGCGGGATTATCTGAACGCCACTTTTGGGGACCGATGGATAGGCCGGGGTGGGCCCGTAGCCTGGCCACCGAGATCGCCCGATTTAACATGCCTCGATTTCTTCCTGTGGGGACACATGAAGAACCTCGTGTACGAGACTCCCATTTACTCAGAAGAAGACCTCGTAGCAAGAATCGCTGTCGCCGCTGGAACTGTTTCCCGAAATGCCGGGAATCTTTCGACGTGTACGTCGGTCAATGCTTCGACGCTGTCGGGCATGCATTGATGCTACCGGTCGCAACTTTCAGAACCTTTAAATAAACATGTTACGCGTACTACGTCCGATTTAAGAATGCCGCGGCAAGCGCGAGTCTAGCCCACTTCACCTTTTAGCCAATTGCAGCGGCGCCCTCTCGCGCCGAATGGTGACGTCAGCGGACACCACTTATAGACGAAAAGGGTTTGTCTTGGTGTTGCCTATCCCCCATTACAATTTGTACAGAAAGTTTTCAAACACCCTGATATATAATATATATATAGTATATATACAGGGTGCTTGAAAACTTTCTGTACAAATTGTAATGGGGGATAGGCAACACCAAGACAAACCCTTTTCGGCTATATTGGTGGAGCTGGTACATAAATGAATGAAAACAAGTGTACACGGCATGTTTATTTAAAGGTGCTGAAAGTTGCGACCGGTAGCATCAATGCATGCCCGACAGCGTCGAAGCATTACCGACGTACACGTCGAAAGATTCCCGGCATTTCGGGAACAGTTCCAGCGGCGACAGCGATTCTTGCTACGAGGTCTTCTTCTGAGTAAATGGGAGTCTCGTACACGAGGTTCTTCATGTGTCCCCACAGGAAGAAATCGAGGCATGTTAAATCGGGCGATCTCGGTGGCCAGGCTACGGGCCCACCCCGGCCTATCCATCGGTCCCCAAAAGTGGCGTTCAGATAATCCCGCACATCGTTGCTGGAGTGTGCTGGGGCCCCGTTGTGTTGAAACCACATTCGTCTACGAATAGCCACGGGAACATCTTCTAGCAGTTCCGGCAACGTTTCTTCAAGAAATATCCGATAAACCCGCCCGTCGAGTCGGGCAGGCACAGGTACGGCCCAATCAACTTGCCATGGACGATACCCGCCCAAACATTGACGGCGAACCGTTCTTGATGAGCATGCACCCGTGTAGCATGTGGATTTGCGTGCGCCCACACGTGAGAATTGTGCATGTTAAACACACCCTCACGTGTGAAACAGGCCTCATCTGAGAACAGCACATAAGCCGGAAAATTAGGCTGCGCCGCTGTCTGCTGCAGAAACCAGCGTGCGAATTCCACACGAAGAGGGTAATCCCGAGGTTGTAATGCCTGGACTCTCTGACGATGAAACGGATGTAACTGCTGCTCGTGCAACACTCTCCAGACCAGGTCGTGGTTCACACCGAGGATACGTGCAACACCTCGCGTGCTTGCGCTTGGATGTCCTCAAATCGCCGTAGGATTTCTTCTTCCATGTCAGGAGTGCGCACGTTTCTCTCCCGACCAGTGTCATGCATGTTTGCATGGAATGTTCCAGTTTCTCGCAGTCGCCGATGCAAATGCGCAAACCTTTGGTGGTTTGGCACACGTCTGTTTGGGAAGCGCTGTTGGTCCAACCTCACAGCAGCTCTTCCGTTTCCATTGGCAGCCTCATACACCATATGCATGTCAGCCATCTCAGCAGTCGTGAAGCGCTCCATGTTACGCGTACTACGTCCGATTTAAGAATGCCCGCGGCAAGCGCGAGTCTAGCCCACTTCACCTTTTAGCCAATTGCAGCGGCGCCCTCTCGCGCCGAATGGTGACGTCAGCGGACATACACTTATAGACGAAAAGGGTTTGTCTTGGTGTTGCCTATACCCCATTACAATTTGTACAGAAAGTTTTCAAACACCCTGTATATATATTCGGCTCAATAAGTGCTTTCTTTCATGTTTCCAAGCAAAATGCCAGTTAAGCCTTATGCTTAGGTATGAAGTGCTTCAAAGCATTCCGGACAAAGTGGTTCATTGCATCGTTTACACCGATAACGGGTTTTTCTTTTGCAGGAGTATAAATGACATCTTGAAGCATATTTATCATTTGCGTTCACAGGAAAGTGTGGACCACCATCTTTTTGTAGTTCAGTTGATGCCTTATGATGCACCTTTCATTTTACAGGTGGTGTTCTATTGACGGAAGGACAACCTCTTCTCTGTCAATAAAGTGGATATAGTTCCATATTTCCATAAATCTTGTGTATCTCATGATATCTGTAATGATTTCAACTTTTGTTCCATGCTTAGCTGACCAGTAATTTTTTAGCCTACTATGCTTGCAGTGTCATCATTAAATTTATTCCAAGAAACACTTTTAATTCTGCTACAGTGAGCTTAAAATTTTCTTTTCCATGCTGGGTTGCGTACAAATTTGTTTGAAATGCAACTTTATCTAAGAACTCATCAGGAATCATTTTTGAAAAATAGTGAATGGGCATGTCTCCTTCCAAATAAGATTTAAATTGACCCCAAAAAGCAGGAATCTTACCTGTAAAATCTGACTCTTTTTCAGCAAACCAAACCACTGGTCTCTTACTGGTGCTGATGCTTTCTGCAGCAGCAAAGCCAACCTCATTTATTTTTTCATCTTCACTGGCAGAAATTGACTCATCAGAAATTTTCTCTTCATCGTCACGATTTCAAAGTTCATCCTCTGAACCAGAGGCTTCCTTCTGATTCATTCATTGCATCTATAGCTTCACATATAACTTCTTTGTTAACCAATCTTCTCCTTTTATTCCTGGAATAAAGTACACACACACACACACACACACATCAGGTTGTCACATAAGTATACCACGACTAAAAAACTGGACAATAGATAATAGAATAACCTCAAGATAATATAAAATAGTTTGTGCGTACCCACGTATGCATGACCTAATTTATACATACCAAACACTAAATATATACCTTCCATTGTTACTAGCATCTTTGGATATGCTTGGCTCGCATAAATCTAACATATGAAGTGACTGGTGCAGTTAGGGTATCTGCAAATAGAGAAGAATTTATAAACAGCTGACATATGGGTTTGACTCCTAACAACACATTTGTCCTCATATGATATCACAATATCTATAGTCCTTCTAATAATACTTAATTATAATACAGTACTTTTCAACAAATTATGCATCAACACGTTCTTAGATAACTTGAAAAGAGTTTAAAACACAACTCACCTCAATAACCAGCTTCTAAGTGGTTAAAAACAGAGCAGCAAAATATTTGGTACCAGCACTTTCAAGATGGCGTCTCTCACTGATTCAAAACATTTGAGTAAACAGTCTGCACACACTGCCATCTATTGACAATCAACAAAAATGGGATTTCTGATCTCATTTGAGGACATACTGAAACTCTTGAGTCAAAAACGTTTGTTGCCAAATTTTTTGGAAAAAATTATATTAATTTAAATTTCATACTTTTTTTTGGTCCTCATATGAGGCCAAATGACTGAGAGGGCTAAGCAAGCACTTTGTTTCACATCTGAAATGTTGCATGTGTCAACTTGAATTCTTGTGTAAAATTGTTGAGAAAATCGCTAAAACATGAATACTTGAGATCTTGTACTTCCCATGAACTGGTAGACAAGAATGTAGTATGTTGAAGATGAAAAGAATTGTAAAGTAAGAAATGAAAGAGTAATTCAGTGGAATGAGGAAGAACAGAGAGCTTTACAGGAAGAGGAAATTGAGAAAATGAATCAGAGATTTAGATTTCTTGGATAATTTAAGGTTTCACAGTCGTAGTAATCTTCATAGGAGAATGAAGATGAGCCCTTTTCTCCTAAGGGTGCCAAAGACCTCCAAATTGGAATGAAGTTGAGAAAAGGAATTGGAGGTCAAAAGAGGAATCATTTCTTGGATGGTAGTGTACGGTAGTGGTTAGCATTGCTGACTACATATCCATCAGCCCCAGGATTGGGACCCAGTGATGGCAGGCTACACACAGCAAAACCCAGCTGTTCATCCCTACACACACACACACACAAATGGTTGGTAGATAAATAGGTACCCTGGATACAGTGGCGGTCCTAGCTTACATGATGCCCTGGGCGAACCTCACCTTCAGCCCCCCCCCCCCCCCCCCGTTCGCCAACACACACACATTCGAATCCCCCAAAATAAAGGACAGACATAACTCTTTCACAAAATAACTTTTTATGGACTAATTGTTGGAACTTCAGAATCAGAACCAAAACAAAGACTCAAATTCTGAATTTTACAAATCCTTCATCACGTAAATAGAATAACTCACTTAAGAGAATGTAATTATGATACTATGAACAGGAAAAATACAAATTAAATTGCACAACTGCCATAAATAAACTAGAGAATCAAATTTCTAAATTGTACAAATGCTCTATCACATAAATAGAATAAGACACTTAAGAGAGGGTAATTATTATGCTACACTTTGAACAAGAAACAAAATAAATTGCACTACAGCACAACTGCCATCTAAAGCCTGACTCTTCTTACCTTCCTTGATGCAAAGTCATTGATCTTTTATTATTTATTTTATTTTATTTTTTATTTTTATTTATTTCTTTATTTATTTATTCTTATTTTTATTTTTATTTTTTTTGCAGGCACTCATGCCGCCCCTCCACAATTGCCGCCCTGTGCGGCTGCCCATATTGCCCATATGAGGAACTGCCACTGCCTGGATAGCCTAGTAGTTAAGACACTGGGCTGCTAGTTGGGCATGGTTCGAATTCCACATTAAACTGTTAGGTCTAGGGTGGTGAGACAAGCTTGACCTTCATCAGAATGAACAATTCCAATGGAAGCAAAACCAATGTTAACCAAAGTTAATGTAAAATTTAATAGTACCACTCATCTTAAGAAGAAAATGAAGATGAATTCTTTTCTCCTTTAGTTCGGAAAAATGGAGGGCAAGAAAAACTGAATGGATAAAGCACTGAAAATAAACCAAAATTAAAAAACCAATGATTCAGAAGACTTTTGAAAAGATTCCTGCTTGGAGGGAAACTGAACTAACTCAAATGAATATAAGGCTGGTATTGAAATATGTGGAAAACAGACATTTTAGAATTAAAAATTACAAAAACCTGCAAAAGAAAGTGTGGAACTGCACATGGCAAAATGTGACAAAAAGAAAGAAAGAGGCCTAGATTAACTATCAACATGAAATTAGAGCTTGGGAAGTTAGTAGACAGAAAGGTAATGAAGAAAAGATCTTCAAAGACTTTATGAAGATTAATTGAGAGCAGAGGAAAGGGCAGAATCAGAGAGAGAGAGGAAGACCTACCTTAAATATCAAGAAGGAATTAAAATTTAGAGAATTTAGTGGAGAGAGGTAAGAGAGATCTAGAGTTTCTCTTCAGGTATAAGTTCTTCTTCTTCACTGACTTTCTCAATACATGAATATCCTGATGCTGAGAAATGCTTAACCTCCAATGAAGTTAATGAAACTGGTTTTAAATGGTGTATTTTCTGAGTACCAGCAATTGTTCTTGCTTTTGAATGTCTAGTTCGGAGGAGAAATTCTTCATTTTCATAATCTACATTGGTTGAAAAATGTGGTGTAATATTATTAATATTATCGTTGGTTAATATATACAGCTGTTGTGCAGTAAGGATTTGTTTATCATAAGGCTGTTGCAGACTAGCTTTAGCAGCTAACCTCTTAACAATGCCTCCTACACCATCACATGGTCCCTTCCCATGGCTTGTTGTAAAAAAATTCCACTGCATCAATTCCAAAGTCATCTTTGTGGTGGCAAAGATTCAGAAAGTTTTTGCAGTTTTTATATTGTCCAGCACAGCCATCTGAAAAGTATATGATTTTGTTGATGGATGGTATGTTCTCTTTTATGAAGTTTATGAGATGCTTTTGAAACAAATGTACTGCAACTGTGTTATGAATATTGCACTCAGATATGACAACAAAGCTTAGATGAGCAATCTCATTTTGCTTGTTATAATACAAAACAAATGGACATAGAGTTGCCATCTGATTGTTCCAGTGAAAACTCTGCACCTCATCTTGGAGAACAAGAGTATTTTTTGGCAAAATCGCACACTACTAGGACTTCACTTGGTTTCAGCGACATTTTAGTTTCGTTGTAATAATTAGCTTGCATCTTGGTCAGAAAATCATGGATTTGGTATTCTTGAAGTTTGCTACAGAAATGTTCAATATATTCATCTGAACTCGTGTGAATTGATTCAAGATTGGACCTGTCTGTATTGGTCCACTTCTTAAACTGTACTGAATCAATGCAGTTATCATCAAAAATATCTTGGAGTTTCTCTTTCAATGCTTGTGTGTCTCCACATTGTTTACATTCCCTAAGGCAGCATTGCAATGAAGGTGGATTGCACTCAATCAAAGTAAGACAATGTCATATATGGTTGACAGGATTTTCATTATCTTCAGTTAACTTATCAAATTTAGTTCCTACAAAATAAGTTTAACATTCTGATGAATGGTACATACACATACTGAGTGAGTTCCTGATGCTCCGGCAATGATACATTGCTTTGGATGCACCTCTGCAAATTTGCTGAAGCCCACTTTTACCAAATAGTGCAGTAGCTTAGACCCTGATTTTTGAAGTAAGTGGACATTCTGGACAAAAGCACCAAACTTGGCTCAAATGTTGTTCAGGACCTTAGCTACCAATTTTTCCTCGGAATCAAGACGTACAACCCTATCTTGGCTGCCAGCTAGAAATCAACAAACTATTGTGAGGAGTAATTGGCCGAGATCAATGGAACATAGTCCAATCCTGATAATTTTATATTAAAAAAATATACGTTTTAATAAAATTTTAATTATCAAAACATTGAAGCTTAACAAAAAATAAAAATAATTGTTAAATATGGAATTACCAACTAAACTTAAAATAACTAAATTTGTAATTTAAAAAAATTGGTTTGTACAAGAACGTATACGCAAAAAAATTGCATAGCGTCTAGCGGATGAACAAAACCCAAACCCAAATTTACTTTTTCTCATGGTCAAATTTACTGGAGCAATGCTCCCAAGATCCCAGGAATCTGGAGTCATGTTCTGGAGTATTTCCCATATGCCCAGGAAGTGAGTGATGGCAAGAACAAAATCTTAGTTTTTCAGCAGGGAATTCAAGAAATGCTCAGAGAGACAAATAGACAGAATTTTGAAGGAGATACTATGATTCTTGCAAAAGCTGCTAGAATCATACGCAAGGAAATCGTCAACTTTACTGGATTCAAGTTTGCAGGTGCCTTTCCATCTGGTTGTCAACAGGAATCGGTACCTACAACCTTGAAAACCCTTATATCTATGATCACAAATGGTGCTGACGTGAAGGACCAAACACCAGAAGACTCCCCTGCAACTCTCACTGTCTCGCAACTTATCCTTTTTAATTTTAGGAACAAGCATACATCATCATCTAAGGTTCGCCATTCTTTGGAAAGAGAACCACCATTGCCTCTGTATCTTGGTCTGAAAATTCATACTGAAATTCGGTCAAAATCATTAATTACACAACTATATGAATTGGGTCTCAGTGTGAGTTATGACCGAATTCTTCAAGTCGAAAGCCAACTTGCAACAGCAGTGTGCCAGAACTTCAAGACCAAAGGAGTGGTTGTACCAGCTCAGTTTCGTCATGGACCATTTATTGTTGGGGCACTTGACAATCTGGATTACAACCCATCTAGTACAACTGCCGTTGGATCATTTCATGGTACAGGGATTAGTCTGTTTCAGTTCCCAACTGTCTCAAACTGTGGAACCAAACAAGGTGATCTTGTGCTACCTTCTCTAGGTTCAAAGGACTTGGAGTTACTCATGTCCTACTCAATTGTACCAGCTGTTGCAATGGACAAAACCAAGGTAGAAGTCCTGAAGTTGTCTAATGTGTCTGACCCTATTGAGGGACACTACCATGAAGCATGTTTCCAGGAAAAGGAGTGGATGAAAGAAGCGTTCAGGATCTTGGAGAAAGACACGATAGGGAAGGGTGATGTTATATCATGGTCAGCATACCACGCTACAAGGCAAGAACAAGATGAAGATCAAATGAAAACCCTTTCCTACCTCCTTCCCTTATTCCATGAAAAGGCCGCTACTCCAGCGATGATCAAGCATGGAATGAATGTTGTTCGGTCTGCTACTGAATTCCTTAACCCCGGGCAAATACCAGTTGTTGCATTCGATGCACCCCTATATGCCCTTGGTAAATTCATTCAGTGGAAGTGGCCAGACACCCACGGAGAAGACAAGGTCATCGTCATGTTTGGAGGTCTACATACAGAGATGGCCATGTGGAGAACGTATGGAGATTATCTAGAGGGATCTGGGTGGACAAATGCCTTGACACAAGCAGGCATTGCTTCGGCAGGAACTGTTGACTCATTTCTTAAAGCCTCTCATCTTACAAGAACCAGACATGCTCACCAGGTAACAGCTTTGACATTGGCAAAGCTGCAGCATGAAGCCTTTATGGAAACTGTTGGTCCCTATGATGACAAGACAAAGGAAGAGTGGAAGAAGAAGATGGTTCAGGTCAGTCCAACATTCCAATACTGGGAGACAATTCTTCAGATGGAGATAGACGGCCTCATATTCATACGATCACATCGTGCAGGAGACTTTCCATTGTATGTAGAAAGCTTGAAGAAAGTAGTTCCCTGGTTCTTTGCTCTTGACCACCAGAATTACGCACGTTGGCTTCCACTCCACATCCGGGACATGAAGAATCTCCCTCAGCCAGTTATGAATGAGTTTTCACGAAATGGACACTGGGTAGTACACAAGACCAAGAAGAGATTCTCAGCCATGCCTTTAGACCAAGCGCATGAACAAAACAATGAGAAAGTCAAAGGTTCAGGAGGCGCGGTGGGTCTGACTGAGAATCCAGTGGCATTCAAGAAGTGGATGGTAGCAGGGCCAGAACAAGCCAGATTGATTACTGAATATGAAGACGAAAACCTTCCAGAAACTGAAGACAACAACTTCCACCACGAAGAAGGACTATCTACACAGAGAAGATTCAAGGATCATGTTTCTAATCTCGTTGAAGTCTTCCGTGATATGGGAAATCCATTTTGTGATAATGGGAATGAGTTACTGGCCTTAGACACAAGGAATGTCATGGATGAATCTGTGGTCCATACAGTGAGAACTATAAAGGATTTGGGTAAGGAGCAATATAGCCGATACTACAAAGAAGTTGTCACAGATTGTACAAGGTCAATTCATACACCGATCAAGAAGAACTCGCTTGCCCTCTTCAGATGTCCTCGGCCGAAATCTCAGGTACGGAATGTTGGGGGAATCCAACTACTGAAGAACGATGTTGCTCTATTCTCTCATCTGTATATTGTTATGCAACATCGGCATAGTGACATGGATGCATTCTTCCAACACGAGAATCACCCCTTTCCTTCTTCCCTATCTGATGGTGGGAAATTGCGGTTTGGGAAAAAGTCTGACCTACTGAAAATCATTACATTTGAAAACAAGGACAACCCTCCAGATCCTTTTGATGTGAAACTTCTTGATGGAGCTGCCATCGTCCATTTGCTGTCTACTGCAGGTGTTACCAACTTTGAAGAGTATGCAGATCGTGTATTCGTCCCTTATCTCATCAAACAGTTAGAAACTTGCCAGCGAATTGACATCGTCTGGGATACCTACACTGCAAGCACCTTAAAAGAGACTACCAGAGAAAAACGGGGAAAAGGAATCAGAAGAAAGGTTGAAGGAAAAACCAAATTACCCCTAAATTGGCATGACTTCCTTCGAGACTCTAGAAACAAGCAAGAACTGTTCGCTTTCCTATCAGACAAGGTTGCTGCAATGGAAGTTCCTAACAACAAAGAAGTTGTTATTACATCAGGACCTGAAGTCATCATCAATGGGGCCGACCGCACAATGCCAAGATGCGACCATGAGGAGGCAGACACTAGACTGTTCATTCATCTTCAAGATGCAATAAAGGAAGGGCACATTAACTGCATGATCAGAACTGTAGACACGGATGTTATTGTCATTCTAATAGGAAAATTCCATCACTTGACGTCCATAAGATCTGAAGTAAATATTTGGGTTGGTTTTGGCACTGGGAAAAACTTCACTTACCATCATATTAACACAATCTGTGCCTCTTTGGGTGAAGAGAGATGCACATCCCTACCACTGTTTCACTGCTTCACGGGATGTGATACAACATCATCCTTTTACGGAAGGGGCAAGAATACGGCATGGGCAGCATGGCACCATTACCCTGAGGTAACACAAGCATTCACATTCATGGCACGAAATCCATTTGCAGATGTTGACGCCGAAACTCCCCACTTCAAGCTTCTTGAACGGTACACAGTTGTCCTCTATGACAACACCAGTGACATTGAACGTGTAGATGAGGCAAGAAAGGTCATGTTCTGTCAGAAGGGAAAAGCTATGGAGACTATCCCACCAACTCAGGATGCTCTTCTCCAACACACCAGGAGGGTCACATACCAGGGAGGAATATGGTCGACCTGTGAGAGAAGTGAACAGAATCTTCCAACTCCTGAAGGATGGGGATGGACCTTTAGCGAAGAGTCCCAGTCATGGACACCAGTTTGGACCACAAGACCAGTAGCATCTAAAGCTTGCAGCGAATTGGTCAAATGCGGCTGCAAGAGCAAGAGTGGATGTGGCACCAGGTGTGCTTGCAAGAAGGCCAGGTGGAAGTGTACAGAACTGTGTAGCTGCAACTGTGCAGTTTAACATATAGCGTCGAGCGGGGTGAGTTGGGACAGTTCGGGACAGGGGGTGAGTTGGGACAGTAGGCATTGCAATGCTAAATGCCAAGATATTTCCATTTTATGGTGCCCATTTAATAGCCCTGCCCTTACTCTACAAATGTTGTTAATACAAGTTTTCTATAGAACCACGAATAATGCATGAAAATTGTGCAAATATGAAAGGGTAGCATTTTGACCTTTGTAGAATTTCATTTTTTAAAATGCACATATTTTGCCAATTTTCCTCTCCCACATTCAGTTATAGAGCTAAAGGTCTACTTTTTGGTGGGTGAAATCTTCAATTGTTATAGTTTCGTTGATTTTTCTTAAACATGGTTTTCTTGAACATGGTTTTTGTGTTAAAATATTCACGATTTTCACTGTATATGTTGTACAAAGTGTGATTTCTGCAGTAAACATACTTCTGATCAGCTTAAAAGTTGTTTTATTGATCTGATCATGCCAAAAAACATATAGTTTGATGCCAAACATGCCAAGGGAATTCTCTATTGAAACTTATATCAGAAATTCCATTTTGTCTCCCATAAATGGCGGCCAAGTAATGGTCTCTGAAGGTGGTTCCGGGGATATTTTTAATTGTTGGTCCAAAATATACAAGTAGGGAAAGTTTGGTGCTTTTGTCCGGATTGTCCACTTCAACTTGTTTAGCTGCCTTACTAAAAGGATTTCTTTCTTTAAAAAGCTGATAAGCTTCTTTTAAATTGCATAGCAGTAGATGCTTCTGAAAATGTTTCCTCTCCCCTGAGCTGTCCATAATGCTGACATAATCCTTTTACCAGGCATTATTCTACTGATATTGTGGGGGTTGTGAAGTTTCTCACAACCCCCCCTTGATTTTCAAATTCCCCTTTTGGGGGTTGTGGAGTTTTTCACAAAAACCTCACCCTAATTTTCAAGTCCTATCTGGTTCTTCTCAAGTTTTTCTCTCCCCACAGGAGTTTAGTTAGTATCATTAAAAAAAAAAACCCTAGCGTAACATCCAGACTATTTATGATTATTATTATATGGACGTGTCCTGTTGGAAGCCAAGGAAGTGTGGAAAGCCTTTAAAGGTATGAGGTCTTCGTAATCCTTGTAATCCTTGGCTAGAGTACAATAGGAATAAAGATTTGTTCATAATCTTTATTCCTAGTTATTGTGGTGTTGTCATTTGTATTTCACCATCATTATCATTGTTAATTATTATTATTAAAAGTAGACATATATATAGGTTGTTGAAACTGTGACTGAGTATAGATAGGTTTGCCACCCTGTCATGTAACTAGCTAGAGAACCAATTATCATTATTATAGGTCACCATCATATTATTCCAGAGTTAGGTTTTTGCCCATCCCTGTTTGGCACTGATTATAGGTTGATTAACTCATGTGAGATAGGTTTGCCATAATTGTCAATGTTTATAGTTATTATTTTTTATGTTGGTTATTTATTATTTATGTGCTTTGATTTCATGAGTAAATTATGTTTTCCAGTGATCAATTATGAAGTCATGATTCCAGTTAATGTTTGTGGTTAATTGCCTGTTATGTTATGTTATTATTGTGATTAATGGTGCTTGGTGCATGTAACTAATAATCTTGTGTTGTCTAGGCAACCAGTTGGGATTCAACTCACATGGTCCAGATTCATCAGGCTTGGATTGTGGATCCCATCCAGTGGGAGCTACGCAGTTTGTGTCAACCACTGTTGGCCACTGGATCTGCCCTGAAATCAGGCCTGTGATCCTAACCCTACTAACTAGCCAGCCAATAAAGGAATTGGAACTCAGGTCATAAAGGGGGGGGGGGGTCAAGTTTGGAGGGTAGCTAGGTTGGGACAAGGGTTAACATTCTGTGCAAGTCATTTCCGGTACTTGTCTCCCACTTGTTTTCTATCCTTTCTGCCAAATCTCACTAAGTGTTAGTGGGGCTCCAGAGGTTTTGTTAATTGTGATTCATTGCCAGCCCTTTTGTTATGTTTAAACTGTCACACTGAATAGTTGTTTATTTCAGATATAATAAAGAGAAAAACACTGAGTAGTTTACTTCTATTAGGTCTACCTTTGAATTCCAGCCCTTTCTTGGACCCTGAGTGGTTAGGTCTCCTACTCAGTGGAGAGTCAGATTGAGACACCTGAACTAGGGGAAGTCCTTTACAGTTAACGTGCGAGTTGGACCTGAATAATCTGGAAATAAACCACTGACCAGAGAGGCATTCCTAGATACCAGAGGAGATTACATTTTTGCCCAGTCTCTTGACTATCCCAAACCCACAAATGTGAAAAGGTGCTGGGTGGTTCGACAAAATAGATACTTGGGGACTACGGCCTACACAGCCACCGCAGCAATATCTTCTGAAAGATAAAATGCTTTGATTTTTTTCTATAATGTTTTGTTCAATTTTCTTTTCAGGCTGAGGATTTGGAATTGAAAGGATACCCATTTCATTAGTAAGCTTCTTGGCAACTGATGCTTTGTGCCTGGTTGTGTTGAATTCTGTAGCTATTTTTTTCTCACTCCAACTTTTTGGTAATACAGTCAGGATTTGTATTCTTTCACTCCTCTTGGTCTGCAAGTTACTGAATTTCTCTTTCAGTTGATTTAATATTTCATAATAATCTTTTTCTGTTTTTCTTTTTCCTGTATTAATATATCTCTTCCAGCAATTTCTTCTAATTTTCTCTTGACTGTTCCTGTAACTTTTGTTATTTTGTGAGATGCATAAGCCTCTCTCTCTCTTAGCTTTCTTGTCTTTATGGGAGTTTCTCCTAATGATTTTAATGAAGTATTTAAAGTTGATAATTGAAATTCAAGTGCTGTGCTTGTTGATGCCTCATTGATTTCAAGTTCATTTTCAGATGAAGATATTTCAGGAATATTACTAGTTTCTTCACAGCAAGAGCATTTAATTTTTCTACTGCTTTAATATTCTTTGGAGGATATTACTGAGGGATTTCGGAGTTGTAGGAGTAGTTTATTGACTCAAATCTTTCAACCAATCACAAATGAGTATAATTTGTGGGTGGGGCTAACATCATAAACATCGCAGTGTTTATGGCATGGTTGACCTATGTTTGTCATAATTGCTTTTTATACTTATAAACATTCATAATGAGTGAAATAGATGTTAGTGACTGATTCTACAGATCTAGAGAAGCTAAGGCTAACAAAGACCCTAAGATCCACTCTAAGGTTAGCCCGAGAGAAAGGAAAAAGTAGGGGGTTAAGAGAAGAGAATAAGGGTTAAGTAAATAGCAACACCTATCACTCGTGGGTTAACATTCATTCAGAAAAAGAAAAAAGACTCACCATCATCATCCACCAGCCACTGCCAACAAGTTAGAAAAATAGTCGGAGAGAATAGGAAAGATTGCAGAATGGTCCTCTCCTCCATAGGGAGGTAGAGCCCACTCTGCCAGAAAAAGATGAAAAGAAGTAAAATAAGAATGCTTACAAACCATGCAATACATTCTTAACTCAAGAACAACACATTCTGAACTCAAAGCAACACATTCTTCCAACTGTTGCAGACCAGTCCTCCACTCCATAGGGAGGTAGAGGATGCAGCCCACTAGGCTGGAAAAGCGTGAAAGATGAAAAGAAGTAAAATAACGCATTACAACACATTCTTAACTCAAACACTATCATACCATGCAAACATGCAAACCACAGACATGCAATAGAGAGCAAAGAAAAATAAGTATAAAGAATAACAAAGAGTGGGTTAATTTACTCAACAAGCTACAAGTTCGTGTTAGACTATTTTTTTTGTTGGCATATCACAAGCTGGCATTAGACATCAACAAACTCATCCCCAATTACGACCCCCCAGAGCTCCTGTTGCCAATTGTTTTTTATTTTAAACGTTAATATTTTAAAATGTCTATCTAGACAGTTTTTAAACACATTAACGCTGGTAGAGTTCATGATGGGTGCGGGAAGATTATTCCATTTATCAATTACTTTAAACGTAAAGAAGTTTTTAGCAATATTAGTAATGAAACGTCTGCCACACAACTTAAATCCGTTATTACGAGTACTGCTATTATCGAAAGTGAACAGTTTATCAAAATTGATGTTATCAATGTTATTAACGATTTTGAAAACTTCAATAAGCTCCCCGCTTAATCTCCTAGTTTTGAGTGAATGCAAGTCTAACTCTTTAATCCTATCTTCATAAGGCTTGTTGCACAATGATGGAATTAGTTTTGCGGCACGATGCTGAACCCTTTCTAACCTATCAATATCCTCATGGCATATTCTAAGTGAGGCCTGACTAGGGACTTGTAAACAGGGCTGTGGAGTCGGAGTCGGAAGCAATTTTGGTGCTGCTGGAGTCGGAGTCAGTAAAAATGTACAGACTCCGACCTCAATATAAATTTTAATAAAATATGTTTTTGTGTGTAATATCACTGGCAGCTATGGTGGTTAAACCACTTAAATAATAAACACAATGTTTTCCATTTCAGACACTAATGCCATTAATTCATTTTTTCTTTTCAGATAATATTTTTTATTTTTAATGCTTATTTAATTTCGAGTTCTTTCTAAATTTCATAAGTTTTTAACTTTCAAGTCTAAAACCCCTTTCACAATGGCAAAGACACTTCCAACAAAGTCTGCAGTTTTTTAATATTTTACAATAACCACAGATGGGAAACATTTTGTGTGTCAGTGTATGATAGAAGATGATGATGGTGAAAAATTATGTGAAGCAAAAATCAGTGGTTTTACTGGCTCTGATAAAAATGCACCAACCAGAGCATCAAATTTGAAAAGACATTTGCAGCATTTCCATCCCAAAATTTTAGAAGTTGTCATTGAGAAAGATAGTAATAAAAACCTTCCAACTACTTCAAAGTTAACAAAAGATCAGAAATCTACTGAATGACAAGCACCACTTACAAGATTCTTTACTACAGACAAAGTTACCGTAACAATGACCACAGAAAAGTCCAAGAAGCACATCATCGAACTGGTGGTAAGAAATGGTGTAGCCTTATCTTTATTTTCAGAACCAGCCTTTCTAGGCCTAAATGGAGAAATGGCCAAGAAACTTGGGAGTTTCTCTGGAAAGACAAAGTATCAGAAAAATTATAGTTGAAGAAGCCACAAATAAAAAGGAAGAACTTCAAGAACTCTTAAGGGACGCTTCATGTCTATTAAAATGGATGCAGCCACACGTCATAGAGTTAACTATTTTGCCATCAATGCTAGATTTGTTGATGAAAACAATAAAATGGTAACTCGGACATTGGGAGTAAAGGACACAGAGGCGCATCATGACAGCGACTATCTTCAGAAGTTAGTGGAGGAAGTTTTACAAGATTGTAATTAAGAAAGAGCAGATTCTATGTATTGTCACAGATAATGCTTCAAACATGCTAAGCACGATAGAAAAGCTGAATAAAGTTGATGAAGAAAAAGTTGCTAATGAAGATGACATTCCTGAAACTGATTCTCAAACAGCACAAACAGAACAGAGTGATGAAATTTTAGATGATATTGTTGAAGAAGCATCTAAACTCTCTAATCCAACATATGCGTTGTGTTGTACATACATTGCAGCTAGCAATAAGAGATGGATTGAAAGATTGCCATGCAGCTACTCTGATAGGCAAGTTGAGGCAAGTAGCCACTGCAGGCAGGACCTCTAAAATTGATGCTATTATCCAGAGACGTGCAGGAAAGGGAGCTATTTTGGACCAAGCGACACGCTGGGGGAGCACATATATGATGATTAAGCGTTTGCTTGATCTAAAACCCTTCCTAGAAGACATTGATAATCCCAATGTTTCACTAACTGAAATTCAATGGAGGGAGGTTACACAATTAGAAGCTCTGCTTGCTCACCCTTATACTGTCACCAAAAAGTTGCAAGCAGAGGATTTAACTCCTGGTACATTCCTATGGGAATTTTGTCTATCCCAAACTGGAGGATTAATTGCTGATGGAATTGTATCCTCAATGAAGAAAAGAGAGGGTCTGCTACTGGAAAATGAGATCTTATTAGCTGCTGTCTACATAGATTCAATGAACCAAATTTTGTTGACTGAAGAACAAATTGCTAAAGCAAAAGAGGCCCTCTGCGAGGTTGCAATTCGCATAAAAGGGCTATTACCTGAAAATCCTGAACCACATGATGAAGATATGAGTAGTAAGTCCCTCTCATCCTCTTCAAATGATGAAGAATTAGACTTTCAAAAATATTTAGATAAAATTGAACACTCAAAAGCAAAGCGTCGCCGCTTAAACGTGCAAAGGTGACCTTTTGATGTTAAACTAATGAAATTTAAGCAAGATTTTTTTGATGGCCTAAAAGAAGTGGAAAAATATGATCGCTCATCTAAACTGACAATACAAGTCATCATCCCTGCATATCCAGAGATTTTAAGAGATACAGCTATGATAGTAACAGCCATGCCACCCACTCAGGTCAGTGTGGAGAGACTGTTTTCCGCACTGAAAATAATTAAATCAGATTTAAGGGCTTCAATGAAAGAGGATCTGGCAGAAGCAATTCTGTTCCTAAGAACAAGTTATTCGTAAATTTTAGATTTTCACCCTTGGCCTTAGTTTAATAAATTTTGCAGGAATACTTTTATATTTTTGATTGCATTTAATGAAATTTTTATTTTGTCAGTCTTAAATTTAATTTTTTTTTGTTTTATGCTCAATGAATTTTGTTTTTTCATAAATAAAAAATAAAAAAGCCATAATGGCATTGCCACAACCATTAGACTCAAACTTTGCAGGTTATGGGCTTAAAAAGTAGCCTGATGATTCACGTGGTGGTGATGAAATGCCTCTTGTGTAATTATCATCATAGCAGATTTAGAATTAATATACCTTTGGAGTCGGAGTTGGATAGACAAAAAATTGAGGAGTTGGAGTCGGTTTTTTATGTGCCGACTCCACAGCCCTGCTTGTAAAGAGGCAATATCCTTTGATTTAAATTTGAAATTACGTGCTATGAAGCCTAACATCCTATTAGCTTTTGCACAGGACTCCAGGCACTGGTTCCTAACTTTTAAATCCTTAGATACGCATACGCCTAAATCTACTTCCTCATCAACACTCCCTAACTCTCTATCATCCATTGTGTATGTGTAATTATTGTTATGAGAACCTATATGCAAAACTTTACATTCTGATTACATTCTTACTGAGGAAGAGGATAGTGATTGGCTTAGTGATTTTAGTGACACCAGTGTTGAGAGTGAATGGGAAAATGAGCCTATTCAATTAGAGAAAAACTGGACTCGTGCTCCAAATTTGTTTGAAGACAAAAGGTCATCGGAGAAGCCTCCATTACAGCGCTCTTATTCCGGTGTAAATTCAAATATTGCGTTTGATCATGAAAAAGTAATTGAGTGTTTCAAGTTATTTATTGGTGATGATGTAGTTGCATAATCGTCGGAGTCATACCATATTTTCCTAAGTCATTTTTTGTGGTTTTGAGAAAAACAAAAAAAATGGTTCTAAATTAAATTACTTATGACTTAGGAAAATATGAATTTTTGCAAATATCACCCTCATAGTTCATCCTACAAGGACGAAATTTGTACCAAAAGATGCACAATTTTTTTTTTACATTGCATTAGCAACAAAAACTCAAAAGTGTCAAAAATTGACTTAGGAAATTTTGTTTTGATGCTGACGAATTATATTGGCCAGTGTGAAAATGAAAAAAACACACACACATACCCAATTTTAAATGTTTATTAAATCTGCTATTTTTAATGCAAGACCATATAATTTATGTGATATATGAAGGAACTCAAAGTTTTATTTACCTATAACAAATGTTTGAAATGTCCTCTAAGTTCAGTTGATGCAGCAATTAACCTCAGATGACAAGTGTCAATATTATGAATTTTGTGTGTGATTCAGTGGGATCTGTGATCAAGCAGAAATCAACATGGACAATAGGGATGTACCAATATCACTTAGACAATAACCAACACCGATAATTAAAAACAGTATCAGCCGATAACCGATACCGATATCCAGCACTCCATCAGATCGCAACTTTATTAATGAAAGGCAAGTCTTCCTGAGTACAGTTTTAATAAATAAGTTTTTTACTTATAGCTAATAGTTTTAGTAGGTAATATAATCTATGAGTTGTGATTTTAAGGAAATTTCCTTGGGGCAAGGCTTGAAACAAATTTTTCAGACATTTTGTAAACTTTTTCAAAATTTGAGCAGCCTACTATACATATTCCATATATTTAAGTATGAAAAATTTATTTTTGTACAGCATCATAATGTTGTAGCTGCTAGAAATCAGCTCTCTCCTGAACATACAGAGCAGCTGCTATTTTTATATGAGAACTTAACACTTGTGAAAAAACTTAATAGTTGTGAACAAATAACAAGTTATATGAACTGATAAAACAATAAAATATTGGATATTTCATCCTCTAAATCATCTCTTATTCATAATTTTGAAAAAAATCGCACTTTTGAAATATTGGCTGATACCAATATCGATATAAATCTAACGATATAACTGATACCAATACTGATATATCGGTACATCCCTAATGGACAACATAATTTTCAGCAATGAATGTCATGTTTATCTGAATGGTAAGAGAACTGTCAGTTTTAGGGCATGGAGAAACCAACTCACTTTATTGAGTTACCTCTCCACTTCCCAAAAATTACTTATAGTGTGGTCTCAGTAGTCATTGGATTTATGGTTCATACTTTTTTGAGGATCAGGATACTGAGGAAGGGGTGCCTGTGAATATGGAACAATACGTGCATGTGTTGAACACATTTTTCTGGAGGCATGTGAGAAATGTTCCTAATGCTTGGTTTCAACAGGTTGGAGCAACTGCACATACAGTGGCTCAACAATCACTTTCCTGGCAGATTAATTTCCTACAGGTCTGAATTTCTTTGGCCTCCAAGTTCTCCTGACCTCTTGCCTTTAGATTTTTTCTATGGGGATTTGTTAAGGGAAATGTTTTCAAAGAAAACCCAATGACCATTCCTATGCTCAAAGATGCTCTAATGAGAGTTATTTCCAGTCTCATGTGAAACACTTCAGTCTATAGTCAGAAACTATTCTGTACATATTTGCAAGTGTGCAAAGAACTTCAAAGGCATTTCAAACATTTGTTATAGGCAAACAAAACTTGAGTTCCTTTATTTATCACATAAATTATATGGGCTTGCATTAAAAATAATAGATTTAACATTATACACATAATTTTTAACCTAATTTGAGTGACATTCACTAATTCTTCAGAAAATGCAAAAACTAGAATGAGTAAAGTATTTAATACCACTTCACTTGGTAAAAGTTTAGAACACTAATGATAACATCATTAACATGAAACCTATAATTTGACTAAACCTCCAATCAGTTCTCAAAAACTCATGAATGCAAAGCTGACATGGAGGAATGTCATATCTAAATGATATAAATAAATGCAGTTTGCCTATGAAAATACATAGGTATACTTTTGCAATAGATATAGGCTACTGTAATTCTTATATTCTCAAAGATGGCCTGTGGGGTGAATTATGAAAAAATGAAAGCCCTTCTGAAGTACAGTAAATATGTAAAATAAGAACTATAATTATCACTATCAAAATAATAATTTATTGAATTGAAAATAAATTACACAAACTACTTTATACTGTATAGGTCCTTACAAAATTGTGGCTAAAAAAGTGAATGCAATTATTAACAAGTTAGTAATCACACATCTGACTAGGCTAAATGATTTAAGGTTTTAGAGAAATTTTCAGAGTATATTAAAACCAAATAATATTAGATAAATTTTTTTTTAGGAAATATAACTTTGTTGACAATGCTTCAATAGGTTTTAAAACCAATCAGTAGGGGACTTTGATTTTCCATAATCCCATAATTTTGCTAATGTATCTAATTCTGCAGTAATCTTTAAAATAAACAATATCAGAACCATTAAAAAAATACTTTAGTTCAATATACTGTAGAATGGGGAACTAAATTACTGAAAACTTTTGTAGCCTACATCTGAAATATTACTGTATTAGCCTACATTACCCCTACATATGGTACGTACAGTACCATACCAGGATGTTAACAGTGGAACATTCTTACCTCAAAATCTTTCATTGGATTAATTGATGCTGAAGTGGCTGTGGAAGAACCAAATCCAAAGCCTGTGCCTGTTCCAGTATTATTGAATGATCCAGCATTGAACATGATGTGTGTGCTCTGTTAAAATCTCGGTATTATAAAAATAAAAAGCCTCTGAAATTATAAAAGAGGTGGTATATAAATATATCCAGGCTGACAATAATAGTATTTAGGCATAGAAGGTTAATGGGTGGAAAGACAGAATTATAGGCCAATAAAATTGTACATAGCACAAAGAGCACAATGTAAATACAAAAGTTTTAAATAAAGAATCCTAATTTGAAGTTTTTAAAACACTACTTAATATCAATTCAGCCTTTATCCAAAAGTTTGGGGACTATTTCCTTCATTTCATATCCCCAGGTCTTACTGCAAGCATGGATGGCTGCAATCAATGTTCACTCCCTTGCAGGATTTTCCACTTTCTTCAGCATTTCTTGCAGAATACAGATCAACTACTGTGTCTGTGACCCTTCTACCCATCCTTAAGACCCTAGCTCCCTTGACTAACTTCTACGAGTCCTTACACACCAGGCTCCATGGCTCATAAAGCTGCATTATGTTGCCTGACCAGCCCTTTACCCACAAACAGAACAGATTATCAACTTAGCTACTAGGGTGCAAGATGTAATGTAAAGAAATTAAAAGAATAGGACCAATGTTTCTGTAGTGATACTGCCTGGTTATTTGAATTAACCCAATTATTTTATAGAGTTGTCAAAATTTATTATCCAGACACAGTTCAGAGAGTCTATAACAGTTTCATATGTTAAATTAGGATAATTTAGGCTAGGTTAGTTTAGTTTAGGGTTAGGTTTGGTTAGATTAGCAATTTGGGTCCTATGGGCTCTGTCTTTGAACAGTGCCTGGATAGTGAAGTTTTACCATATAGTCTTATATAACAGGTGGGCAACTCTGCCTGCAGGCCAAAAATTGGCTGCAATGAATTTTTACATAGCCCACCCAGCAATCAAAAATTGATTTAATAGCAAAAATTAGTAAACTATAGAAAAAATATCATCTCAAAGAAAATTAAATAGAGACTTATCGTAAGATATAGTAGAGTGATGGGAAGAAGAATGATTGAGATGCTCCAGTTGGGTGTAAGAAAATTATGAACTTTTGAGTTGACTGATCAGTGGATCAGACTACCTTTCAACCTTTCAAATGTTTCATGTGATGATTCATCATTTCACAAAGGTCAAGCTTGTCACCCTTCCTCTCTAAATACTTTTTACTCTCTATATTGTCTTTTTCATTGAAATTAAAGATGATCACCATTTTACCTTCTATAGTCCCTACTTACCTATGTAGTCTTACTTCAGAATTTGGCAAATTATCTTGTGATCTCAATGCAAAATTTCATAATTCCAATACCCTGAGCTTTTCAGCGTAAAGTGTAATACAGTAAATTCCCACATTTTAGTCTCTGCAAACTGTACCAAATTTTACAAAAATGGTAGTACTCTGTATATTATGAAAAAAGTATTTACAAAATGATACTGTATCTAACATTTCAAATTAATTAAGAGCTAAAAGTTTATAATTTTATCTAAGATTTTAAAAAATTGTTTTATTTTCCAAGTTATAGAAGAAAATAGGTAAATACAAAAGTGCAAGGTGATATAGGGTAGCTATGTAAAAACTTTGATCTCATAAAATATATCTAACATTTAGCCACCCTGTGCCCTGCACTCCCACCACTTAATTGTACCCACCTCGTACCCTGCATTTTAGATAAGCCAAGGCTAATATCAACCAAGAAAACACCAAAGCAAGTTAGGTTAACCTCTCTAATGCAGTTTGTGGATAAACCAATCTTAGATTTGGTTCTGTCTTATGATTAAAAAGTTATTAAGGATCTTACTGTAGAAGAGTCATTAGGGAATAATCACCATGCTGGGTTTTAAGTCAGAATGGTATAGTTAGTGATGCGAGATGAGAATATTCTCAGAATATCCTCCGATAGATTATTCTTGTGAGAAAATTGAGAATTTTACAAAATAATAAAAAAAATGTGTTGCAAAGCAGCAAATGTATACAACTAACATTCCAAATAGAATACTATTTACCTGGTAGCCATTGTTTTGTTTACTTTAAGCTCAGATGAGAACCTCAAAAAAAAAAAAAAAGATCTTAATATATATACAGGGCATCCCAAAAAAATGTATACACACTTTAACAGCTGATAGCTCAATTGATGTTTCTTTCTTTCCAAGTTAAACCCATTAGAGTTAATAATGGCAGTCAGACTAAGCTTTGAACAAAGGAAATTCATTCTAAAATGCTACTGGAAGTGTGAAAACGCAGTTGAAGTGCAATGACAGTTTAGGAGGGTTTCAAACAGATCCACCAACGCGACTTACCATCACTCGAATTAGAGATAAGTTTGAAGCCGATGGAACTGTTCAGAATGTCCACAAGAAGCGTTCCGGAAGACTACGGACATCGACAAGCCCCACAAAGCAAGAAAGAGTACTGGAAACGTATCACCAAAGTCCAAGAAAATCTGTGCGGCAAGCGAGTCATGAGGTAGGAATTTCAGAATCATCTGTCCAACGCATTTTGAAGCGCTGTCAATGGAAAGTTACATTCCAAGATTAGTCCATGCTATTAATGAAGATGATCCGGACCGAAGAGTGGAGTATTGCGAGTGGTACTTGGCACGATGTGGATGTGGATTGGACGAAGGGGTTTCGTAGAATACCCTCCGCGTTCACCAGACCTCACACCACTAGACTTTTTTTTATGGGGATACTTAAAAGACAAAGTCTACGCTATAAAACCTGCAACAGTCGCTGAATTGAGAGCAGCCATTGAACGAGAATGCACACAAATACCAAACGAAATGTTTCGTGATGTTTGTGATTCCATTGCTTCGCGTTATCAGCAGTGCCTGGACCAGAACGGACGTCAGTTTGAAAACAGGCATTGACAAAACAATTAAATAATGTCTGTAGATTCTATTACATTTTGAAAATGAAATGTATTTTAATAAACACTGCCTTTATAAGTATTTAAAGTGTGTATACATTTTTTTGGGACACCCTGTATATATATATATATATATATATATATATATATGTGTGTGTGTGTGTGAAATACAACCTCATAGAAGTTTGCATCAACTGGGGGCTCAGTTTTCAATTAAAATTTTTTATATATATATATATTTATATACACAGTCAGCCCTCACTTTACAAATGCTCACTATAGGAATTTTCACTCATATGAATTAACCTATAATAATAACCTAATTAACACCATTCCCCACGGATATGAATGGCTTTTGCTGGTACAAATGCTACAAATGTGCACCAAAATACCCAAACATGATCAAATGTACATTCAAGTCCAAAGAGATCTCCTAGGACTACTGGCTCCAGCCCTTCAAAGACTCCACAAGAGAACCCTTCAAAATCTTCAGTTGGAGAAAACACTGATGTCTCCCTCCAACTTCCTCCAGTAATCTCCCCCTCCTCAAGACCATTCTAATTAGCTGTTTGCTCTTCAATAAACTTGTAAGTACAGTATTATGTGATGTCTTTTAATGTATTTACATGCATATTATATTGTGTGTGTGTGTGTGTGTGTGTGTGTGTGTGTTTTCTGTGTATATTTTTACAAATACTTTATTTCCATAAGGGGGGGGGTGACTCTGGAATGAATTAATATTTAAATTATAACTATTTCCATGGAATTCTTGATTTCAATATACAAACCATTTTCAGGAACCAATTAATTCATTAAAGTGAAGACTGACACACACACACACATATATATATATATGATACACATAGACCGTGCATGGAACAAGGAACTCTTCTGAGATAATTAAATCCACTATAGTCCAAATAAGTATGGTAAATGACAAATACCATAGTTTCTTTTCATGATGCTAGCCCTACGTGGGCAACAGGTCACTCGCATGTCCCAAAGCTGGATCCTGTCTGCTTTGCAGATAGCTGGTGAGGGAAGCTATATTTATGGGACCTCTTTGCGAGTGACCCGTTGCCCACGTCGGGCTAGCATCATGAAAAAGAAAAACTATGGTATTTGTCATTTACCATTACTTATTCAGACTATAGTGGATTTAATTATCCCAGAAGAGGTCCTTGTTCCATGTACGGTCTGTGTGTATCATAAAAAACCTCAGGGGACCATTCCGAGTTCATTCCCATATATATATATATATATATACTGTATATATATATATGGGTCATTCCATGTCAGTTCAACAGCGAAAAAAACATGACCATCACTGATTTTTTTTAAAATTGGCACACTTATAGATCTCTGTGAGAAAAACAGAATGATGATTGTTTCAACACTCTAGGTCATATGGTTCCAGAGATATGGCCTTTCGAATTTTAAAAAAAAAAGGTCAATTTCCAAGGTCAGACCATATTTCAACATGAAATATCTCGGCTCCTATTGCACTTACAGAGACCATTTAAACACTATTTTAAAGCTTTTACGCAGATCTACAACTTTGTTTCTATTCATATTTTACCTCAGTGGTAAAAAAAAAAAGTTGATCTTATTTTTGACCTTTGACCTTGTGTAGGTAAATCATTTGTCACAACCGATTTTTTTCTCCTTTCACCCAATTTTGGGTACACATGTCTACCTTAACCTAAAACAAGATTTTTAGTGTTGATTAAGTTAGTATAGATGCTACAGCCATTTCAGTGGACCATACCCACCTCCATTTTGACCAAGTACCTTTTTCCACCAAACTTTGGAGCACCATATCTTTGGAACTGTTTGAGCTAGAGTGTTGAGAAAAATACCATTAGATTTTTCTTACTGAGATATATAATGTCTGCTAATTTTCAAAAAAATTGGTAATTATCTAACCTAACCCAACCCAGTTATTTGGTTGAATAAGTATCCAGCCCTATTATAAAATTTAATTTTTTTTGTATATTTCAAAGAATTATATAATATAGGTAATTTAAATTACATAATTAATTAATTTATATAGACATTCAAAAGTGTGAAGAACTTCGAACCTGCTATCCTGTTTAAAGATAAAGCTATGTACGTATATAAGTACCTTATACTGTACTAGGCTATAGGTACTACCCTATAGAATAAGTTCAGTTTTAAGAGATAGATGAGTTTTAATAGAATTACTTAACTTTGTGTATTTATTCATTGTGTACAACAGTATGTACCCATGTGAAAATAAGCTTATTTAAACCTTGGAGCAAGGATTTTTTTTGCATCTGTATTTATTCCAATCTGTAAATCAAACTGCACATTTTTCTTGTTGTACACCTCTGAAACAAGATCAGTAGGTCCCAAATTTTATTTGTGCCATCTAAGCAAAAATAGCTTTTAACAGGGTTGGACACAATGAATAATTATAATTGTATTTTTAATTAATTGATCCTAATTTCCATTAATTGTAATTGTAAATTATTCAAAATAAAATAAAAATAAAGGTAATTGTAATTGATTTTTGAGATATAACTGATGTAATTGATCAATTAATGTCAATTGTTAAAAATTATATCCCTAGATCTGGCAGTCATACATCATCCAATGAAAATAAACCTTTGATAGTTTATTTAGTTATACTTAGATATAGATATATATTTATTTTAGATATATAGAATAGATAGTTATATTTGTGTAATTGTAAATGATTCAGACAAAATTAATTGTAATTGCAATTGATCTTGAAATTGTGAAGTACAATACTAACTGTAATTAATTTGAAGAAAAATAAAAAAAATTGTAATTGTTTCCATTTTGTGTAATTGAACCCAACCCTGGCTTTTAAGCTACATATGTTTTTTTCTTCTTTTTAGATAAACATGGATTTCAGCAGTTTGAATATAGGCAGGTTCTGTTGTGACCCATTTAAAAAACACAAAGGAAAAGTGAAAAAAGGCATTCGTGCATTGACTAAAAATATGATTGATCAAAATCCTGAATTGAAACTAACAAATAATCATAAAGCATGTGCAACCTGTCGAAATATACTAGCAAATCATCCATCCCCAATGCCTGAATGTGAACAGCTTGAAAAATCACCATCCACCTCATCAAATGCCCCATCTGAGCTAGAAACCATTGGAGATGTAGTTGAAATGCAGTATGAGCTTAGTAAATTCAATGCTTCATTGGCCACATTTGATGAGACCCCAATAAAACTATGTAAACTCTCTGACAGTGCTGGTTACACAAAGAGAAAGTTGAGGAAAGTAGGAGTTGTGAAAAGAAAGCTTGAACTTGCAACTAAACCAATTTCATGCAGTGACTCAGATGATACAGAACTGGAGATTCTTCAACAACTAAAAGAGAAATTTAATCAAGTGACAAGTCGAAGTGAAAAACACAATTCTTACTATCCTACCAAAAAGATGGACACAAGTAAAGATCAGAGAAGAATTTAAGTGCTCAGATTACATGGCTAGGCAAGCAAAGTTTGGTGAGGGAGAAGGGAGTGCTTTCAACTCCTAATCCATGTTTGGGGAAACGCCTGAATAGTGAAACTGCTGCCAAAGTAATTGACTTCTATCATTCGCCAGATGTGAGTAGACAAATGCCAGGGTTGAAAGACTATGTTTCTGTAAAAGGAGCTGATGGTAGGCAGGAAAGAAACAAAAAATTGCTAATCTTATGCAACCTAAAAGAAGCATTTGAGCTTTTTAAAACAAACCATCCAACAATTAAAATAGGATTTTCAAAATTTGCAGAGCTTCGGCCAAAAGAATGTGTGTTGCCAGGTGCCAGTGGAACACATTCTGTCTGCATTTGCACTAAGCACTAAGCAATGTAACAATAATGGCTTCCATAAAATATATTGTAAATACCTAATAACTGCCTTTTTTAAATATAAAGTTATGTTGATGCCTCTTTTTTCATGGTTTCACCCAGCTAGACAAGAATTGGTTCTTATAACTCAATTGGTAAAAATAAAGGAATAGGTTATTTTAATATACATATTAAAAAGCAAATTGTCTTAAAAATAGCAAACATTATAGATCTCAGTGAGACAAATCTAATGCTACTTTTCTCATCACTTTAGCTCAAACAGTTCCAAAGAAACGGCGCTCCAAAGTTTGATGGAAAAAGGTACTTGGTCAAAATGGAGGTAGGTATGGTCCACTGAAATGGCTGTAGCATCTATACTAACTTAATCAACACTAAAAATCTTGTTCTAAGTTAAAGTAGACATGTGTACCCAAAATTGAGTGAAAGGAGAAAAAAATCGGTTGCGACATCAAATGACCTACACAAGGTCAAAAGTAAAAAATAAGATCAACTTTTTTTTTACCACTGAGGTAAAATATGAATAGAAACAAAGTTGTAGATCTGCTTAAAAGCTTTAAAATAGTGTTTAAATGGTTTCTGTAAGTGCAATAGGAGCTGAGATATTTCATGTTGAAATATGGTATGACCTTGGAAATTGACCTTTTTTTACAAAATTCGAATGGCCATATTTCTGGAACCATATGACCTAGTGTTGAAACAAGTGCCATTCTGTTTTTCTCACCGAGATCTATAAGTGTCCAATTTTCAAAAACATCGGTGATGGTCACATTTTTTTTACCCAAAATTCTGTTGAACTGACATGGAATGACCCATATAAAATGGCTAGAAAAATAATGGGAATAACCTGGTGGAGCTTCTGTAGCAGAAAAGCAAACATCATGCTCAAATTATGGAAGTGCCAAGTCCTACCAATAACTGAGTATTGCTCAGTACTCACAAGCCCACATAGAAAATGAGACATTGTGAGTACTGAAGCTATACAAAGGACTTTTACATCTAAGATAGAAGAAATGGAAGGTGAAGACTACTGGTCTCGACTACAATCCCTGAAACTCTACTCTCTCAAAAGAAGGTGAGAGTGGTACACAACAATATACAAATGGAAAATATTTGAGGGCTTTGTCCCTAACCTTAGAAATGAAATAGAAACAAACTGGAATGAGAGAAGAGGCAGATTTTAGTCCCAGCTGCTGTGGGACAGAAGCCCATGAAAATGAGGATGGAAAATTCCCTCAGAATACAAGGCCCAAAGCTTTTCAATGCTCTATCGAGAGAAGTAAGGAATCTTCAGCACAATGACCTGAATAACATCAAGAACCAGCTGGACAGATTCCTCTGCAAAGTCCCTGACCAGCCATGCATGGCTGGCTATGAGGGCAGGAGGAGATCAGACAGCAATTCCCTCCTTCACCAAATCCCACAAATGAGGTGTGATGTTGCAGAGGGGTTGACCACAGGTCAATCCTGAACCATTGTTCAAACTCACACACGAAGTATATATATATATATATATATATTATATATATATATATTAGTGATGTAGCGGATGTCATTTTTTTCACATCCGCGGATGCGGATGCGGATGAGGATGTTTGATTTCAACATCCGCGGATGTCTACATTTTCGTTATTTTTTAGGATATATTCGAGATTTGTTGTGTTTAACATATATAATAAGTTATTATATAGTGAGAGCTGTAGCTATAATGTAGTATAATTGATTAATTGTACAATAATTGCTGTACTTTTCTCTGAACATATAAAATAATATCAAGCATCTAACTAATATAGAAATCAATTAGTGAATTCGTGTGCAAATAAATTTGTTATATTTTGTTGAGTTTCAGCCACAATTAGAAACCATAATTGTGTTACCAGGATGCGGGACGTGAACCCAACTCAAATGCACCCCCACCGTCCTCTTTCCCCAACCTCCACCCTTATAGAAAGAGATCTTTAATTAGCTTGATAACTATTTATATTAAGTTTAAAGTTTTATTAGGCATATTTATAAATGAGTAATTAAAATAAAGTAAACTAAGATGTTCATCGTTTAATGTTCAAACTTAATTATAGGAAGGTTATACTTAAGGAACATTAATTTTTCTGCCTTTTCTGCTGCCAGTCTGTTTCTCTTTTCATCATATATTAATCCAGCACTGCTAAATAATCTCTCGCTTGGTACGTTTGTTGGAGGACAGGCTAAATGTTTCCTTGCAAGTTTACTCAAGTATGGATAGATATTCTGCGTATTTTTCCACCAACTAATAGGATTGTCACATGCAACCAGGCATTTTTCTTGGTGATAGCTCTCGATCATTTTTACTACATCTTTTGACATCACGTAGGTCTCGTCATTGCTGCTTGACTCAAGAAACTGAGAGACAGATTCTGTGATAGATTTGCTTGTTGAAGGTGTTGGTTCTGTCACTGAAACTTTTATTCTTTTGGTGGGTGGCGAAGCGACAGATTCAAGAGATTGAAACTCTTCAACTGCTTTGCCAAGTGATGATTTAACTCGTTCTAATGTACTAGGTGAAAATAACTTAGCTTTGTAACGTGGATCTAAGTAGGTTGCAAGAGAGTAACTTCATACAAGAACAGCCTCTCGTCTTGTCGCTTGCATCACTTTTGCGCACAATGAACTAGTTCTATTAATATAGTAGAATTTGATAATTTCCGCTTATTAATGACGTTTTATCTCGACGGTCCACATCCGCACGACATCCGCAGTCCAAAGTGCGGATGCGAGAAAATGCGCGGATGTTCCACGGATGCAGATGTGACCTACATCACTAATATATATATAAATAATTGTATATTACTATTGCAGCAACAGAGAAGTTTTAGTACTTATGGTGTAATTCATAGAGCAAAACAAAAGTTAACTGTGAGAAGAGCTGGCAAACTGACACATGTATCACAATTTAAAACTTATGAAGAGAATGGCTTCCAAGGGCTCAGGTATCTCCAGAGAAGAAAAGAAGAAGATAGAAAGAAGGAAGAAATAGAGAAGCTGAACATGAATGAGAAATATTAGAGCTGGACTTGGAGTTAGTGAATTTTCAAATTCTGATTAGGTAGCTTAGTTTTGGTTCGAAGTGCAGAAGATCGCAGACCTAAATAATTCTAGGTATTTGAAAATATTTACAATGTTTACTGGTTAAGAACTACCAGATATATTTTTTATCTATATTTTTGTTAGCTTATAAAAATTATCTAAACCAGTTACTACCAGGTGCATGTATTATTTTATTCATAAGACACTATCCATACTGTAATTGTATATTAACATATGAATATAACTAATATGAATCATATTAGTATTTGCTAAATACCATTTTGCAAATATAGTATTTTGTATTAGGAAATAAAAAGTTGAAAACTAATTTTCTTGTGCTTCATTAGTGTATTCTAACAGTCAGTATATATCATGTAATCATTATTGCTATGCTTCTAGCCACTTTACAAATAAAAATTAAATTTTATTTTATTTATTTGTTTGGGCGAAAATTCTTGAAATTTCACTTACATAGGAATATTCAGGAATTTTCTCGTGAATATTCTCCAAAAGATTATTCCTGAGAATTTTACATCACTAAGCATAGTGATCTAGTCAATAATAATAATTTAGTTCCTTGCTTTTCCAAAGGTGATAAGAGCAAATGAAGCAATGAGCAATGAAGTGGGATAATGAATTTGACAATAAAAAAGCTACAGTAAACTTCCCAAATAACGGCACCCTCAGGGATTTGAGGGTGCCATTATTGCGAATTTTCCATTGTCTCTGAAGTTTTTTTTTTAAATGTATTTAATGTGTAAATAAAGGGGGATAAATAAGAAATAGAGAGATAATGAATACTACTTTATTAACTGGTAAATACACAGTACGTAAATAAAGCAAAAAGAACATTTTAAAATTGAAAAAAAACTATTCTAAATTCTCCACCACGAGTGCTTCATCTGTAGAGGGTGCATTTTCTTCAATTGATTTCTTCAAGAATTTTTGGAGACATTGCGAGAGGGGGTGTATTCACTTATAATTTAACGTTATAAATGTAGCACTGAGCGTTCCACGTGTTGTCGGTACAGAGTTCACTTTCAAAATGACGCCGGATGTAAACAAAGTCATGCACAAAAGTGCCGTTATCTCAAGTATTCCGTTATTTTGAGTGCCGTTATTTCGGAAGTTTACTGTATTGAGATGTGGCCCTTAATTTGGACTTTGTTTTTTACTGGGGCACCCCAGGGATTTCAAAATTTTATCCTGCATGTTGTTTCAACCCACTCAAACTTGTTGAAATGGTTTAATTTACTCTCTC
The DNA here is from genome assembly GCA_023014485.1 of Bathynomus jamesi. NCBI lineage: Eukaryota > Metazoa > Arthropoda > Malacostraca > Isopoda > Cirolanidae > Bathynomus > Bathynomus jamesi. Next base: position 884,822 of record JAJOZX010001138.1, on the reverse strand, counting down.
CACTGAAGTGGAATTAGTTTTGATTCATTTATTTTTGGGATGAGTTAATATATAGTCAACCCCTCCTCAAACATGAGGGTTACATTCCAACAAACCCTCACCCAATGCCTTGACTCATTGGGAAATAAGGGGTTACATTCTAGGGGCTTGAGGTCCAATTTAATGTTGTATTGGAAACAAATACATGAGTACTGTACACATTGCAATAACTAATAACAAAACAAAATAAAAACAAAGAAAGGCTGAAAAAAAAATATGAGAGAGTAGGGGATTAGTGTGAGCCAGCCTCATCCAACTAACTCAGAGGTTCACTTACTGAATGTTTGTTCACTGGAGGCTGGCTCTACCGCTTCATTTTCCTCACTGCTAAATTCTGGTGGGAGGTGAGTAACCTGAGTAAAGGAGCTGGAAGTCATGGATGAGCCAGGAGTGCTGTTTGGTGAAGGGGCTGTTGGAATTTGAGATGCTTCTTTCTTTGGAAAGAAGAATAAAGTTATGCAAGTTTGTTGTGGTGGTCCCTTCATTTTTTTTTAACAACTCACAATAAGGAGCCATTGCTGTTTGCATCATCCTTTTAAATTTGAGCTTACTTTCCAAGTTGTCATAATCTATCACATCCTGTTGCATTGGGGGTTTGATTTAGGGAGGTGGGAGATAACTCAGCCAATGGGTTAAGCAAACCACCCAGCCTCATGTGTATGCAAGAGTGGGGTGTAACTTTATCAATCATATTTGACAGTCACACTCAAAGAGGGTGAACTGTATAGTCATCCCTCATTTTGCATCAGCTCAGTTTGTATGTTTTTATTTTCAAGTCATCAATGATTTAGGGAACATTTTTGGTTTGAATCATCTAACGTCTTGAATTTGCTGCATTTTATTTGTTCAACCACCAAAATTTCCCTCATGTGGCCAAAGCTTCCAGAATGTTCCCACACATTTGGGTCATGACTGCATTTCTCGCTTGCTGAGTATAAAAAAGCATCTGGGACAGCATTCACTGGGTATTCATCCATTTCCTGTCCAGTAAAGGTCTAACTCATCACTCTCAGTTCACTGCATTCTTTGTTAAAGAAAAGAACAATGGCTGAAAAAAGAAGTATGTTATCTTCTTCTGAAAATGGTTCATATGTACTAGTGAGTTTCTATATCCAAGAATGCATCCTTAATTACTGCATTGTTTCCTGTGGGAAAATTATTTTCATTTTGTCTCTTCATTTTACATTGTGGTTTTCAGCAGTAGTGGATCTAGGATTTTTGAAAAGAGGGGACCTTTAGAGAGGTCACATATACCATCATCTTATTACAGGAAATACCACAAAGTGGGAGTGGAGCGAGCACTGAGCATACAGTTAGGAGGTTTAGGGGAGCACTGAGAGCTCCCCAGGCAGGGTCCAGCAGGCAAATTTTTAGCATTTACTAAAATGTAGTTAAAGACCAAGTTTCTGGTAGTAAATATTGGAACTAATTTGATTGATGTTATCTAATCCATCTGTTCAAAGTATTACCTAAATCAGTCATTTAGAGAGAGGAAGATCGTGAATGTGAACACTACACAAAGGGTTTACAAGCACATTAACCTTGTGTCTATAAATACTTACAACCATTAATAAATGAATATGTAAAGCTGGAAAACAATTTAATTGAGTATATGAAGGGAAATAATATTTTTATACACAATTTCTAAAAAATAAAATTGAAAGGAAAGTTGCCAGGTATTTTACATGGGTGGTGTTGATATTTTTATAATTTAAAAAAGTATGTACTTTTTTGCTTTTAGAAATTACAAAATTTATAAAAAAGCATTTGGAAGGGGCACCAAGAATGACCAAAAGGGGTGCCACCACTATGGTGGCTTGGTTATAAGTGAGGAAGATTGCTTGGTGAATGCCATTGAGGTAGGTATGCTTGCACTGAAGCATGTAGCATGATGCCTTTTGATTGGCCCATGCAGTGCCCACAATGCCCACTCGACTCAGCTGAGCATCAGCTTGTGCAAGCTATGCGGCATGCTTGTCTCACGCTCAGGGAAATTCACACTATATGGAATTTTTTATATGCCAAAGTCAGTAGCAATTTTTGTTCCAGCCACACCACTTTCAAGTTTTTAGTATTTTAGTATTTTTAACTTTTCTACAACAGTTATAGACAGGTTTCCTTTTCACTTTGTTTGAAGCCATCTTCTACTATATTACACTCTCTGAATGAATAAAAGGGACAAGGTAAATAAAAAAGTAAAAAATTTACAAGATGCTTTCACAGCTCAATACGCACAGCTTGCGTATGGATGAGCCTGGACCATGTGGCATCCAGACCACCAGGGTCCAAAATATAGAGGGTTTATTGTAATCTCAAAGGAAGAAATGCAAAGAAATTTGAGAAATTTGAAAGAAAATTTCACAAACCAGGACCTACAGACAAAGCAATTTGTGAGCTGGTCAGTAAATTTAAAAGAACAGGATCTGTTCATGATAAGGCAAGATCTGGACATCCAGGCACCTCTCAAGAAAATGTTGAATTGGTAAGAGATGCCTTTGAAACAAATCCTAGAATGTCAACTTGCACAGCATCACGTAGAATGAGCATACAAAAAATGACTGTTCTAATGACTTTAAAATCAACATAAAAAGGAAAAAGTTACCATATTCAAGTGCTACATGAGTTATACAAAGAGGATTATCCAAGACAAGCCACCATGTGCACAGAATTGATTGAAAAAATTCATACCAAAAACTTATTAAACCACACTCTCTTCAGCAATGAGGCAACATTCCACATGCGAAAAGGCTAATAGACATAATTGCCATATCTGGGCCAGTGGAAAACAAACAGAGTTCTATGAATGGGAGAGAGATTCTCCTAAAGTTAATATCTGGTTGGGTATGACAAGATTCAAGACTTACAGACTTTTTTTGAAGAAGCTACAGTAACAGAGGTAATTTATCTTGACATGCTTCAGCAGTTTCTTGAACCCCAACTTCATTCAGATGGCATTCTTGACACTGTTTTTTTTCAACAAGATGGAGCTTCATATCAAATATACAAACATTGTTCAGTCATACCTTGATGAATTCTTACAAAATCAGTGGATTTGGATGTAGTGGAAACAGGCCCTGGGCAGCACAATCTCTAGATTTAACACCATTAGACTTCTTTGCTTTATAAAGTCTGAGGTTTACAAAACAAGAGTTACAGACCTGCAGGATTTGCAAACCTGTATTGTCACAGCAGTCACTAAAATAATTCCAGAGATGCTTGAGAATGTGTTTCACAATGCAGTGGACAGATTTGAGATTTGCAGAGACACTGATGGTGCTCACATTGAATCTTGAACCAAGCTTGATAAATAAATATAAATCTAATTATGTTACTTAATTTTCAGCCAAAAATACACACTGTATTTCAGCTATTTTTCTGCTTGTTGAAATATCAGGTAAATTTCAGAAGATTTGGTGAAAATAGTTGAATTACACCAAAAAAAGTTGAATTACACAGCAATTTCCATGTGGTACATCTGAACCACACACATGTGATCAAACCTGCACTCTAGGCAGCCATCACCATTTGTATTTTGTGCTGAAAAACAATTTTGCCCAAGATTTATGGAAATTTAAGCTTATGGTTATGCTTTGTACATTGATAGAAGGGTGACAATATGCATGGCAACAAATAGGTCACAATAATTTTTATCTAGTATTGTAATACAGCCATCCCTCATTTTGTCTCTTTTCATTTTTAAATCATCAATGATTTAGGGAACATTTTTGGTTTGCTTCATCAAACATCTTGACTTTGCATGGTTTTATCTCACCCCAACTGCCTGAATTCCCCTCATGTGGCCAAAGCTTCCAGAATGTTTTACACATGCCTGGGTCATGACTCAGCATTTCTCTCTCACTGAGTATAAAAGGGTATATGGGACAACATTCACTCAGTATTCACCCATCTCCTGTCCAGAAAGGAACAATGGCTGAAAAAAGTTCATCTTCTGTGATTGTTTATTTTTTATGTTTTGTAATAAAATGGTTCATATGTACTATTGAGTTTCTATATCTAAAAGAATGCATCCTTAATTATTGCATTGCTTTCTATGGGAAATTATTTTCATTTTATGTTGAGATTTTCAGGAATGCATCCTTTGATGCAAAACAAGGGATGACTGTATACTGTAATTATTTGTGGATTAAATGAACAAATTTATAACTGTGTATTTATTGCCAAAAAAAAAAAAATTTGTTTATCTAGCTACTTTTTAGCATATGTAAAGCATTCATTTACTACAAATTATCTTTAAGCATCTAGTCTAGAGATGATGTGATCAGGCTTCCTCAAGGCAAGGTGTGTGAACCCCTTGCTCAAGAAAATGTCCGTTATTTCACCAAGCTTCTGAAATTCATTTGCATTTTCTTCATAATCAAATTACCCACTGCAGTTGCTGGGAAAACCCCTATATTTCAACAAAATATAGAAATATCCAACAAATTTCAGAACTTTGCCATAATTCAGACCTTTTGGGTATTTCGACAAGGGTAGAGCCCCAAATATGTCAAATTAGCAGGATTTAAGTGTACTTTTGGACCACCCTGTATAATAAACAAGATTGAAAGTATTTCATAGAACATGCAATACTACAATATATACTTTCTTTTCTCAATGTCTCATGGTACAAAACTTCATTTTTAGATGGCTTGAACACCATCAATAAGTCAAAGATGGCTTCTGAAAAATATAAGAGGGTTTCCTTCATCTCTAAAAAGGTTAGAAGAAACATTCTCATCAAAAGTTGCAGATGATGCTGGACCATCTAAGAAAATCAATCTAATGGAGAAAGACATTGAAAGGTAAGAAGCTGTGAAAGTGATATAGAACCCTTCAATGTATGTGCATTCACACATCCAAATGCTAAATATGAAGCATGAATGTGGTACAACAGCATAGGTGGTGGAGCGGGGGTTAAAGTAAAAAGTAAGTAAAGATTTACTTTGTGTTTGGGCTATTTAACATACAGTGAGGCCTCAATCTAATCGACTAACTGGGGGAAAGGGAGGTCCATTAGAAGCCAAAGTCCATTAAATACAGAATTTTTTATATGTGTACTAGAAATTCACTTGGCCATTCCAATAGGAGTCTTAAACACTCAGTGATCAATTTATTTATGTAGTAATGAAAATAAATATACATTAGAGGCATGGAAACAGCAGTTGAGCATTGTAAAAAAACAGCAATGCTACTGTAACTGTTGCTAGTTTGAATCTAGTGACACACTGCTAGGGTTAGCAGTAGCTCACTCAAGCTGCCAGCTGCTATCATACTAACTTTGCTATGTAGCAGAATTTTCCAAACTTTTCCATTAGTTCCCAAACTCAGTCCAAAAGGGTCCAAAAGGTCCAATAGATGCCAAATTCCAATACAGTGAAGTCTATTACATCGAGTTACACTGTACTTTGTAAATTGACAGTTCATAACTACAGCACTTTAGCATGTTCACGTAATCTAGTGAATGTAGTCTAGTAGTATGCTAATCAGTCCTACTTGGTACCCCCTTGCATGCTGACATTCCACCACCACTGTACAGCAGATCAGTTAACTTGTATTTATAATACAGGGGTAGCTCTGATTGAATTTGATTATATTGCAAATTTATCTAATTGCATTTTTTCTAGTTTTAACTTATTCAAAATGAACTTGTGTCATGCAAGCATGAGAGAACCAGTTAAAACTAGATACGGTACTTGTTCCTCCATTTCTTTTTCAGATACAAGGCACTCGTGATTAATCTCAAGGAAGAATTCAATTCTACATCTTCCTATCAGTGACTGTTCCAAATACTTTGTCACCTTTAACAATTTCAAAGAGGCAAGAGGTTTTTGATACAACCAGGTACTTTGTTGACAAAGCCAGATATTTGAAAGGTAGATTTGACATTATTCTAAAGGTTCCCAAGCAGGAACGGAGCAAGAGTGTCACAGGCCCTAGGGCACAACTTATTTACGGGCCCCCTAACAAAATTTTTATTATACATTTATATTGCTTTTCTTTGCATTATTTATTTAGCATATATTTAAGAATCATGATACTACTTGTACGCATGGAGGCATAGAAGGTAAAACATTATGCAAAATATTGAGCTTTAAAAAGAATAGCATGAAATAAAAGTTTACTTACGACAACATCAGAACTTGACTTTTTTCTTCTTTCAGCAAATTATTAATTAAATCCTCCAAGTTAATATTTTTAGCTTTTTTGTCTTTTTTCATTCATAGAATTTCGAAGATAGTTCTTTATTAGTTTAAGTTTTGAAAATGATCTCTCTGCACTTGAAACTGTCACAGGAATTGTGAGGAACAATGTTATGGCAGTCACAACTTCGGGAAAACTTGAGCACAAAGTACTGTTGTCTTTAATTAAAAATGAATATAGCTCATGGATTATCGTCATTTTTTCAATGTCTGTTTTTAAGCACATTCGAAAAGAGAGTAATTGACTTGGAAATCTAGAAGAAATATCATTTTTATATTTATTTACTAGCTTTGTTGCTCTCTCAAATAACTTCTCATCACTTGTTGAAATGACCTAGGGCACTGCCCCACCTGCCCCTAGCTAGCTCCGCCCCTGTTCCTAAGTGTAGTAAAGGTAAGAAACTGAGTGAACAGACAACACCTAGAGTAAAGGCATTCTATGAAGTTGAAGTTGGTTGTGTGCAGGTAAATCTGATTGTGTCACTATAAGAAAGAGATGGTGAAAAGCAGTACAAGCAAAAATGCCTCTTACTAGGCACTTTGAAAGAATTTTATATAAAATATAAAGAAAATGATGATAGTATAGGTTTTTCATCATTTGCAAATTTGAGACCTAAATGGTGTGTAATTGCTGGAGGGAAAGGCACACACTGTTTGTGTTTGTACCTGCCACTAAAATCCTAAACTGATGGTATCTTCAATTGGTGAAAAAAGCTTGACTTACCACACCCTTATTCACAAAACTGTTTGTAATTCCCAAGTTGGTGGGAACTCCACTATTGGGAAGGATTCCTGAGAGCTCCCAAATATAACAGATTTGAAATTCTCTCAATGTAGAGAATAATAAGCACATCGAGGCAATCATATGCCTGATTATAACAGCTTTGAAATTCTCTCAGTATAGAGAATAATCAGAAGCTTGAGGCAATCATATGCCCATTTCAAGAGACGGGAAAGCATCTCGCTTCTCCTTGATGGTGTGGTAGGTGAGCCTATAATCTTGTTTTTACCATTGGTGTTTTGTATTGCTTATCCATTAGCTATAAGAACCATGTCTCACATATTTGGATCACTTAAAATTATCATGTAAATATCATAATCATTTTTGAATGCCTGATTTCCTTTATAAAGACCTTGTTGAAAAACCTAACTTCAGTTATCAATATGCATCACAATGGATTTTGAGCTTTCTCAGGCTGTGAACTAAATTGTACCTTTAACTGCCTTACGAGCAACATATTAATGCAAATACATATCCCAAAATTTTAGAACATTAATGAGTCATTCTCTGTCAGATCAACCAGTGCCTAACACCCTCATCTCTCAGATTTTGCTGAAATTTGGTTTATAGGGAGTTTGTGGGCCCTGAATCCATTTCTGAAATTATAAGGTCAATCCGACCAATGGTTCAAGAGATATGACCTCGGGAAATTTGAGGTCACTTGCGAGGTCACTAACATTTGGCGACCCATTACTTGGGTAATAATGGTCACAATTATATAAAAGTATATATATTTAGAATCAGAAAATGACAAGGAATCCAAATATGCAAGTTTTAGAACTCTAGGTTGAAAAATAAAAAAGTTACACTGTAACCAAAATTTGAGGTCACGATTTGACCTCTGGGGTATCAAATGAGAATTTTGTTTTTAAATGTAAAAAATGAAGGCATAGGCATTGGCTATTAGAATCAGCAAAAAAAAGTTGTTTATGTTAGTATTTTTCATGTAACTAACATATAAGTGAACACCATATTCATAAGTTGTGCGTCAATTCTACCTATTTTTTCACACTTAAGCTCATAATTTGACCTATAGAAATTAAAATTACATTTTTTTCTAGATATAAAAACAAAGGCAAAAAATGTAAAATTGTATTTCACTGCTAATCTACACTGGCAATAATAGTTATAATAGTGAAAGGGGAAGACCTACTTAGAGGATTCATGTGCTAGCCTAATACAATTTTTGCATGCTCGATGCTCTCATCAATTTCTTTTTGTGGAAAAATGTATTGAATTCTGCTGCCTCCTCTTAGGGTAGGACAACTCATTACAGTTAATATATGATGTCCTGGCACTGCACATGAATCCTTGTTTGATGGATAATAATATGCACTTGATCCTGATGACCCAGAGGGATGTAGAAAGTTCACAGTGAAATCATCAAACTCTTCACAATATTCCTCCACAATTCCATACCAAACTTGCATGTCATAAATGCAGCCAACATACTCTCCTGGTTTGACACATTTTAGGTTACCAAGCATTGCAGGTTCATTAGTAAAATGACTTTTCCTTATTCTTTTCTTTTCTCCAATGCCACTTGAAATGGGATACACCATCAGTTCTTCCTTGTTTAGGGGAACAAATCTATGATATTTCTGAGTTCCAGGAATAGCCCTACTATCCTTGAATCGATGTTCCAACCGTTCTTCTGCATCTTTCAAATCAGCTGTAGTTACAAAGAAAAAATTTATCTTCTTGCTCAAGTTTTCTTCACAAAACTGAAACATGTGTTCTGGTGTAAGAATTTGCCTCTCTGTAGTTCTCTGCAAACTGGCACGAGCAGTAGCTCTTTTCACTGTTCCTCCAATCCTATCACATGCATTTTTGCCATGGGATGTAGCAAAGAAGTGCCATTCACAAGACAGACCAAAATCCTCTTCATGGTAACAGAGATTTGTGAAGTTGTATCTGTTCTTATATTGGCCAGCACATCCATCTGAGAAATAGTGCACCTTCTTCAAATGTGGGCATCTGAATTTAACATATGTCATAAGCTTCAATATGAATGAGTAAACCCATTATAGTGTTGTGTTTTAGTGATGCAGATAAGAAACAGACACTAAAATGGCTAAGTTCCTGGTCTGCAGATGATCTATAATAGATGACAAAAGGGTGAACTGTACACTGTGAATTGTCCCAGTGAAACCCTTGGGCAGCATCCTGGACAATGAAAGAATAATTCTCAGAGAAATCACCTACTATAACTACCTCACTCTGAGGTGGTAGTGTTTCTTTCAACTGCTTGAAGTACTGTGATTGTTGCTGAGCAACAAAGTGATGACGAACCATGCAGGATATTTTCATGCTTAGGGATGATAAGTATTCATGAAGTGGCTCCACCTTATCAACCATTGTACAACGGTCAACAGTCACCCATTGCTTGTAAGATATTTCATTTGGAGCTGATTTCACACTGTCAAGTAACTCAAGAAAATCCAGGACACCCTCTTCTCTTGGGCAATCATTGCAAAGTTGCATCATGCAAGTCTCTCTTTCTGTACTGCAGACACTGTAATCCATAAGATCCTTGTATGAAAGACCTCTTTCTCCCAATGCAGCCAGCTGCAATTTTGGATTTTGATGGTATGTGCAGACACAGACAGAATGAGTCCCACCACTACCGGCAAGCACACAATATGATGGCCGTAATTTTGCAAATGTGGAAAATCCTATTTTGGGATTCTTTTCATCATTTTTATATAGTTCAAACATCTCTCTTAAATTCCCGAGGACCAATCGTTTTTGCACCTTCATTGCACCTTCAGCACTGATAACTTTCACGCAATCCTTTTGGCCAGGACACATACGACTAACCTCTTCTGACTCATAGAATCTTCTAACTATATCTTTGTGTTCTTCAGATATCACTTTTCCTTTGCTCATTAGTGGAATCTTCGGAAGGATTCCATGTTCTGATTTAAGTGAACGGCTTCTTTTCACCATGTATGTTGTAGTTTGAAAGAAACTAGCTGTTTTTTCAATTGTGTATGGTGAGAGTGTCAATATTTGTAGTCTGTGATGGTGACATTTGCTCTCCAGGAATGACTGTTTCAATTCATTCATTAATTTGTCTAGATGTTTTTCAGATTAGTTTCAGGTTTTGAAGTATCACTTACCTCCTCGGTAATTTGAACACCATAACTGAGTTCTAGCCTCTCCTTCAGGTGTTTCTGAGCAGATGATAGCTTACGACGAGCCTTGCGCTTTTTCTGGCTTAATGACAGCCCTTCTGAAAAGAACAGAAAAAAAGGTTTCACACACCTGAATATTAGTAATTAAATATTAATTATAGTACCTTAAATGCTATATAATTGGCTATATAGTAGATCAAACAGACCTTGTAGTAAAGTATAAGTTATTATATTAATTTATTACTTACTTTTTTAACTGGTGTTTGGTCCAGAAATGCTAGAACTGGTTCAACTGAAGTTGAAGGATTTTCCTTTATCAAGCAATCACTGTCATTGTCCAGATCTTGAATTGAAGAGATGTTACTCAAGCCACTGATAGTAGATGATTCATTTGAATCCTGCTCAGACTCGTTGTTTTCAGTGGTACTAAGTATAGTGGGGTTTTTCATTATCAGTGTCCAGCAGTTCACACACAACAATGAGTCTTTTTTCACTCTTCCAGCACATTTTTCAACAAGTACATCAGTCACTTTTCTAAGATTGATTGTTATGCGTTTCTTGTGTTTTTGAATAGGGTCCTGGCAGTATTTCAAGTGCCGAACCATTGTATTTTGATCTGTAAAGATATACGATTTACAATTAGGTAATATATATTTTTTAGAAAATATATAGCTATACACACTTAATATTTTAGGCCTTGATAGTCTCTGAGGCTCATTAAAACACCATACCCACCAGCCACCCACAGTGCTGGCTGGAACTGTACTAACCTGTAGACAAGGAATTTTGCAACTATCTGTGTTGATTCTGCACTTAGACAAGTAGCAACATGTTTCAACAGGTTTGTTTAGGCTACATGTGAGCTTAGTCTTCCCCTTTCACTATTATAACTATTATTGCCAGTGTAGATTAGCAGTGAAATACAATTTTTATTAAATTCTTGGAGCTTGAGGTCAAATTGATAGCTAAGATATAAAAATTCCTTGAAATGACAAGCAATTTATAAATATTGTGTTCACTTATAAGTTAGTTATATGAAAAGTACCAACATAAACAAACTTTTTATGATTGTTTCTATTAGTCAAGAACTCTGACTTTGTTTTTTATATCTATAAAAAATGTAATTTTAATTTCTATAGGTCAAATTATGAGCTTAAGTGTGAAAAAATAGGTAGAATTGACGCACAACTTATGAATATGGTGTTCACTTATATGTTAGTTACATGAAAAATACTAACATAAACAAACTTTTTTTGCTGATTCTAATAGCCAATGCCTATGCCTTCATTTTTTACATTTAAAAAAAAAATTCTCATTTGATACCCCAGAGGTCAAATCGTGACCTCAAATTTTGGTTACAGTGTAACTTTTTTATTTTTCAACCTAGAGTTCTAAACCTTGCATATTTGGATTCCTTGTCATTTTCTGATTCTAAATATATATACTTTTATATAATTATGACAATTATTACCCAAGTTATGGCTCGCCAAATGTTAGTAATCTCGCGAGTGACCTCAAATTGCCCGAGGTCATATCTCTTGAACCGTTGGTCGGATTGACCTTATAATTTCAGAAATGGATTCAGGGCTCACAAACTCCCTATAAACCAAATTTCAGCAAAATATGAGAGATGAGGGTGTTAATTTCATTTTTTTTTTGGTTGATCTGACAGAGAATGACCCTAATTCATTGTTAATTTTGCTCCCTTTCTGGCATCATTGCACTCATGGATTTCTGTGGGTCCACTGATGACAGTGCTGGGGGGATAATCTCTAAATGTTGTTGTTTTTCTTTATCAGGGATTTGTTTTTGGCTAGGACATTTGCTTATTGAAGTGAATTTGGACAAAGTTCTTTCTTCCCCAATACCTACACAAATGCTGAAGCCAGTATTCACACATTTTTTGTTAGCACTGATTGAGCGAAGAATACCTTTAATGATTGTGATATGAAGGATAGTGTGGGTGGAGTTTAAAATGACACATCTGGGACTAATCAGGTTTATACAATTTGGGTAAACACTCATTGACCTTGCCCTAGTGACTAATATTCTTTGTTTTTTTGCATTAGTTATGTAAGTTCTTTTTTTTCTGTAAGTCTTGTCTCCTTTGTGTGGTAATGGGCTGGTGATGGCCAATAATTTAATGGTTTTATGTTATGTTGACATTTTTGTGTGTGGATGGGACTAACGATGTTTGTTTCTTTTGTAGTAATATTTTTTTTCCAAGTGCTTAGTTGGTTCTGAATACACATTGGTGTATGATCAATAAAATTTTTCATATTTTCTTTAGTTACCTGTAAAAACATGCCTGCTGATGCAGTTAACCTTGTAAGTGTTATTTTTTGTTTCGTTGATTAAATTAGGCAAAGAACATTTTACTTTTCTTATATCCTCCCACCATAAGCCAAGGAGTAAGTCTTTAAAAGAGGCAGACTGGCTATGCCCCAGAGATCTTAAAGGTGAGAACCCAGTTTCAAATTGGTAGGAGCTGCCTATCTGACAATCTCAACCATACTAAAATTGGGAACTTGCTCACCTCATTTGTCTCATTCTTAGCAGTGTGTGTGAGTAACGCAAACGCATTCTTACAAGAACCACTTACTGGCATCACACCCCCATTTCACTGGTGCCCAGGCCCAGGAAGATTCAAGGGAAGCATCAATAGAGAGCATTAGTATTGACTAGAAGCCCCTATTCTCTTGCCGGTATTCCCAGTACTCACCACACCGCACAAAAACAATTGAGAGACAGAATTATTCACAAGAGCAAACAATAGAGAATGGATGACAACAGGTCTTGCAAGTCAACTTACCACCACTATCACCACTGCTGTGGCTTCATCAACAATCACTAAGCACAATAGCTAGTCCAATCCTGACAGCTGGCACTAGTTTCCCATATGACCATGACAGGGGTGGCAGTAGGGAAATAGCTGCTACTTTACAGCCAATAGGAACAACCCCCGAGAGACCAGCATGTCACCACCTATGGCAGGAACTCCTAAGGATGGGGGCATTGACCAACCATCATGGGCAATTCTTCAACAAATGGTTATGCAGAATGCTCAGACCATGGCCATGATGTCTCAAATACTGGCTAATAGCCATACACCTAAGGTTCTTCCACCAGAAAAATACTGCCTGAGTGAAGGACATGATTTTCATGAGTTTGAGAGAACCTTTGAGAAATATTTCAAGCAAGAATATCCAGGTTCCCTTAAAAGGATGGGATCCGTTTTAGCTAATTACCTCAATGGTTCTGCCTTAGAAATTTATAGAGTAATGCGGCAGTCTACTAGTGATTATGGGACACTGAAGGGCCATTTAATATCCTGGTATGAGAAAGAGCAAAGAAAGAAAGAAGAAAGTCAGAGTCAGGACTTTATGGAGGCTACCAAGCACTCACATGAGTGTGTCTGCTTATGCCCTTGGAGTAATAAACCTAGCCTGTCAGTGCTTCCCTGGTATGGATGTCACTCAACTCCATATAGTTAAAGATAGGTTTATATCTGGGTTGCCCTTGGAGCTGAGGCAGAAACTGACCAGGATCATCCATACTCAAGGGACCTTACTAGGAATGAAGATCTCATGGGAGAAGCTTGTGGCACTAGCGGACTTAAATTCCACAGAGTCCCCCTTGGCAGGTCAAGCTGGAACCACCACCAGAGGCACCCAAGAAGCATCCCCACCAGTGGGTCAGTGGCAGACATCCCAATCCTCTGTGAAGCCCCAACTTGAAATGGCCAATGTGGCAGATCTAGCACCAGCCCTTCCTACAGCTCAAGCAGCACCCCCATTGAATCAGTGTTCTTATCCACCTCCTTCATGGAATTGGCCACCTAACTATACTGAACAAATCCCACACCAGTCACACACACCACATCTGAGTTCACCACCAGTTGCATTAAGGCAAGAACTGCCTGTGGTTGCCATGGGTGCCCCTCAGTCTACTGCAACAAACAGTCGAAGAAAGCTAAGAGGGCCCAATGGAAGAAAAGTGAGAACTGCAGCAAACTTCGCTAGGGGTCAGTCTTACCCACCAGCCAATAACTTTCAGCAAGTTGCAGCAGCACCAAGAGGCCACAGGACATGTACCTCGCATCCTTTATGTCATTGGTGTGGAAAGCGGGGTCATCTCCATCAAGATTGCCATACTACCAGGAACATTTGCATATGTTGTAAGCAACATGGACATAGCCCTGCACAGTGTCCTACTCAGAGGAACTATTTAACAGAGAGGCCACAATGCCCAAGTTGTGGAGGACCACATTTGGGTCAAGATTGCATAAATGACCAAGGGTTGGTCCCACCACCACAAGGACTAGCACCAGAATTGGGAAACTAGATAGCTCTGTCATGGAAGGCCGCATGCCAGAGCTACCCAAGCATGCTAACAATGAACGGTCTTTTGGCGGCATCATTGCTTCCCAGGAAGCAACACCATCAGGGCAATATCCATTAGCAAGTCAGATTGAACACAACTACCTTGAGGCCCGAATCAGGCGAGTTTGTCCAAAACAATTCGTCTAAAATACAATTTGTCTAAAATAGTTTGTCTAAAATCAATTTGTCTAATAACAATTTGTCTAAAAATAATTTGTCTAAAATACAATTTGTCTAAACAAACAATTTAATATAATATGGCATACAAATTGTTGCCTGATGTACAATGCTATTTATTACTTGCCACGCCCCATCTTAAAAGGTTACCTCTTGTGTGGAATAGTACATCGAAATCAGTTATCCCGGAACCCATAACCCGGTTAGGTTAGGTTAGGTTAGGCATGACTCCAGATTCCTGGGATCTTGGGAGCATTGCTCCAGTAAATTTGACCATGAGAAAAAGTAAATTTGGGTTTGGGTTTTGTTCATCCGCTAGACGTTATGCAATTTTTTTGCGTATACGTTCTTGTACAAACCAATTTTTTTAAATTACAAATTTAGTTATTTTAAGTTTAGTTGGTAATTCCATATTTAACAATTATTTTTATTTTTTGTTAAGCTTCAATGTTTTGATAATTAAAATTTTATTAAAACGTATATTTTTTTAATATAAAATTATCAGGATTGGACTATGTTCCATTGATCTCGGCCAGGTTTGATAAATTGGCCAGATAATTACTTGTGCGGTTTTAAGTCATCCACCATGACTAGAATTGAAAAGTTTAGTTAAGTTTAAACTTACTTTTACTTACTTTAACTTACCTACTTTTACTATACTCTTCCTTACTTTTACTAAGTTTAAAGCACTTACTTTTACTTACTTTCATTGTACTATATTTACTTACTTTTACTCACTTTTACCATACTATATTTACTAACTTTTACTTTTGTATTTTTTCAGGTAGTCAATAATCAATAATGGATCCTAATATTGATGAAGTTGGAGAGAAAAGTGAGGGTGTTAAAAGGGGTTACTTTTGTGGTCAACGCAAGAACAAATATTCAAAGAAGCAAAACTGGGAGGAACATTTTAATTCCAAAAAAAATATTTGTTACAATACAAGAGGTCCCAGAGTTTGGGCTCACAGCTTAGATATTGCAGTAAAGAAATACCAGGATGAAGTGCAGCAAAGAGATACGGCAAAGCAGTCATTTAGTTTGTTCACAAAATGTGCTAGTGCTAGACCTCAGAAAAATGAACCAACTTCTTCAACTGCTAATCTAGAAAATGAAACTTTTTCACTAGATGTTTCACAGACTGAAGAAAGTGCTTCTCCTCCACCTAAGAAACAAAAGGTAAGTGAGGAATCTGCGCATCAGACTAACAAAACTGCTTTAGAGGAATTTGAAAATTCCCAAATCCAGAAGACATTGAATGCAATTTTGCGCCTAACAAAAGAAACTCATCAAGCTGTTGTGGTTAATAAAGAGAAGAGTCAAAATATGCCTTCAAGTTCAAGTGTTGCATCCAATCTAATAAAGCAAAAAGCAACAAATTTGACATTTCCATAGCCCGTTTAAGCAAGTGTAAATCAATACAAGAAATCCTGAACAATGATTTGATCAAATCTACATTCAAATTGGTGGAAAAGAAGGATCTAGGGCATGCTGATGATTCATTTTCAGTACCAAGTGATATAATGGAAAACATTGCAAATAGTGACACTAATATGCCTGATGTAGATATAGCTGTTGAGGATGAAGATGATGATAATCAAGAAGATATTGATGATGCTTCTGATGATAAAATGTTTACATTATATTGCATAGCTTGCACAGACCCCAAAGCATGTGCTTCAGACAAACATTCTAACATAAAAGGTTACTTCAATGTTAAAGATTTAACCTATGTATGCAAACAAGGAGAAAATCAAGAGAGATGGTTTAGAAATCTGAAAACCCACCTGAAGAGACATTTAATTGAACTTCAGCATCATCAAAGAGCTGCTGTTTATGAAGTGATGAAAACATCTTCTCAGAACACTACTAAACGCATAGAAGACTTATGTGGCAACATCTTATACTACATAATGAAAACAAACACTGCATGGGCTCTATATCCAGTACTTCTAGCTGTATTACATAGGTCAGGTTGTGAGGTTGGAAATTTGAATCATAGCACACATGCGTGCGAGACAATTTGTGAGCTATTAGATAATCAACTTAAAGAACAAACTGTAAAGTGGTTCTTAGAACAAACTTCAGTAACAATAACAGCTGACATTGGAACAATTTTGCGATTAAGCATGCTAGTTGTATTAGTTATGAGTGAAGAAGATAAGACTGTAAAACTTGCTGGGATAAATTTAGTACGCAGCAAATCAGTTTATTTGGCCAATGAAATTTTTGATGTGTTGAAGTCTCCTAATCACTTGAAACTATCTGAAGAAGCAATTAAATCCAAGGTATCTGGAATGGTTGGAGATGGGGCTTTTTGTAAGGACAACGAGCCATTTAAAAATGAAATGAAAAAGTTGTTTGGAGAAAATTTCAAATTTCGATGGGACTTAATGCATCTTGTGAACAGAGCCCACGTTGATGCATTGAAGAAAATTTGTAAACTAAGTGAGCTTTTAGACTTTATTCAGAATCACTCTTCAAATCTGAGATCAGGCCTTGACTATACCAATATGGTTCTTGACAACATCATTGGTTTTAAGAGACCAAAACTCAAATCTGATACTCGCATGGTTAATTACGAATTTGATCAATTTGACAGATTTGTGGAAAATTGTGTTTTTTGATCATCCACAAGAGAGAGAAATTAGTGCCAAGTTCTATGTATTGATTTCCTATGTAACAAAGATTATGTTGCAAGTAGCTCAAAAAACCACAGTTAGTGCAGAATTTGTAGAAAATATATTTTATAAAGGAGGGAAAACTGTTATGTTAAGAGTGATGGAAACAATTTCCAAATTAGCTAATGGAGGAAATGCAAATGATGTAGTTTCTGAATTTAAGCACGATACCACAGGGCAGCAAAAGGAACTAACAGCTGAGGATTACATCCTAAATGAAGTTTACAAATACATCAAGAAACGTTCTGATTACTACCAGGTTGCTGAAGTTGCTAGACCATCCAGAACCAGATCTGAAAGTAGTTTTACAAAAGACTCAGTGATAAATTGGCTGACAGAATATATAGAACAGCTGTGGAAAGGAATCACAGAGATATTAAAGCATTTTGATAAAGATGGATCAACTGCCTGGAGTGAAGCACCAGCTGAAGGGACATTCTCCATTCTTGGTTACATTGTTGAACACAAAGGATCCATTAAGCCATCTCATTTGACTAAGCTGTGCAGAATTGTGAAGGAGAGTCCAGCTCCAGGCACTAGATCTGCTGTAATGATCACACAGAAAGCCATTGATCAGTGGCCAAGCATACATGGCGGTAAATTCACAACAAATGCCTACATGCAAGGTCTAACATCGTCCACTGTTGCTGCTGCAATGAATAAATAAACTTAAGGTGAGTTATAAACTGTACATTATTGTATTATTATGTTTAGCTAAAACAATTTGTAATTGGTATGTCGTCAATTCAAGAGTTTACTATCATTAACCTATCTAGTGGTGTAAGGGGAAAAAAAGTAAATTCAGAGCTGTGCTCCAGTAAATTTTTTCAAATCTGGAGTCATGAGGTTAGGTATATTATGAAATAAAATCAACCCATTTTCAATCTTTTCATCCTCACTCCAAATTTATCAAGCAGACAAATGCATTTCTAGTTATCTTGTTATTAGTCAAATTGTATTTTAGACAAATTATTTTTAGACAAACTATTTTAGACAAACTATTTTGATGTACTATTCCGCACAAGAGGTAACCTTTTAAGATGGGGCGTGGCAAGTAATAAATAGCATTGTACATCAGGCAACAATTTGTATGCCATATTGGGTCATTCTCTGTCAGATCAACCAGTGCCTAACACCCTCATCTCTCAGATTTTGCTGAAATTGGTTTATAGGGAGTTTGTGGGCCCTGAATCCATTTCTGAAATTATAAGGTCAATCCGACCAACGGTTGAAGAGATATGACCTCAGGAAATTTGAGGTCACTTGCGAGGTCACTAACATTTGGCGACCCATAACTTAGGTAATAATGGTCACAATTATATAAAAGTGTATATATTTAGAATCAGAAAATGACAAGGAATCCAAATATGCAAGTTTTAGAACTCTAGGTTGAAAAATAAAAAAGTTACACTGTAACCAAAATTTGAGGTCACGATTTGACCTCTGGGGTATCAAATGAGAATTTTTTTTTAAATGTAAAAAATGAAGGCATAGGCATTGGCTATTAGAATCAGCAAAAAAAAGTTTGTTTATGTTAGTATTTTTCATGTAACTAACATATAAGTGAATACCATATTCATAAGTTGTGCGTCAATTCTACCTATTTTTTCACACTTAAGCTCATAATTTGACCTATAGAAATTAAAATTACATTTTTTTATAGATATAAAAACAAAGGCAAAAAAATGTAAAATTGTATTTCACTGCTAATCTACACTGGCAATAATAGTTATAATAGTGAAAGGGGAAGACCTACTTAGAGGATTCATGTGCTAGCCTAATACAATTTTTGCATGCTCGATGCTCTCATCAATTTCTTTTTGTGGAAAAATGTATTGAATTCTGCTGCCTCCTCTTAGGGTAGGACAACTCATTACAGTTAATATATGATGTCCTGGCACTGCACATGAATCCTTGTTTGATGGATAATAATATGCACTTGATCCTGATGACCCAGAGGGATGTAGAAAGTTCACAGTGAAATCATCAAACTCTTCACAATATTCCTCCACAATTCCATACCAAACTTGCATGTCATAAATGCAGCCAACATACTCTCCTGGTTTGACACATTTTAGGTTACCAAGCATTGCAGGTTCATTAGTAAAATTACTTTTCCTTATTCTTTTCTTTTCTCCAATGCCACTTGAAATGGGATACACCATCAGTTCTTCCTTGTTTAGGGGAACAAATCTATGATATTTCTGAGTTCCAGGAATAGCCCTACTATCCTTGAATCGATGTTCCAACCATTCTTCTGCATCTTTCAAATCAGCTGTAGTTACAAAGAAAAAATTTATCTTCTTGCTCAAGTTTTCTTCACCAAACTGAAACATGTGTTCTGGTGTAAGAATTTGCCTCTCTGTAGTTCTCTGCAAACTGGCACGAGCAGTAGCTCTTTTCACTGTTCCTCCAATCCCATCACATGCATTTTTGCCATGGGATGTAGCAAAGAAGTGCCATTCACAAGACAGACCAAAATCCTCTTCATGGTAACAGAGATTTGTGAAGTTGTATCTGTTCTTATAATGGCTATATAGTAGATCAAACAGACCTTGTAGTAAAGTATAAGTTATTATATTAATTTATTACTTACTTTTTTTAACTGGTGTTTGGTCCAGAAATGCTAGAACTGGTTCAACTGAAGTTGAAGGATTTTCCTTTATCAAGCAATCACTGTCATTGTCCAGATCTTGAATTGAAGAGATGTTACTCAAGCCACTGATAGTAGATGATTCATTTGAATCCTGCTCAGACTCGTTGTTTTCAGTGGTACTAAGTATAGTGGGGTTTTTCATTATCAGTGTCCAGCAGTTCACACACAACAATGAGTCTTTTTTCACTCTTCCAGCACATTTTTCAACAAGTACATCAGTCACTTTTCTAAGATTGATTGTTATGCGTTTCTTGTGTTTTTGAATAGGGTCCTGGCAGTATTTCAAGTGCCGAACCATTGTATTTTGATCTGTAAAGATATAGGATTTACAATTAGGTAATATATATTTTTTAGAAAATATATAGCTATACACACTTAATATTTTAGGCCTTGATAGTCTCTGAGGCTCATTAAAACACCATACCCACCAGCCACCCACAGTGCTGGCTGGAACTGTACTAACCTGTAGACAAGGAATTTTGCAACTATCTGTGTTGATTCTGCACTTAGACAAGTAGCAACATGTTTCAACAGGTTTGTTTAGGCTACATGTGAGCTTAGTCTTCCCCTTTCACTATTATAACTATTGCCAGTGTAGATTAGCAGTGAAATACAATTTTTATTAAATTCTTGGAGCTTGAGGTCAAATTGATAGCTAAGATATAAAAATTCCTTGAAATGACAAGCAATTTATAAATATGGTGTTCACTTATAAGTTAGTTACATGAAAAGTACCAACATAAACAAACTTTTTATGATTGTTTCTATTAGTCAAGAACTCTGACTTGTTTTTTATATCTATAAAAAATGTAATTTTAATTTCTATAGGTTAAATTATGAGCTTAAGTGTGAAAAAATAGGTAGAATTGACGCAAACTTATGAATATGGTGTTCACTTATATGTTAGTTACATGAAAAATACTAACATAAACAAACTTTTTTTTGCTGATTCTAATAGCCAATGCCTATGCCTTCATTTTTTACATTTAAAAAAAAAATTCTCACTTGATACCCCAGAGGTCAAATCGTGACCTCAAATTTTGGTTACAGTGTAACTTTTTATTTTTCAACCTAGAGTTCTAAAACTTGCATATTTGGATTCCTTGTCATTTTCTGATTCTAAATATATATACTTTTATATAATTATGACAATTATTACCCAAGTTATGGCTCGCCAAATGTTAGTAACCTCGAGAGTGACCTCAAATTGCCCGAGGTCATATCTCTTGAACCGTTGGTCGGATTGACCTTATAATTTCAGAAATGGATTCAGGGCTCACAAACTCCCTATAAACCAAATTTCAGCAAAATATGAGAGATGAGGGTGTTAATTTCAATTTTTTTTGGTTGATCTGACAGAGAATGACCCTATTATATTAAATTGTTTGTTTAGACAAATTGTATTTTAGACAAATTGTATTTTAGACAAATTGTATTTTAGACAAATTGTATTTTAGACAAATTGTATTTTAGACAAATTGTATTTTAGACAAATTGTATTTTAGACAAATTGTATTTTAGACAAATTGTATTTTAGACAAATTGTATTTTAGACAAATTGTATTTTAGACAAATTGTATTTTAGACAAATTGTATTTTAGACAAATTGTATTTTAGACAAATTATTTTTAGACAAATTGTATTTTAGACAAATTGTTTTAGACAAATTCTCCTAGACGCCCTTGAGGCCCCTCAGAGTGAGACTGAAGATGAGACAGTGGAAGATGTTGAACAAGTTGGAACCCTAGAGAGGGATAAAGAGCAGCCAGTGAACACTGAAGATGAATTGGCTGAAGTTCTGGACCTGAGACAAGAGCAGTAATCAAGCAATGCCTTAGTCATCTGGCCAAGAATAAAAAACTCTCCCCACACAGGCCCATTGTCAGCTCTTGTGGATACAGGTGCTGCAGTCAATTTGATGTCTGCTTCATGTTACCATCAACTTCCCTCTGATAAATTCCCACTAAAGGAAGTACCTCTCAAGGGGATTAGGGGTATAGGTAAACACATTGTACCAGTTCTGGGTGGTTGTACAGTCACACACATGTTTCCCACTTTTGAAACACAACCAATTGAGTTTGTGGTTGTGAGAAACCATGTCTCAGACTTTGATCTGATCTGTGGGGTAGACATGTTACAGAATGATAGTTTGCTTCCCGACTTGGCTAAATGAGAACTCCTCACTCAGGAGGGAAGCCAACTTGCCACAGTTGCCCAGGATGCTCAACAGCCACTTCCAACCAGCCTTGAATGTGAAAGTGTGGAACATGTTGAAGTTGCACCCCGCACCTGTCAAATGATAAAGGCATGTTTCCGCCTCCAAGGATACAACCCTGATCATGAGTTAACTTATTTGGAAAGTAACTCCTCAGTAAAAGATTTTATTATACAGTGAGACCTTGCATAACGAATTTAATTCGTTACAGAAGGTCATTCGTTAACTGAAAAATTCGTTATGCAATGCATTAGTTCAATGGGATTTTCAGTAATTCGTTCCAGGGCCCAAATTTTGACCCTTTTTGCGCTTGTTTACCCATTTTTTCCTGGATTTCTTTGGAGCATTAATAGATGATGAAGATCTTTTAGGGGCCATGACTACACGTTTTATACACTTATAAAGCTAATAAATTAAAATTTAATAGTGAGCAATTGTGTTGTATTATTGTAACAACACGTGTTATCGTAAGCCCACTTGGTTCACTGTAATTCACTTTTTATCTTTATTATGTGCACTGTAATTAACTTTATTTAGCACTAATAACACTAGTCAACAAAGATTTTTCATCAGAGTAAAATTTGTGGTGGCTGGATAGCATTTTTCCTGCTGATTCCAAAACTGCATTCAGATTTTTCCTAGCACGTATAGTTTTCAAGATGAAGGCATATATAACTACACAGATTTAACCATTTTAAATAGGCAAAATACTAATATTTCAACATTTGATTGTGTTTATTTTATTGTGTTTTTTTAGTTTATTCATCTTATTGATTTCAATTATCTTAATTATACATCTTATGTATTTCAGGTGTGAGCTTTTACGTCTAGCAGCATTGTGATTCAGGCAACAATGCCGTGCTTTGTGTGTCAAAAGATCAGTCCAGTCCAAGAACTTGTTGTGTCAAGTTGGTGTACATTTTTTTGAATTTATAGTTTGCTCAGGTCAGTCAACATGCCTCGACAATGTAAGAATGACCCCTGAAAGCAGTTCTTTTGCATAATGGTAATATAATGCCATCCATCCCCATTGCCCATTCCGTCCATCTAAAAGAGACATATGACAATATGGATATACTACTTAAGGCAATCAAATACAACAGTCATCAATGGAATGTTTGTGGAGATCTAAAAGTTATAGGAATGCTTATGGGTATGCAGTCAGGATTCACAAAATTTTGTTGTTTCCTTTGCCTGTGGGACAGTCACGCCACTATAGAACATTACACCAAAAGTGACTGGCCACTTAGGTATACATATGTCCCAGGGATAAGCACTGTCCAGTCTGTCCCTTTAGTGGATCCCCAAAAGATCTATCTGCCACCTCTTCACATTAAACTTGGTTTAATGAAGAATTTTGTTAAAGCAATGGGTAAAGTCAATTCTGAAGGGTTCCAATACCTTTCAAGGAAATTTCAAAGGTTAGTGCAGCAAAATTGAAGGAAGGAATTTTTGTTGGGCCACAAATAAGGGAGGTTTTGAATGACACTGAATTTGAAAAAGTCCTAAGTCCGCTGGAATTGAAGGCTTGGCTGGCTTTCAAATGGATATGTGAAAACTTTCTTGGAAGCAACAAGTCACCTGCGTATAAGGATGGAGTCAAGAACCTCCTTGATGCCTTCAAAGAAATGGAGTGTCGAATGTCATTAAAAATTCACTTCCTGCATTCCCACTTAGATTTCTTTCCTGAAAACCTTGGTGCAGTGAGTGACGAGCAAGGAGCGCGCTTCCATCAAGATATTCAGATGATGGAGAAGCGCTACCAAGGATATTGGAATGAAAGCATGATGGGGACCATTGTTGGATGTTGTATCGTGACAATCCAGGCCAAATTTACAAAAGGAAATCACACTCACAGCACTTTTAATAAAATAATGTATATATTCTTTATTTATAAGTACATTGAATAAAGTATATGATGTATTTGTTGTTTAGCATTCCTAAGTGTGATCTATACATCCATAAATTTTCTTATAGCAATATCAAAAACTTAAAAATATCAAAACCAGTGTATCTATATAACTATACGTGCTAGAAAAACAATTAAAACCAGATTCGGAATCAGCGTGAAAAATGCATTAAGAAAAGTATGATCATGTTTGTGATGAGAAAAAAAGTTTCATTTTGTTGGCCAGTGTAATGCTTAAAAGCATTAATTATTATTTATTCACTCTATTAATTAATGATATTATAATGATAAATCACTGTAAAGCAAAATTTAAAAAAAAATTGATAGCAATTGTACACAACTGCTCACGACAGCTACCAACCTCCAACTGAACAGAAAACGTGTTATTACGTTTTTGTTACCAAATTCGTTCTGCAAGGTAAAATCGTTATTTAAATCAATGGAGCCTTATGGAGGTAATTTGTTAAGCAAAAATTTGCTATTTAAGGCGTTTGTTATGCAAGACCTCACTGTATAACCTGGATTAATGAATGTCACTGAAGACAACTTTTTGTTGCGGTATTCAACCTTGGAGACTTCTCACAGAAGATCGTCAGAGGAAACTTAATTGGGTAGGCTATGAAACTGCAGGGTAAGGACTCACTGGTACATCTGGTGGACTTCACTGACAGTTCAAAAACTTCTCAAAATCAGAAGGACTGGACTTCACAAATGATGGTTGATGCTTTTGAGTTGACAAATACATCTCTCTCAGCAGAACAAAAGGACCAGTTAGACCAGTTGTTGCTGTGCCACCAAGGAGCTATTAGTCATGGTGATGGGGATGTTGGCCACACAACCATTATCAAGCATCAGATTGAAACAGAACACAGGCTTCCAGTCCATATCCCAGTAAGGCGAGTCCAAGGACCTGCACTGCAGGACATTGAAGAGCACTGCCAACAGCTGGAGGAAGATGGTATCATCAGACAAAGTTTCTCCCCATACTCTGCACTTGTGCCAATTAAGAAAAGTGATGGGTCAATACAGTTATGCATTGATTATCGAGAGCTCAACAAAATAACAAAATAAAATGAGATCGCTTTCCATTACCTAATTTGATTGACACACTCTTCAATTTGCATGGAATGCAATACTTTTCTACCATTGATTTAGTCAAAGGGTATTATCAGGTTGAGATGGAGGAATCCAGTGTTCAGAAAACTGCATTCTCTACCCCTCTTTCCTATTGGGAATTTCTCAGAATGCCATTTGGGGTGAAAAATGGTCCAGCTACCTTTCAGCGAGCCATGATGATGGCATTATCTGGGACCCCATGGACTCAATGCATGGTCTACCTTGATGATATAATGGTAGTAAGCCACACTTTCCCCGAACACCTTGAAATTCTGGGAAAGGTCTTACATGCCTTGGAATCTAATGTTTTTAAAATCAAACCCTCAAAGACTGCTTTGCAGAGAGAAGTAACATTCCTGGGACATCAGGTGTCATCCAAGGGGATGGTCCCACTGGTAAAGAACCTAGAAGGAATTGCCAAGTTTCCAATCCCAAACGCCATCAGAAGACTCCGCCAATTCTTAGGGATGGTTAATTTCTATCGCCAACACATCCAAAACTGCTCAGAGATAGCAAAGCCTCTTAGTGAACTTACAGGCTGCAAGACGCTAACTTGGACAGCAAGTTGCCAGACTGCGTTTGATAAACTAAAGGAGGCCTTAGTTAGTCCGATCTTGTTGACATACCCTGATAGGTCAAAGGAAGCTAAACCCCTATAGCTCAATGTAGATGCTTCTAACACTGGAGCTGGAGCTTGTTTGTCCCAAGAGCAGGAAGGAAAGAATAGGCCCATAGCCTTTGTTTCAACCACATTCAATAGGGCTGAACAAAAGTACTCAACCACTGAACGAGAATTAGCTGCTATTCGATAGGCTGTGAGGACCCTAAAACCCTTCCTTTATGGAATCAAAGTTAAGATTTTTACTGACCATCAACCTTTAACCTTCCTTTACAATATGCCATTAGTAAATAACAGAGTTGCTCGCACACTGGAAGAGCTGAGTAGCATTGAATATGAGCTAGTGTATATACCTGGTAAACAGAATTGTATCGCAGATGCACTATCCAGGTCTCCAATTGACACTTATTGTCAAGAATCATTGGATCAATTTAACAACCGATCAAATGCCATTCCAAAAGGATTCATAAAGACTGAGGTCCCAGGGGGAGGAGATTCCCTCTTTTATTGTCTATCCTTGTGGAGTAGTGGCACAATGGATCATAGGGAAATCAGAGAAGCAACAGTAGCAGAATTAATTAACAGGTGAAATAAGTATGGGATCTCTTCTGATAAAGTTATCACCCATCAGCTGAATCTGATGAAACATGTTGGTCAGATCCCAACCCCATGTGTGATCCGAGTTTATAGTGATATGAATAAGGTAGAGATTTGGGTATATCATGGAGATCAAGCTCCCTTAAAGTATGGTTCTGACAACTACCATGATCGATGTTATCTACAGTGCCTCGCTGGGATCCATTCCAATTGGTTAAACCCTATACACCTACCTGGTCAATCAAATGATAAGCCTTCCCCTGAAATTCTAAATGTGAATAGGGAAACTGATAACCCCTTTGAAGAATTTACACTGCTTGATGATAGTATGGAGGAGGACCTTGCACCTGACACAGAGGCTAGTGGGGAGGGGAATCTACCATCTGATGACCTTACACCACAATTGGAACTGACATCAGTTGTTGTGGATATCTGTCCAGTTATTCCTTTGAGAGAAGGAGAACAACTCCCAAAAGGAGGGGCATTGTCACTGGAAGATGTCATAACCTTACAAATACTTGACCCACACCTATGTCACCTTAAAAAGGGGATTAAGCAACAATGGCCAGCAAAACGATATACTGGAAACCTACAACCATATAAACAAGATCATCAGCAATTGGTAGTTATTGATGACATCATTTACCATAGGGGAAGAGACCACCACTTGCGTTGTGTTGTTGCCCAAGGTGTTGCTATAGATTGGGCTGTCATTTTTCACAAGGAGTGTGCTCACTTAGGGCAAAATAAATTGCTTGCCCTATTATTGGAACATTTTTGGTACCCGCAGCTGCATCGCATAGTGACTGAGATAGTCACCTCTTGTGTGGAGTGTAAGAGAGCGAAGATTATCAATATTCTCCACACATCACCTGTGTTTAAGATTGTAACCCAACATCCTTTTGAGTTGATTGCAGCAGATCTTATCTCCTACCCTATCTCTCAAAAGGGGGAATGTTTGTGCATTGGTGGTGGTTGACCATGCCATGGTCCCACTACCCAATAAACAGGCCTCTACTGTAGCACAAGCCTTCAAAACTCGAGTATATCCATTTCTGCCCAGGCTGCCTGGAAAGCTACTCAGTGATAATGGGCCTGAGTTCACAGCCCAGGAATTTGAAGATACCTTGTTTGAATTGGATATACTCCATTTGAATTGGATATACTCCATGTAAGGACTTCTCCCTATTGGGTCATTCTCTGTCAGATCAACCAAAAAAAATTGAAATTAACACCCTCATCTCTCATATTTTGCTGAAATTTGGTTTATAGGGAGTTTGTGAGCCCTGAATCCATTTCTGAAATTATAAGGTCAATCCGACCAACAGTTCAAGAGATATGACCTCGGGCAATTGAGGTCACTCGCGAGGTTACTAACATTTGGCGAGCCATAACTTGGGTAATAATTGTCATAATTATATAAAAGTATATAATTTAGAATCAGAAAATGACAAGGAATCCAAATATGCAAGTTTTAGAACTCTAGGTTGAAAAATAAAAAAGTTACACTGTAACCAAAATTTGAGGTCACGATTTGACCTCTGGGGTATCAAATGAGAATTTTTTTTTTAAATGTAAAAAATGAAGGCATAGGCATTGGCTATTAGAATCAGCAAAACAAAGTTTGTTTATGTTAGTATTTTTCATGTAACTAACATATAAGTGAACACCATATTCATAAGTTGTGCGTCAATTCTACCTATTTTTCACACTTAAGCTCATAATTTGACCTATAGAAATTAAAATTACATTTTTTATAGATATAAAAAACAAAGTCAGAGTTCTTGACTAATAGAAACAATCATAAAAAGTTTGTTTATGTTGGTACTTTTCATGTAACTAACTTATAAGTGAACACCATATTTATAAATTGCTTGTCATTTCAAGGAATTTTTATATCTTAGCTATCAATTTGACCTCAAGCTCCAAGAATTTAATAAAAATTGTATTTCACTGCTAATCTACACTGGCAATAATAGTTATAATAGTGAAAGGGGAAGACTAAGCTCACATGTAGCCTAAACAAACCTGTTGAAACATGTTGCTACTTGTCTAAGTGCAGAATCAACACAGATAGTTGCAAAATTCCTTGTCTACAGGTTAGTACAGTTCCAGCCAGCACTGTGGTGGTGGTGGGTATGGTGTTTTAATGAGCCTCAGAGACTATCAAGGCCTAAAATATTAAGTGTGTATAGCTATATATTTTCTAAAAAATATATATTACCTAATTGTAAATCCTATATCTTTACAGATCAAAATACAATGGTTCGGCACTTGAAATACTGCCAGGACCCTATTCAAAAACACAAGAAACGCATAACAATCAATCTTAGAAAAGTGACTGATGTACTTGTTGAAAAATGTGCTGGAAGAGTGAAAAAAGACTCATTGTTGTGTGTGAACTGCTGGACACTGATAATGAAAAACCCCACTATACTTAGTACCACTGAAAACAACGAGTCTGAGCAGGATTCAAATGAATCATCTACTATCAGTGGCTTGAGTAACATCTCTTCAATTCAAGATCTGGACAATGACAGTGATTGCTTGATAAAGGAAAATCCTTCAACTTCAGTTGAACCAGTTCTAGCATTTCTGGACCAAACACCAGTTAAAAAAAGTAAGTAATAAATTAATATAATAACTTATACTTTACTACAAGGTCTGTTTGATCTACTATATAGCCAATTATATAGCATTTAAGGTACTATAATTAATATTTAATTACTAATATTCAGGTGTGTGAAACCTTTTTTTCTGTTCTTTTCAGAAGGGCTGTCATTAAGCCAGAAAAAGCGCAAGGCTCGTCGTAAGCTATCATCTGCTCAGAAACACCTGAAGGAGAGGCTAGAACTCAGTTATGGTGTTCAAATTACCGAGGAGGTAAGTGATACTTCAAAACCTGAAACTAAATCTGAAAAACATCTAGACAAATTAATGAATGAATTGAAAAGTCATTCCTGGAGAGCAAATGTCACCATCACAGACTACAAATATTGACACTCTCACCATACACAATTGAAAAAACAGCTAGTTTCTTTCAAACTACAACATACATGGTGAAAAGAAGCCGTTCACTTAAATCAGAACATGGAATCCTTCCGAAGATTCCACTAATGAGCAAAGGAAAAGTGATATCTGAAGAACACAAAGATATAGTTAGAAGATTCTATGAGTCAGAAGAGGTTAGTCGTATGTGTCCTGGCCAAAAGGATTGCGTGAAAGTTATCAGTGCTGAAGGTGCAATGAAGGTGCAAAAACGATTGGTCCTCGGGAATTTAAGAGAGATGTTTGAACTATATAAAAATGATGAAAAGAATCCCAAAATAGGATTTTCCACATTTGCAAAATTACGGCCATCATATTGTGTGCTTGCCGGTAGTGGTGGGACTCATTCTGTCTGTGTCTGCACATACCATCAAAATCCAAAATTGCAGCTGGCTGCATTGGGAGAAAGAGGTCTTTCATACAAGGATCTTATGGATTACAGTGTCTGCAGTACAGAAAGAGAGACTTGCATGATGCAACTTTGCAATGATTGCCCAAGAGAAGAGGGTGTCCTGGATTTTCTTGAGTTACTTGACAGTGTGAAATCAGCTCCAAATGAAATATCTTACAAGCAATGGGTGACTGTTGACCGTTGTACAATGGTTGATAAGGTGGAGCCACTTCATGAATACTTATCATCCCTAAGCATGAAAATATCCCGCATGGTTCGTCATCACTTTGTTGCTCAGCAACAATCACAGTACTTCAAGCAGTTGAAAGAAACACTACCACCTCAGAGCGAGGTAGTTATAGTAGGTGATTTCTCTGAGAATTATTCTTTCATTGTCCAGGATGCTGCCCAAGGGTTTCACTGGGACAATTCACAGTGTACAGTTCACCCTTTTGTCATCTATTATAGATCATCTGCAGACCAGGAACTTAGCCATTTTAGTGTCTGTTTCTTATCTGCATCACTAAAACACAACACTATAATGGTTTACTCATTCATATTGAAGCTTATGACATATGTTAAATTCAGATGCCCACAATTGAAGAAGGTGCACTATTTCTCAGATGGATGTGCTGGCCAATATAAGAACAGATACAACTTCACAAATCTCTGTTACCATGAAGAGGATTTTGGTCTGTCTTGTGAATGGCACTTCTTTGCTACATCCCATGGCAAAAATGCATGTGATAGGATTGGAGGAACAGTGAAAAGAGCTACTGCTCGTGCCAGTTTGCAGAGAACTACAGAGAGGCAAATTCTTACACCAGAACACATGTTTCAGTTTTGTGAAGAAAACTTGAGCAAGAAGATAAATTTTTTCTTTGTAACTACAGCTGATTTGAAAGATGCAGAAGAACGGTTGGAACATCGATTCAAGGATAGTAGGGCTATTCCTGGAACTCAGAAATATCATAGATTTGTTCCCCTAAACAAGGAAGAACTGATGGTGTATCCCATTTCAAGTGGCATTGGAGAAAAGAAAAGAATAAGGAAAAGTCATTTTACTAATGAACCTGCAATGCTTGGTAACCTAAAATGTGTCAAACCAGGAGAGTATGTTGGCTGCATTTATGACATGCAAGTTTGGTATGGAATTGTGGAGGAATATTGTGAAGAGTTTGATGATTTCACTGTGAACTTTCTACATCCCTCTGGGTCATCAGGATCAAGTGCATATTATTATCCATCAAACAAGGATTCATGTGCAGTGCCAGGACATCATATATTAACTGTAATGAGTTGTCCTACCCTAAGAGGAGGCAGCAGAATTCAATACATTTTTCCACAAAAAGAAATTGATGAGAGCATCGAGCATGCAAAAATTGTATTAGGCTAGCACATGAATCCTCTAAGTAGGTCTTCCCCTTTCACTATTATAACTATTATTGCCAGTGTAGATTAGCAATGAAATACAATTTTACATTTTTTGCCTTTGTTTTTATATCTAGAAAAAAATGTAATTTTAATTTCTATAGGTCAAATTATGAGCTTAAGTGTGAAAAAATAGGTAGAATTGACGCACAACTTATGAATATGGTGTTCACTTATATGTTAGTTACATGAAAAATACTAACATAAACAAACTTTTTTTGCTGATTCTAATAGCCAATGCCTATGCCTTCATTTTTTACATTTAAAAACAAAATTCTCATTTGATACCCAGAGGTCAAATCGTGACCTCAAATTTTGGTTACAGTGTAACTTTTTTATTTTTCAACCTAGAGTTCT
This sequence comes from Bathynomus jamesi, assembly GCA_023014485.1. Classification (NCBI taxonomy): domain Eukaryota; kingdom Metazoa; phylum Arthropoda; class Malacostraca; order Isopoda; family Cirolanidae; genus Bathynomus; species Bathynomus jamesi. The sequence continues at coordinate 853,086 of JAJOZX010001138.1, read as the reverse complement.
AAAACTTGCATATTTGGATTCCTTGTCGTTTTCTGATTCTAGATATATATACTTTTATATAATTGTGACCATTATTACCCAAGTTATGGGTCGCCAAATGTTAGTGACCTCGCAAGTGACCTCAAATTTCCCGAGGTCATATCTCTTGAACCGTTGGTCGGATTGACCTTATAATTTCAGAAATGGATTCAGGGCCCACAAACTCCCTATAAACCAAATTTCAGCAAAATCTGAGAGATGAGGGTGTTAGGCACTGGTTGATCTGACAGAGAATGACCCTATTGTCCCACATCCAATGGGGCTGTGGAGTGAGTAAACAGGACACTAACCCAATATTTGTGGATGAGTTTGAACCAGGTTGAGACCTGGGATGACGATCTGCTCAGGGTGGTATCCACTTACAACAATACCAAGCATCAGCAGACTGGTATTTCTCCAGTAGCCTGTCTCTTATCCCAGACTCATCTTCCCTCAGGGCCCTAGGATAGACCACCATAAGCTTCAATATCGGGATGAAGGCCACCCACGGTTCAAACCCTATCACTTAAACCAGCTGGTGGGGCTGAAAATACACTCTCCTGGTAACCTGAGCATCAATAAATTCAAACCTCGGTATGCTGGACCATACTGTATAATTAAAGTGAACCCAAATGAAATTACTTATCAAGTTCAGTCAATGAACCCTCAGGAACCCACTATTTATAATGTTCACCACAAACATCTGAAAAAGTGGAATGTGGCTCCACCATATCTTCAACAGAACTGCTACTACCAGAGGCTTTTGGGAGATGCCCATTATGAGGTTGAGTTCCTACCGCAACCTACACCCATAGAGATGAGTAAGGGTCTATATCTAATTGAAGAACAAGCCATGATGAGCCATTCTTTAAGGGTTTTCGCTTCAACCCATTACCTGTGGAGCATCTGAGAAAAATTCAGCAGACTCTAGATCACTCCCCACAACCTGTATCAGTTGGAAGAGATATTTCATGAACAGCCACCTCCCAGCAGAAATTCTTCAAGATTAGATAAGAAAAGTGGGGAGGATAAAGTTAATGGGGACACAGAGAATGGATGCCCAGTAGCAATCTCATCCTTTGATTCAGGGCAGGAACTCCCTTCCTCTGAATTGGAGCCAGTGAAACAAAGTCTGCTAAGGTCTTTTCGATGTATTGCCACCAATAATCAATCATATTTAGCTGCTGTGGAACCTGAAACAGACCTTGCAGTGATACAATCTCCAGAATCTTCAGAAATGACAAGTGAGTTGGACCTTAGTGACATAGGAGGAGGACTGAGTCCAACTGATCAGTCAACTCATGCAAGGCAACAAGGGTCCCTCACTCTGGAACCATTCTCTAGTGTATTAAAGTGGGTAAAAAAAACATCATTGACACCTTCAAAAATCGATTTTAGAGGGTTCTCACCTGAATCTCAAAACCTGCCTTTGCCAGTTGTTACACAAGTAGGCACCCTCAATAAGATGGGGAACCGACCATTCACAAGGTCACAGGGCAGATCTCAGGAATTGCCTAAGGTACAAAGCTCCCCACTTGAGAGGAAAACTAAAAGTAAGGTTACTGATTAGGTTAAGGTAAGGCATAATTTGTAAAGTGTATTAAAGTCCCATACTATCACTCATCACTACTTATGTTCTTAGAGATAAAAATACCTGTGTTGTGCACCCGACAACAAGTGGGGAGGAGGGAGATGGTGTGGTTAACACCCCAAGTTGGTGGGAACTCCATTATTGGGAAGGATTCCTGAGAGCTCCCAAACCCCTCAGTAGGGCCTGGGAGGTTTCAGTAATCCCCATTGGGCCAGAGCTTTCTTAGAAAGCCAGGCCTTCAGAGTTACTAAAAATGTTTTTCTTCTCTTTTTAATTGATTATAACAGATTTGAAATTTTCTCAATATAGAGAATAATAAGCACATTGAGGCAATCATATGCCTGATTATAACAGCTTTGAAATTCTCTCAGTATAGAGAATAATCAGAAGCTTGAGGCAATCATATTCCCATTTCAAGAGACGGGAAAGCATCTCACTTCTCCTTGACGGTGTGGTAGGCAGTGGCGACTGGTGTATAGGAGCGATGGAGCGGTCACTCCCCCTTGCTTGAAACGACAAATATTAATTTAACAGATAAAAAATATATTAATTTTAAGATATTAAAATAAATATTCTTGAAATATATTTTAAAAATTCATGTGGCATATCATGATTCATGAGGCATTTTGAGTAAGCCTTCATACAGTACATAATATTCTAAACTTATAGCATAGCTTCAAACAGCGTACCCTGTTTGAATACAAAATAATATTGCAGCCGAATGGAGCGATAGATTTTTCGCTCAAGTAAATATAAATTATATTTTACTGTTGTAATGAAAATACAGGGTGGGGCACGGGAATCAAGTGTTTTTTGAATAGCTAGTAATCGGCCATTAGGAATGGGAGGGGCGTGCGGTAGGTAGCATTCCATTCCTGGGTTCATAGCATTTAACTTTAACTAACACTCACCTTTATCTTTCAGGTGCCATCATGGAGCAGTGGACGTTAGAACACCGCATGTTCGCGTATGATCATTTTGTTAGGAGTGGCGAGTCAGTGACAGCAGTTCAGCGTGCGTTTCGCCGCAGATTCAACATTCATCGAAATGACTCTGTTCCCGCTCGTGACACAATTTTACGTTGGGTTAACAATCTTCGAACAGGAGGCTCAATAATGAAAACAAAACCGAAGGGGCCGCAACGCACTGTGCATACTCCAGAGAACGTTGAAAGGGTCAGACAAGCGATGTTGCAAAGCCCAGGCCGCTCTGCTCGGAGACATTCAGCTGCACTCGGAATCAGCAATCGTACTGTTAGACGGATTTTGCATGAAGAATTACATTTTCACCCATACAAGTTAGCGATGGTGCAGGAATTGAATGTAAACGATTGCCCCCAATGACTGAATTTTGCACAGGAAATGCTTGCACTTTATGAGCAGAATGAAAACATGATGGTGGTAATGAGTGATGAAGCCCATTTCCACCTTAATGGGACCGTCAACAATCAAAACTGTCGGTATTGGGCTGCTGAAAATCCGCGACAACTCCATGAAAAACCGCTGCATAGCCCTAAGGTTACAGTTTGGTGCGCGGTGGGAAAGTTTGGCGTCATCGGTCCCTATTTCTTCGAACAAAATGGGGTTACCGTTACCATAACATCTGGGCGTTACATTGAGATGGTGAACACCTTTTTCATCCCTGAGTTACGAAGAAGGCGTATTGCTCGTCGACATTTGGTGGTTCAGCAAGATGGGGCTACGCCACACACCGCCAGAGCGTCAATGGCTGTTCTTCGCCCCCTGTTTCCCAACCATCTCATTTCGAGATTTGGTGACATTGCATGGCCCCCTCGGTCCCCTGACTTGTCCACATGTGACTTCTTTCTATGGGGGTACCTCAAGTCACGTGTCTATGAGGACAAGCCCCGTACATTAGATGCATTGAAGGAAGCGATCCGTCAACAAATCATCCAAATCAACAGAGACCTGCTGGGAAGAGTGGAGGCCAATTTTCGTAAACGCCTTCAACAATGCGTCGACGGCCAAGGACATCATATGCCAGATATAATTTTTGGTACATGATTATTATGACATGAAATGCTATGTTCTTACGAATGTTGTTCTACCAATATATTTTCTTTACAAAAATAAATATCATTTTCCTGATTATTCCAAAAACACTTGGTTCCCGTGCCCCACCCTGTATAAGTACAATCGCGAATTTTTTTTATAATAACAACTTTATTTTTACTAATAGTTACTTCAGTAATAATGATATAAACCATTTATATGTATTTTATTGAAATTATTACTTATTTGTAATTAACTAGAATTGTACGTCTGGCATAGCCGCATATGTTAATACAAGTACTCTTGTGAGCGGCAGTTGGATTCGCGCTAGCCTATTGTGAGTCTGTGTTGTCGTACAATTTTATGAAATCGCACCCCCATACATTTATACCACGAGTCGCCACTGGTGGTAGGTGATCCTATAATCTTGTTTTTACCATTGGTGTTTTGTATTGCTTATCCATTAGCTATAAGAACCATGTCTCACATATTTGGATCACTTAAAATTATCATGTAAATATCATAATCATTTTTGAATGCCTGATTTCCTTTATAAAGACCTTGTTGAAAAACCTAACTTCAGTTATCAATATGCATCACAATGGATTTTGAGCTTTCTCAGGCTGTGAACTAAATTGTACCTTTAACTGCCTTATGAGCAACATATTAATGCAAATAACATATCCCAAAATTTTAGAACATTAATTATCATTGTTAATTTTGCTCCCTTTTCTAGCATGTGGGTCCACTGATGACAGTGCTGGGGGGGATAATCTCTAAATGTTATTGGTTTTTTTCTTTATCAGGGATTTGTTTTTGGCTGGGACATTTGCTTGAAGTGAACTTGGACAAAGCTTTTTCTTCCCCAATACCTGCACAAATACTGAAGCCAGTATTCACATATTTTTTGTTATAAACATTGCTTTTGTTTGCACTGATTGAGCGAAGAATACCTAAATGTTGTGATATGAAGGATAGTGTGGGTGGAGTTTAAAATGACACATCTGGGACTTATCAGGTTTATACAATTTGGGTAAACACTCATTGACCTTGCCCTAGTGACTAATATTCTTTGTTTTTTTGCATTAGTTGTGCAAGTTCTTTTTATTCTGTAAGTCTTGTCTCCTTTGTGTGGTAATGGGCTAGTAATGGCTAATAATTTAATGGTTTTATTTTCTGTTGACATTTTTGTGTGTGGTATGGGACTAATGATGTTTGTTTCTTTTGTTTTGTAGTAATATTTTTTTTTCCAAGTGCTTAGTTGGTTCTGAATACACATTGGTGTATGATCAATAAAATTGTTCATATTTTCTTTAGTTACCTATAAAAACTTGCCTGCTGATGCAGTTAACCTTGTAAGTGTTATTTTTTGTTTCGTTGATTAAATTAGGCAAAGGACATTTTACTTTTCTTAAATCCTCCCACCATAAGCCGAGGAGTAAGTCTTTAAAAGAGGCAGACTAGCTATGCCCCAGAGATCTTAAAAGTGAGAACCCAGTTTCAAATTGGTAGGAGCTGCCTATCTGACAATCTCAACCATACCAAAATTGGGAACTTGCTCACCTCATTTGTCTCATTCTTAGCAGTGTGGGTGGTGCTGAAGTCAAAGGATTTATTTTTACTCAATTGAAGACCCTCTGGGTGGTCCTCACTGGCAGCTCAATCTCCCATCTCAGCAACCAGCAGCAGCTGCCGTGACCCCACTAACAGAGTATCCGGTAGGTGAGTAACACAAATGCATTCTTACAAGAACCACTTACAGGCATCGCACCCCCATTTCAACACGCTTACTAATTTCTATTTAAATATATCTGTAATGCATATGCAATTTAGAGCTCTTGGTATACTGTATGTTTCATATAAATTTAATGCATGTTTGAATGGTGACATCAGTCATTTCACCATCATAGAATATTATATGTCCTGGTGTTGATTATAAAATGCAGTGGTCACCCTTGGTTGAAAGATGGATCCATCAATACACACTAAGGAATCAAAGTCAGAGTCAGATATAAGTTTATTTGTACAAATATTCTATTCCTAGCAAGACAGCAACAACAAAAAACAAATGTTTACATTCACAATAACAAAAAACAAATGTTTACATTCACAATAACAAAAAACAAATGTTTACATTCACAACACAAAAAACAAATGTTTATATTCACAACACAAAAAACAAATATTTACAAGGCTAATGTAAGTTATGTAACATAATATTTATAAATTCAATGCTTGCAATATTAAACATAATTTCTCAAAATTATTTAAATTAGCATTGGCCTACTATATAAAAAGTTGGAAACAAAAATTATGATAGAGTAAAACAGAATGTTAACTTTTTATTACACTCCAATTAGGTAGTTACTAAAAATAATTAAAATGAACTACTGTTATTAAAATAATTTAAATCACTAATCATAAAAAGAGGTAATTTTAGCATGTTACTGAGCTATGCTATAGCTATAGTCACATCTTTCATCATACCAGTATTGGAAATGATGTAAATTTGGTATGTAACATTGCATACATGAATTCAAAGCTTGCAAATTTAAAAAAAAATAAAAAATAAATCCTCAAAATTAACATAGGTGGGTAAATCCAGGTTAAATAGACAGATAAACAACAGTCATCTTCAATTTGCATAAAACTTGGTCTGGGAACATTTTTTAGCGAAAAAAACAAATTCCCAAATTTTTTTTAAAATTGGTCAAATAGGTCAAAATTTGGGGTCAGGTCAAATTTTGGCCAAATCGTGACCTAAGAATTTTTAAAATCCCTATATCTCAGCTTCTAATTGTTGTAGCTTAATAAACTTTATATGGATGGAAGCGGAATGAGCTCTAGTTTCCAAAATGGTACTTTCATTGGGATAATTTAATAAAAAAAACAACTTAATTTTGAAAAAACAAACAAATTTCAGGATTTAACATTGAAGGGATCAATTTTTTACGAAATTTTATTGAAGAAAAAATGTTGCCTGAGCAAAGATCTACCATAATCAGCAATAAAAAGTTAGCTTAAAGGCCATTATATAGCTTAAAACTTAATTTTATTAATGCTGGCTTTCTTCATTTTTTATTTTTCTATTTTCAGATTTTAATAACTATATATTGAAAGATACAGGTGTACCTAAATAACTTAAAAAAATGCCAAAAATATTAAAATATTAAAAAAGTTACGGAACTTATGGAGTTCTTCAAAAGGATCAGCTATTGTGTAGCAATTGCTACACCTTAATAAGAAGTCAACCTGGAATACTGGAATCTGTACCAGCACCAGCAGAAGAGGCTGTACTGCTAAAGAACTGTGTCCTTTACCAGCAAATAAAGAACCCTTTGAGCACAGTAGTAGCTCGTCTACAAATATTTCTACGGCTCCACCTGTTGAGGAATTTTTTTTGAAAGATCCACAACATTATAAGGATATACTTAGCGATAAAATATTACCATATTTAGATGAGAGCCCCATATATTTATTTTTTATATAATTAATGAAATCTTTCAACAAACATATATTTAATTTTTATCTAATTAATAAACCAAGTCTCAGTTAGACAACTAACATACATTACATATTAGGGTGTGTCAATTTTGGGGGTGAAATGACTAAATTGAAAATCATGTGATTTGGTAGCAATTTAATGTAATCATTTGACATACAAAATAATATCCTTGCTTCAAAAACAATAAAAAATAACTCCTACCTACATCAATTTTAATTCAAAAATTCCATTTTTCCGTAAATTTGTAACAAAATAACAAATGTGCGCAAACATCCTATCAACATTTAAAGTGGCAATAAGATATCATTCAGTCTTTATTTGAAAGTAACCAATGCAGTCATGTCCTTTTTGCTGTGGTTCCTTGACATCAGCATTCAGCTTGCTACTTGCGCTTTGATGTAGCCTCCTCCCCTCTCGTGACTGTAAACTTGACTAGCTGCTTCTGTGACCATTTTCACACCTCTCTCCACACTCTGAGTGTGATAAGGCCACTTTGGCACTTGCATTGGGGCCTCTTTAAGTTGTGTTAAATCTTGTTTGTTATACATGTTGTCAGTGGTGGCTCCAAAACTTCTGAACTCAAGTTAACTAATTCTGACAATTTCGTGGCATTGAAGTTTATTGAAGGTACCTTCCTTGTCTGAACAGAGCAGTCTCCCAGCTGGTGGTCATCTAGTGATGTTCCTCTAAGTTTTAAAATGATTTCCACAGCCTCAGTTCGCTCTTTGGTACATTGGCTGCAGAGTATTACTTGCAAAACTGCCTCTGGCCTAGCATACCAAGCAGACCTTCTCACCACAGGTAACACTATGTCCACCACTACTTTCCTTTGGGTTCTCAGTAGCTGTAATTGAAACAAGATGTGGTTGGGCCCCTCCATCCACATTGGATTAAGTTTTACATTGAACCAGTGAGGAAGATAAAACCCAATAATAAATTCAATAATCAGCATTAAATTCTGTAGCATTTTGCCCTTCAGTGCATGTTTGGAAACCCAAATCCTGCAGAAATGAATCGCTGTAGTTAACCAACGACTGTGACTTATGGGTCCAATCTCCAAGAGAGCCAGATTTTGAGGCAACTCTCCTGATCTGATTGCTTGAACAATACGATAAGCGTAAGATTGATCCGTGCTGAGGTCTTTGATAACTTCTTCAGACAACACTGGAAGGGGATGGCCTACTTCGACCTTTGGAAATTTTGTATTTATTTCTAATTCCATTGCTTCATCTAGCATGTTGCCAAGGGGGCCTGACCACTTGTTGCTCTTTGTCGGACCATCAAGTTCCTGGATGAGACGACGAAGAGGTAGTTCCCCTGTGTGCAAATCACATACAATCCAAACAAGCCTTCTTCCAAGTTTTTTCTCTAAATGCGTCATAACACCACCCTGCCATCCAGTGTTCACTGCAGTTGAGTCTCCACCAATGGCCTGCAGTGAACTGTGGTCTTCTTTCTTGAAGCCAACATGTAATTTGATCAGCAATTGCCTCTGCATGTTTCTTGCCTTCTACTTCTGCTTCAGGAACAAAGTGAAACAAATAGCGGCCACCAGGTTTGGAACACACAGAGTAGTGTTCTTCTTTGATGAGACCGGGAAACTTTCTGTTCATTCCCTCTACCTCTAGGAGAACTTTTGTGTCCTCTCTTCTTCCATCAAACAAAAGGCAAGAGAGACCTTCCTCCTTCAAATCTTTTTCATGCTGATCAGATATTTCCTTCATTATTTTTTCTTGTGCTCTTCTTATGATCTATCACTAAGGATGTATCCTCTCGGCTGATGAGGCCTGCATCTATCCAAGTGGCAGTGGCAATCTCTGCAGTCTCTCGTAGCCCCATGGTGGCGAATACTGGCAAGGGCAATGTTTGAGATGTCTTTAGTGTTGTATTTCATTCTCTTCGGCGAAGGTTCAGATGGCATTTTGGAGCTATCATCTGATGTTGCTTCTTTCTGTTCATCTGAAGAGCTTTCAAAGAAGTGAAAACCTCTTGATGAGCTTTCATCTCTTTGGGTGGCTTCTTCACTCTTCTTTTTCTTCCTCTCTCTGGATTTTCTCTTTTTTCTTAGCAATAACAATCTGTTTTTTGGTTTCTGAATAATCTGCCAAACCAATCTGCATACTTCCTTGGCCTCCTGCCTTTATGAAAGACAGCTCCAAAACAGGGATCTTCTTCTCACGAGGACAGCAACAATCAATGTGAGGGTGAGGTTCTCTTCTGCATGAGGGAGAACAATTGGCTTCAGAACACAACTCTATGGGACACTGGCAGTTAAAAATGTCAAGAAGAGTATCAAGTGTGTGCAGAAATTTATTTTTCTTTGCTAGTTTTCCTTTACCAAGTGATGTCTCAACTGCTTTGTGCCACAGCTTTGTTAATTTTAGCTCAATAGTTCTATACTGATTGAGTACAGGTGGTTTGAATAACACATTAGCTTTTTTCCACTGATGCAGAAGAAGGGGAATCATGTCCCTTATGAGCTCTTTCTCTGTGTAGTTCCTTCTATCCTTTGTATTTTGTTCACGAAGGAGTAACCCTAGTCTCAGCATGTCTCGCACTGTTGGTAGTTCTGATACAGGAAGCTCCTTGCCTGTACCGACTAACAGGCTCAAGTGGCATGATGACTGACCTCTTGTCTTCAATTTTGGCATCTTAGGAATATCTGAAAAGAAAGAAAAACATTTAAGTATTTTATATCAATTACGATGTTTCAAAGTTTAGTCATTCAATGTTCTAAAATTCAGTAAAAAAATATTTCAAGGGATTACAACATAATTAGACAGAAGAATATAATAATAATAAATAATTGTAATAATCAATAATCCATACTTACAGTTAAACTGTAGTATTCGTCCAGTAGAATAACTATGAAGTAGGTACAAGAGCAATAACAGCAAACCACTGTCTATGACATCTAAGAGGCAACTGAGGACTGAGAGTGAGGGACAGTTCTATTCATGTTGTGACTTGTACATTGTACAACAACTATATGACCTTGAAAACACTCCATATGTGATCAGTGGGATAATTCTGAGACAGATGAATAGTTAATCAATTTATGTCCTATTATTTAGTAAGAGAGTCAATTTCTGAAACTTTAAGGTAAAATTGATGTAGGTAAGGGTTATTTTATTTCATTTTGGTTGGCCAATTTCAAGTTTTAACATGAAAAGAGACTATATTTTCACTACCAAAATTTATTTAAAAAAAGTTGACAAAATTGACATACCCTATTACATATACATATATAATTTAATAATATTTGTATCTCAATTATAATTTTATGTAATTCTTTACAGCTGGATTAACGTCACAGCAAAAACAAAAAAAAGGCCACTTCAAAATCTCAGGCAACATCAGGAAAAGTTAGTAGTAGTATAGAATCCACCTACAGGACTTCTATCCAGGAAGACGCTGTTGCTGGCCCGTCCAAAAAGGGTCATTGGGATGATGATTTAAAAAGGCAAAAAGTTTATTATACATTAAAAACATGTAGCTATTATTATTTATATTTAGGAAAATTCCCAGTTGGAAGACTGCCATGCGGAAGATTGCCAGTGGGGAATATTGCCAGTGAGAATATTGCCAGGAACAAAATAAATTAAATAGTGATTTAGGACTAATTTAATAAAGAACACACTTTTATTGATTAAAATAATTTGATAGGATTTCTTGGTAATAAAATAAATAATGATTTAAGACTAATTAATTAAAAGAACACTCTTTTATTGATTAAAATGGAAAATAGGATAGGATATCTGGGTAAGATTATTTAAGTTTCCAAAATTTAAATTATTTGGAAAACATTCAAAACGAATGGAGATTGTATGCAACTGAGCGAAGATATGCAATTTTATCATCTTGGTTGTATCGACTGACAATTTTCTTTAATTTATCGTTGATATTCCTGTACTTTGATGTAGTTGGTCTCTCGTCCCCTCATACAAAATGCAATTTTTTTGTTTGCGCTATAACCTCTTTTTTTTCAAACATGATAGAAATTTCCAGATGTTTGGGTGGCATTGTGAAATGTTTTTAGTCAAAGCGTTGTTGAAGCCTTCAAGACTGTTGTTTGTACGGAGCATGCAATGTTCAACTCAGGAGTAGACATTCCACATAGCAATTGGAAAAAGTGGCGTTGCTCTTCTCCTATTATTACCTCTTCCCCTCATAACACCAATATAAGTTAATTCAAAATAAGAAAGAAACTCTTGCGGAATATCTTCATCTTCTGATAGCTCTTCAAAGCCTATGACAACATCGTGACAAGGGAGAAAAGCAAGGGCCGAAAAACAGCGTAGCTTTAAACTAAACCCCATTTCATTGTGGTATCGAATTCGTAACCCAAGGTCTACAATCTTTCTGTAGAGTGACTGGCAAAAGTGAAAAAAACAATCAGTGTGGTCAATGTCCGGAAAAACACTCGTTAATCCGTTGATTGAAGCCTTTTCGAAATCACTCATTACGGTGACAGGGTCTTGTCGAACTAAATCTTTAATTTTGAAGTAAAAGTTTTTGTACATTGCTTCACTTTTGTTAGGAAGAAGTGCAAATATATGAGGAAAGCTAGTATTTTCTACTTGTATATGAATGGTAAAAAGCTGATAAAACATTGTAGGTGACACTTTGAAAGTTCCATCAACAGCCCAGTTTCTATATTTTCTTAAATCTTGAATTCCATCCTCTGTGGCAAGTATTAATGTTCTATTTTCATCTTCGGCTCCGGAATCATATTGGAGGAATTTTTCTCCAGAATCAAGAATTTGAAAATCGGGTGGAATAGTGTAGCCTATCCTTCCCAAGGGGATAGGAGGAGCATTGGAAGCTTTTCGTCTCCATTGTCGAACATTTTGGCTCAAATGCTGCACATTTACAAGCTCAGCATGTGCACATTCATCTAAATAGGCCAAACAAGTAGAAACCACAGACCTGGTAGTAGACTAGACGAGATAATTTCTTTCAACTCTTCAATGGCTATTTTGGCATCCACTTTGCTTTTGGTTGCTGCGTGATTGTGTTCGTTCACATATTTTAAAACTTCGTAATTATGCTCTTTTGCTTTGGTATGCAATCTAGCTGTACACGAGTTTTGCTTTCTCACAATACATTCCCAATAAATTTTGGTTTCATCCTTGTTCCTGCCGTTTTGATGGTACATATATTGAAGCTCATCAATGACAATAATCCTTACCACGTTCACTTCTGAGAATAGAAACCATTGTGGGGAGGGAGGAAATGCAAAATAAATATGAACGTATACTAGCTATCCACACTTTGAACTGGCCTTGCTTAAATTAAATTGTGTGACCTTGACTCCCTTAAAACTTATTTATTTTCTTCATTTACTATTTTTCTATTTATTTAAATTTATTTTGATCACTGGCAATATTCTCACTGGAAATCTTCCCCACTGGCAATTTTCCACCGGGAAATCTTCCACATGGCAATCTTCCAACTGGGAATTTTCCACGCATGGTACAATACATAATGAAACAGATTTTTTTTTTGAGAATAAAATAAAATTTAGTACTTACTAACTTAACTTAGATTTTTACTCATTTCTTTTTTTTTTATAATTTTAGGTATGAAAATGTCATGCAAGAGCTTAAAGACAAATTTATTTCTACAACTGATTGCAAGATTAAATTACAAATTATATTACAAATTATATCTTTATATCCATTTTCAATTGAAAAAACAGCAGAATTCTTTGAAACTTCTATGTATATGGTGAGAAAAAGTCGGAGTTTGCAAAAAGAATATGGTATATTACCGCATGCTCCGAGTATGTTGAAAGGAAAGGTCATAACCAGTGAAGTGAAGAGGATTGTAAGAGAATTTTACGAGAGCGATGATTATAGCCGAGTGTCTGGGAATGAAGGATTATAAATTTACTATTAATGAAAATGGAGAAAAAGTGAAGATGCAGAAGAGATTGATGCTATGTAATTTACGTGAATTATTCAGAAAATATATAAAAAATGAAGCTAATCCAAAAATGGATTTAGCTCTTTTGCAAACTTAAGACCTTCTTGGTGTGTACTCACAGGTCAGAGCAGTACACACTCTGTGAGTGTATGTACATACCATCAAAACCCAAAGCTGCAGATAGCAGCTTTGGGGATTAAAGATTTAGAATACAAAAGGCTGATGGCCTTATCAGTCTGTAACATAGAAGAAGAAGATTGTATGATGCACAAATGTAAAAAAATGCCCCTGTGAGGGAGCTGTTAAACAATATTTAGAAACTTTAGATTTTATGTTTAATGCGGAAGAAATAACTTATAAACAGTGGGAGAGTGTGGACAGCTGCATGATTAAAGACAAACTAGGCATCATTTCACAAACAAAAGCCAATCCAATTACTTTAAAGAGCTAAAAGAAAATATGAAAGAAAATGAAGGCTTTCTTGTAGGGGACTTCGCAGAAAACTTTTCTTTTATTGTTCAGGATGCGGCACAAGGGTTTCACTGGGAAACTTTCCAGTGTACTGTGCATGCCTTCGTATATTATTATAAACTTGGCAAAAAAATTTGTTATCAAAGTTATTGTTTTATTTCTGATTGTCGTAAGCACAGTACAATGCTAGTACTGTATATTCCTTTATAAAAAAACGTATACCTAGTATTCGTGAGCAGCATCCAACTTTATCAAAAATTCACTACTTTACTGATGGCTGTGCATCCCAGTATAAAAATAAATTAAACTTTTTGAATTTATGCCACCACAAAGCCAATTTTGGAATAGATGGAGAGTGGAATTGTTTTGCTACTTCGCAAGGAAAGAGTGCGTGCAATGGAATAAGGTGGCACTGTGAAAAGATCAGTAGCAAAAGCCAGTTTACAACGACCGATTGATAATCAAATTTTAACTCCCAAAGACTTTTTTGAATTTTGCTCAACTAATTTAGATTTCACAATAATTTTTTTTGTATCCAAAAATGAAGTTACAGAAATAGAAAATTCCCTACAAGAGCATCTCAATTTACCGATTATCCCAATTAAAGGTACCCAAAAATTACACAGATTTATCCCTTTGTCAGCAAACACTTTAAAAGTATATTCATTATCTAATAGTCTTTAGTTAGAAGAAATAAGAAAAATTGTTAGTGGAGAAGAAGTAGATCATGATGGAGAAGCCAGTGATATCGAAGGAGAGTTAAGCAATAAAGAAAGAGAAGTAAGCTCTTTTGTCAGTTGTGTGTACGAAAAAGAATTGTGGTTAGGACTGGTCGAGTCGTATGATGCAGAATATGACGATTATTTGATTAAATTTCTTTATCCTTCAGGAATAGCGCCCTTGTACATTTTTCCTGCAGAAGGCGATATTTGCCCTGTTCCCCCTGAGAACATATTTGGAACAGTTGAATCAAGTTTAGGAGGTGGAACAAGGATACAGTATGTCTTTCCAGCTCAAGATTTAGAAAATTTCTCAAGAAAATTTAAAACAAATTAGCATATATGTATGAAGTTAGCACTTAGTGTAGAATGTAGAGAGTAGATACGTATTTAAATTACAATTAATAATTACAAACACTAAGTACAGTATACCCCTATTATATTGTTATCCTACTATTTAATACGGTATGTTTAGTTTCATTAAATAAATTTTTGATGATGAAGTTCTGGAAAAATGAAGAAAGCCAGCATTAATAAAATTAAGTTTTAAGCTATATAATGGCCTGTAAGCTAACTTTTTATTGCTGATTATGGTAGATCTTTGCTCAGGCAACATTTTTGCTTCAATAAAATTTTTTTTAAAATTTATGCCTTCAAGGTCAAATCCTGAATTTTTTTGTTTTTTCAAAAAAAAATTTTTTATTAAATTATCCCACTGAAAGTACCATTTTTGGAAACTAGAGCTCATTCCACTTCCATCCATATAAAGTTTATTAAGCTACGACAATTAGAAGCCAAGATATAGGGATTTAAAAAATCCTTAGGTCATGATTTGGCCAAAATTTGACCTGACCCTAAATTTTGACCTATTTGACCAATTTTCAAAAAAATTTGGGAATTTGTTTTTTTCACTAAAAACACCCTCAGACCAAGTTTCGTGAATATTGAAGATGTATTAGTGTTATATCAGCACTTCTACCTATCTATTTATCCTGGATTTACCCAGGCCTACTGTATATAAAGAAAACAACTTATAATGTAGTAAAATTATTCTTTTACACTGCAATAGCTAGTAGTAGTAGTAGCTACTAAAAATAATTAAAATGAACTAGCCTATTAAAATCACTAATCATAAAACTATATATTTAGTGTTTTATTGCTATGTTATACCTATATTCACATTTTTTTCATCATACTGGAACTTAAAAACTTTTAAATTGAAGTGCAAAAACAAGTTTTTCACTGTTTTCTGGGCACAACCTATTCCATTTTGCTTCACATATATTTCCACCTGTAGAAAACAGTCTTTCATTCTCCACTGATGTTGGGGGTCAGACAGGTATTTTAAAGCTAGATCTTGTAATTGTGGTAAATCATTCTTATTGATTCTCCACCATGAAAAAAGATCTGAATCATTGTCAAGCAATGGGTTACTTAAGTATTTTTTTTATCTCCTTTTGTGGAGTGGAGTGAGCTTTGCACATTTTCTTAGATAATCTTCCCAGTCACATCTTTACCTTGAGATTCTTTTTTTGAAATGTTTGTGCAGATTCCTGGCAGCTCACCCATATATCTGCCAGATTTACCAACAATCTCATCAAAACAGTCAGATAAATTAAGTGAAAATGGTTGAATCATTGAGTCTGAGCTCTGCTTCTCTTCTAATGCTGAATCAGTTTCACAGCTAGAGGATGAGTTATGTGCCTTTTCTTTTAATTCCATCAGAATTTCAGTTAGTCATTGCAGAATTTTCCCTTCATTTATTTCCTTGTGAAGCAAGTAACTTGAACTTTGGATCAAGGAAAATTGATGGACATAGTGTTTTCAAGCAATGGTGCTGATCTTTTAGTCATAGATTCCTTTAACTCATGTACTGTTATCTCCAACCATTCAAGGGTAGTGAGCAAAGAATCCACTGATATTCTGAGCTGTATGCACGTCAGGAAAAGGAAAAACTCTTAAAACACTGATGTGCTGGTTAAAAATCTTCATCAAGCCAATGCCCTGTCAAACTTATAAATGGTATGTTGACTGTACAACTCAGGAATAATATTAAGATAAAAAAATTTCTTGACACCTCATAATTGGGACAAACTGTTTTTAATTCTCTTTTGAATCTAATATCTTCCACAATAGAAAATGGTTATATATAACAAGCTATCATATCTCCTATTGCTTTTTGAAGCTCCTTAGCCTTACAATGGTTGATATCCCAAATTTTTTTCTTATCAAGAATTTCCTGTAAAGTAAATTGTCTAGTTTTTTGCTCTTTCAACTGACTACAGCCTGCTACTTATGGATATGATTCTGTATCGGTTCTTTTTTTCATTTCAGTGTAATACATTCAGCTGGCTATATTGCAGGGTATGCCTACTTTTTAAGTGATTCCGCATGCTTGATGTGTTACAAATTTTGGAAGATTTTCCTCCTCTCAAAATTTTCTCATTACAAATTTTACATAAGACATAAGTTTCATTTTTTATTTCTATAAAATACTTCCAAACTGGGCTACTTTTTTTAGTAACTGCATCCATTTTTACTTTTGGTCTGACAGTTTGACAGAAGGCTGCCAGATATAAAGTTCTCCTTTTCACTATGACTACAGTACTGAATAAAGTTAGAATATTTTAGTCTGAAATGGTATGTCTAATTATTTCAAACTTAAGCCCTAAAGGAGGACTTAGCTATAGGGCCTATCCTGAAATGAAATATTTCAAATTCACTTTAATTCATTGTTTTATATAACCTATGCTATTATTTTAATAGATCTGGAAAGAAAAAAGGGCATTATAAAATTTGTTGATACATGAAAGTTAATGCAAATTTTTAAAATAATATATGTTGGAGGATTGTGATGTGTCAAAGGTTTAAGGCAGTGGTTCCCAATGTGGGCACCACCACCCGCCCCAGTGGGCATTTGAAAATCTTAGGGGGGGCACTAGGAAACTGTAAAATTGTTACCTTCTCTTAATAATCACTTATCATGTTATATTATCTTTATGAGGGGACACCAGCAAACATTGATGGACATAAGGGGGTGTTGGCCTAAAAAATGTTGGGAACCACTGGTTTAAGGGAAGCTTAAGAAGTTAAAAGCTTAGCTAACTTGGCCTAATGAGGACTTAAAGTTTGAAAATACTTGTATTTGTAGCTCATATTAGATGTACTATTTCTCATTTGCAAAAATATATAGCATACAGGAATACCTCAAAATTTGTCATTTCTCAGATTTGTAAGCAATCTTTTACTACCTATAGTTTCGCAATCCATTGTCCATATTCGCAGATTCGTCATTTTTTGAAAAAATGTGAAAAAAAATAATCAAAATTGACGAAATTCAACTGCTTACCAACACAATATATTATATATTTTGCCAAAAAATTAGTAGAATTTGATTAATTAATCTGTTTAATAACATAATACAATAAAATGTTTTCTCATTGAAACATGTTATAATCTACCTCGAATTTCATCATTTCATATTTCATCGTGTTATTTCAGAATGAATTAATGACAAATTTCAAGGTATTCCTGTACTTGTAAGAGAACAGCTAATAAATTTGAATTATTGGGTGTGTGTAATTATTGACATATACAGTATATAGCTATGCAAGCCAAAAATGAGCAACCAATAAATAATACTTTCATTTTTGAGTCACTAGTTCACTTCAACATTACTACATACCTTAACCATTGGGTCCATTTTCTTTTAGTCTATCATCATAGAAAATTGTGTGTAAATTATTTCAAAGGAAACAAATAAAATTGGTTATGTTTTGTACCTATACATACTGATAAATTAAATATTTAGCAAACATTTAGCAACAAAGCCAACCAGTCTGCCAATAATAGCTGACTGAATAGGCCAACTGTGCCAACTACTGCTTATTTATCAACTAGTTGGTACATCTCTAATTCTAAGTGCATGTTACACAAGTGTTGAGAATGCCCTGGTAAAATAGATGTAGTAAACTTCTTGAATACTATGTCTATCTTGATAGAGAGATATTCAGTAGAATATGTTCAATGGACTAATACTGATGAGCCTACATTGCAAAAAAATATAGCTCCTGCAGATGAGTTCACTGAAATTCTTTCAGATATTACCTTCTCTCTTACTCATCACCACCACATTACAAAATGTCATGGTCAGTATATGAAAACATTGAAACAGAATCTTTTTCATAAAGTAGTTCTTGTACTATGAGATTTTGCTGAGAACTATTAATTTATTACCCAAGATGTTATAATGTTATAGTGTTATAGTGTTTCAGACCAACAAAGACTCTAGGATCCACTCATGGCTGGTCTACCTAACTGTGTTCGTAATTGTGTATTGTGCATTGTGCATGTCCTCCGTGGTGGCAGAGGGGACCTACAATTTTATGTGGGTTCCAAACCACAAAGAGCATAAGAACATAAGAAATTTTTATAGTGGGCACACCAGGGGCCACTTTGGCCCATTAAGGTGGCTCCACTATGTAAAAACTGCCTGTACATTGGCAACAACCAATTTTTACAAAACTAAATAATTTTCAATTTAAAACTAATTAATTATCAATTTAAAACTAGATAGAATCTCTGGATCCAGAGGATCAAAGTCACAACAGACTACTATCCACAAATATGCTACACTATATATCTATTTATGACTGCCATGCAAATATATCAGATCCAAAGCGTTTCATTACAGTATCCATCAATACCAATACCTTGCCAACCATAAATAAGTCACCATCCATATCAATTGCAGACCAAGTCACAATTTACAACCATATACATTACAATATATATACTTAGGAGGAAAAGTGTAAGTGTGGCTGTAAAGACTACAGTAATGTAGAAATGTGTGTGCACCCATTTTGGGTCTCCCATTTAAAAGTGTTTGTGGAGCAAGTGAAGATCATGATTTTTTCAATACCTCACAGTACAATGGGGGGCACTGCTCGGCAGAGGAATCTCTTTAAATAGGGTGTGTAAGGACAGAGAGTATCCCCTAACCCAAGATGCTGCCTCCCTATATCCCACAACACTTGTGTTGAGCTGTGGGATCTATCGCCTAAATGCACATAATATATATGAAATAAACTAGTACCATTCATGCAATAAAAATGGGCTTAAACACTATCACCAGATGTCCCTTGCAGACATCAAACTATCCAACCTTCTTTTGAAAGAATCAATTGTATCTGAAGTCACCATTTCTTCTGTCAGACTGTTCCAAAACTTAATTACTCTGTTTGTAAAACTATGTTTTCTTAAATTTGTTCTACATCTTGGCTTAAATAATTTCATACTCTGACCACTAGTCTGGTTATTGTGATCTTTAATGAAGAGAGAATCAAAATTTATCTTATCCAACCCTTAATTTTACTACCTTAAACTATACCCAATCTATCAACATATACGTCTAATTGATTTTTAAACATGTTTATAGATGTGCTACTACCATATTTTTTGGTGTATAAGACGCACTTTTTTTCCCCAAAAAAGGGCTCTCAAAATTACTCTACGTCCTATACACCGAAGGTCATAATATTACCTTTATATGGGCTAGAAAAACTGATGGATTTTTACAAAAATTCATCATCTCTTAGTCCCTCCTGACTGTATATTGGTTTGGTCAATTTTACACTAAGTTTCTACTCTTCCCAACCCACTGATAACAAGAAAAACAGTACATATTGCATAATGATTTACTTTTATGTTTCATAACATATAGTATAGTCTCCCGTATACTTAATACTATTTTCTTATAATGAGTATGGGTGAAAGAAAACCACCATACTTTTGATGGAGGGCTTTAACGAAAGTCAGCCTCGCTGGTAGAAAATTACAGACATTTTCTGACAACTCGGCAGTTGGTCATAATTTTTTTCCTGAAAAAATGCCTTGAAAATAGGGTGGTGTCTTATACACCAAAAAATATGGTAATTACTTCTACCGGCAAACTATTCCACCTATTTACTATTCTATGCGTAAAAAAGTTTTTGGCAACTGCTGTCTTGAACCTTCTACTTGTCAACTCACACCCGTTATTTCTAGTCCTATTATATTGAGATATTTCGAAAAAGCTATTTCTATCTACATTATTGAACCCATTCATAATTTTGAAAACCTGGATTAAATCACCCCTTAGCCTCCTAGTCTCGAGTGTAGTCAATTTTAACTCCTTAAGCCTATCCTCGTACAACTTTGACCTAAGCGACGGAATCATCTTAGTTGCTCGTCTTTGAACTCTTTCGATTTTGTCTATATCTTTGCGCATATGCAGATTCCAAAATTGGATTGCGTACTCCAAATGGGGTCTAACTAATGATTTATAAAGATGTACCTCATAGTTTCCACTGGACAAATGATCAGGTGACAATCCACCCATTTGTAGTGTATCATAAAAACAAGGATGGGAAATTAAATCACACTAGTTACTGGGTTCATTAGTGACTGTCTTAAGCATACAACTTCAGCAGTTTATACTTTCCAGCAACATTTGATGAAAGATTAAAAGAACAATTTCCTAATGTACAAAGAGTGCATTATTTTTCTGATGGCTGCAGTAGCCAATACAAGAACAGATTTAATTTCAACAATCTGTGCTATCAGGAACAGGATTTTGGTTTGAAGGCTGAGTGGAATTTCTTTGCTAGCCAGTCATGGCAAAAATGCTTATGATGGTATTGGAGGAACTGTCAAAAAGAGATGTAACAAAGGCTACTGATGCTGGTCACATTTTGACACCAAGAGCTTTTTATGATTTCTGCATCAAGAACTTTGATGTAATCAAATTTTTCTTTGTTTCTAAAGTTGTGGTTAATAAACTACATCTGTCTAGTAGGTTTGATGAAATTTAGCAGTGAAGGGTACAAGAGGATACCACAGAATTGTACCAAGGTCAAAGAATCAGATACAAGCTTATCAGACTTCAGATACTATTCAAGAGAATTCTAGTTTATTCAGAATTAGTAAAACTGAACAGGATGTGAGCAATCTGCCAGTCAACAATGACAATAAAAACAAAACATATCATACTGGCCAACATGTTGCCTGCAAGTATGATGAAAAAGTTTGGCTTAGAATAATTTTAGATACTTCAGAGTAGTTTGGTGATTCATTATCAAATTAGCAACCTCTTCAGGAAGTCCAAATAATTATTATTTTCCACATAAACATGGTATTTGCTGGATAAGAAAGGACAATTTGTGCCATATCAAGTTCAAATATCCAGCCTGGCATTAAAATTACTTACCATACTCTTTCCATCCAAAGGAAATCAAAGTAGTGGAGCCATAGAGTGAACTTAGAACAATGCCTGGACTTCTCAATATGTGTACATATTGTATAAATATACAACAGAGCTGTTTTGTATTTATAGACAGCTGTATCTATTCAATGTTCATCTAAATCAGTGGTTCTTAACCAGTGTTGGCAATAAAAACCCCTTCTTTTTAAATGTCCAGATCACCCAAGCTTTTTCATTGTTTTTTTTTTAACCTGCATAAAACTAGGGAAAACTAGGTTTTTTTTCAGTGTTATTAAATAATTAAACCACCTATATTTATACATGCTAAATTATGATTATGTAGGATGCTTATGCATCTAATAAGATGGAAGTTAAAGCAGTTATTAGTCATGGTTTTAGGCAAAGGGTAGTCTTCATTAGGGGTGTGCCGGATAGTATTTTTTACTATCCGGCCGGATACCGGATAGCCGGATAATAAAAAAAAATATCCGGCCGGATACCGGATAATATCATTCAAATAATTCATAATTTTTTATATATTATTATTTAGCTATTACTTGACTAATTGACTATACTATCAAATTTTAATCACTATTTGATGTAAATTATAGCTATCTTTCAATAACTTTACTAATTACCTATATTTTATCCTTTTCAGGATTGTTTCATTGCCTAAATCATATAGCTATATAGCTAGTTAGTATTAGTTATAGGCTTACAGCAATATTTTAACATTATTTACCCCCTAAAATGGCTAGTTTTATTTGGAAAATATTTACAATACATGAGACTAATCCAACAATAGCTATTTGCTCCCTATGTTCCAAACAGATTAAAAGGGGATCAGAGAAATTGGGTGCTAGGTGCTATAGCACAAAACCTTTGCACAATCATGCAAAGATGCTGCATTCAAAAGAATATAAAGAAGTGTCTCAACTTAACAAATCATCTGAAAATCAAAATCAACCTATAGCGACCACCTCAATGGCTCCGAAGGAGAAAAAATTAGTTGCCATGGAAAAGCAACTCACGTTAGAAGAAAGTTTTTCCTTTAAGAAATTATGGGATATAAATGACTCAAAAGCTCAAGCTTTACATAAAAAGATAGGATTAATGATGGCACTGGACAACCATCCTTTTAGTTTAGTTGAACAAGATGGCTTTATAGGACTGATGGCCCACGTACAGCCAAGGTATTTGCTACCAAATCGAACATATTTTTCAGAAAAGTCATACCCAAAATCTATGAAGAACTCAAAGAAATTGTTATGAATAAATTGAAAGAAGGGAAATACATTAGCTTCACTTCCGATATTTGGACCTGCTCTTCTTCAAATGAATCATTCATTTCCTTGTCAGGTCATTGGATCATGAATGACTACACTCATTGTAATGCAGTATTGCATTCAGCTCATTTTTCAGGATCGCATACAGGAATTAATATAGCGGACAAATTGCAATCTATGTGGCAATCATGGAATATTGACAGATCAAGGCGTAATATATTGGTCAGAGATGGAGCTTCTAACATAGCTTTGGGATGTGACCTTGCGGAAATACCTTCTGTTCACTGTTCAATTCATTTGCTACAGCTAGTGGTGAATGATGCATTAATGGCTCAATGATCTATAAAAGATCTTTTGGCAAAGTGTCGACGTTTAGTGACACATTTTAACCACTCCCCACTGGCTACTTCTGAATTTAAAGCTCTCCAAACACAACAGGGTCATGTTCCTCTTCTATTGGTACAAGATGTTTTAACGTGCTGGAACTCATCTTATTTGATGCTAGAACGTATGGTTAAGTTGAAAAAATCAGTTCAAATATACCTTGCTGATCATAGTGAATTACTTGTTATTTCATCTAATGAGTGGTACTTGATTGAAAATCTTTTAAAGCTTTACAGACATTTTTTAAACTCACCCAAGAAATGAGTACAGAATATAGTTTACTCTCTACTGTTATCCCAAACATGTGCGCGCTTGAAAGGTTTCTTTCAAAAATTGGCCAGGATGATCAAGGAGTCCAAACTACAAAAGATGAACTGTTGAAGTCATTGCGGTCACGATTTTTTGCCAATGAAAGCAATGAAAAAGAAAGTGTCTAAATGTCTTAACAAATCGGAAGTATGCTCTAGCAACTGTCATTGATCCACGACTTAAATTTTTGTTTTTCAAAGATCAACAAAAGGAAAATATTAAGACATGGTTAATTGAAGAAATAAATGAAATAAACAACCTAGAGAAAATTAGAGATAAATATTTTGAAGAACAGGCTCACAGCAGCGACGATTCTAATTCTTCTTCCTCCTCAACAGGAAGAAAAAAGGCAAAGTTTGATGATGATCCACTCTCTGCTTGTTTCAGGGAACTAACACAAGAAAATTCAGAAAAGATACCTGGTGAGAAAAAGTTTAAAAAAAGCCGTAAGATGGCTTCATTCGCAGAAATAGCAGAGGAAATTGAGCAATATGCAAAAAAAACCATATCAGACAGATGACTATCTCCACTTGAAATTTGGAAAAATGAAGAATCCTTTCCATCTCTCAAGAAAATTGCTCTAAAATGGCTAGTGACACAAGCATCTTCAGTTTTCTCAGAAAGAATGTTTTCCGAATACGGAAATATTTTTGAAGAAAAAAGAAGTACTGTACTTTGCTACCAAAGCGAGGGGAGATGCTTCTTTTTATCCATCACAATGGCCGAAAATTTGATTTAAACTTGTGAATCTAGTGTCTTGAACATAGTATTAATTTTTATTGTTTAATGTGAGTTTTTACTTTTTAAGGTTTTGCTATTTTAATAATTTCACTTACCTTACTGGTATATTTGATTAGGCTATATGTTTTATTTTTATATCTCAAATCTTAATAAAAGGTTTCGCTAATTCATATTTTTTCATATTGTAATTTGCAATATATATAAAAATAAAAAATAAAAATAAAAATTAAAAAGTAAGGGAAGCTGGGATCTTAGCTATGCGTCACACTTTTAGCTGGACCAAACATTTTGCCTTTTTAGCAGTGTTAATATAGTTACATACTAGTAGTGGTACATGCTTATTTATCAATTATTTTAATTTTAGATTTTTGTACAACTATATTCAACTTTTGCTAGCTAAAGGCTATGCAAGCTAAGATTGGAAAGGGGCGGGCCCAGATGGTATTCCCATTACAAAAAAGACTATCATAAATATCCGGCTATCCGGCCGGATACTGACATCTATCCGGCCGGATACAGGATACCGGATAATAGCTGTTATCCGGCCGGATATCCTGCCGGATAGTGGTATCTGGCACAGCCCTAGTCTTCATTATCACTCTTCATATCTTAATTGCCCAATTTGAAAGTGCTTTACAGGGAATCATCCCAGACACCTTAGCTCTGTGGCCTCAACTCATAAACTGCATCACACACACAGGCATCTCCCTCTTCTCATTGCCTATCAAATGTTATTTTATCATTGGTATATGGTATTGTATATACAGGTATCCCCTGCTTAACACAGCCCCATACAACACAGTTTCATTATTACACAATTCAGAAAATATTTCATTTTTTAATTTTTTATTTAAAAAAAATAAAAAATAAATTTTTTTTAGTACAGTGTAAATACAATGCAGTAACACAGTCCCCTATATGCCCATTGTGATGGCTGGCACACCACTCACTATAAGCAATCAATCAGTGTGCACCATTTAAGGGACATAGTCTCCCTGCTAATCACCAACTATGTTACTCTGAGTGACACTATCAGTGCAATGAGTTTGTTTACATTGCATCCTCATCTTATGAACAAGTGTCTCCTGCCTATTTTATAATTTTATAACCTATAAAGCTATTAAAATTGTGTAATCATGTCTTCGAAAAGTCCTTGTTAAGTTGTGTTGCACATAATTTGGTAAAGTTAATTAATATTTCTTATGGTCTATGATCTGAAAGAAGGAAATCATGCAGAATATGAACTCTAACAATTTGATCCTTTAGATTATTACTAGTGAGACAATGATCAATCCACCTGGTGGTACCACTCATATCACTAACGTATTTAAAATTATCACTGGTTACCCCTAATACATCTACACCACTTATACTTAATTTGGCCGACTCGCACATATTACCCAATTCTACAAAGGATTTTGAGTTCACATGCGCGTTAAAGTCCCCCATTATTATACAGTGAGAATATTTGGGGTTATCTAATAATGACTTAATTTTGTACAGCAAATCAATGTATTCATCTAGATTACTGCCAGTGTTGTATGGTAAATAGCAGTTTACAATTAATACACAATCATTGTTCACTTGTAATTCAATGCCTAACAACCTTACATTATTGCTTGTTAAAAATTTTATATGTTTTGACAAATTTTTCCTTATTAAGAAAGCAACACCACCAAAAGGCCTACTGTACAATAAAAATAATATAACAGTGTCAATACCATGTATTTAAGAGTCATTGCAGTCATGTAGGACTTTGTTTTATTAAATAAATAACAAAAGCACAAAGCTCAACTCAACTTCAACTTTATTTTTAATTAAAACTGAACTCAAAAATATTTCATTTTATTAAATGAAGTGCCCTGTAAAAGTAATAAACTAATTAAATTCAGATAGTAATCACAGTTAAGTATTTATTTATTAAGCACTGGCACATCTCAAAGTAATCAAACTTCATCTTCATTCAGTTCACTTCCACTACACAAATATTTGTATATTTTGACCAGCTTTCCTGCTTTTTCTGTCCCAAGCTTATTGCGTAACTTGGACCAGATGTGTCCAAATGTTGAGAAAACTCTCTCAGTGGCAGCTGAACTTGGGGGTACAACTCAGAAGTTCATCACAAAATTTGCAGAAATCTTCCATACCAATAGCATTTCTTTTTGCAGTTTGTACTTTCATAAATTGCCACAAAGTAGAGGTGGACTTTCTATACAGTTGAATGACTTGATTATTAAACATTGATACTGAGAAAAGGTTCTTGTCTTTTATTTTGAAAGCCAGAAAATATGCTAGATATTGAGGCTTGTTGCTGATTATCCACTGTTCTGCTGCCATTGCTTGCTCTTCATCAAGTTCTGCTCCTGTTAATACATATATATATATATAATGTGTATGTGTGTGTATAATATATATAATATATATATATATATATATATATATATATATATTTACTTACTTACTTTTGTTGAGTTTGAACGACGGTTCAGGATTGACCTGCAGTCGACCCCTCTGCAGCATCCCACCTCATTTGCGGGACTTGGTGAAGGAGGGAATTGCTCTCTGATCGCCTCCTGCCCTCATAGCCAGCCACGCATGGCTGGTCAGGGACTTTGCACAAGAATCTGTCCAGCTGGTTCTTGAAGTTATTCAGGTTGGTGTGCTGGAGATTCCTCACTTCTTTTGGAGGGACATTGAAAAGCTTTGGGCCCCGTATTCTGAGGGTATTTTCCATCCTCATTTTCATGGCTCCTTGTCCCACCGCAGCTGGGACCATACAAAATCTGCCTCTTCTCTCATTCCAGTTTGTTTCTATTTCATTTCTGAGGTTAGGGACAGAGCCCTCAAGTATGTTCCATATGTATATTATTGTGTACCGCTCTCGCCTTCTTTCAAGAGAGTAGAGTTCCAGGGATTGTAGTCGAGACCAGTAGTCTTCACCTTCCGTTTCCTCTATCTTAGACGTAAAAGTCCTTTGTATAGCTTCAATACTCGCAATGTCTCTTTTTCTGTGTGGGCTTGTGAGTACTGAGCAATACTCAATTATTGGTAGGACTAGACTCTTCCATAATTTGAGCATGATGTTTGCTTTTCTGCTGCGGAAGCTCCTCCAGATGATTCCCATTATTTTTCTAGCTGTTGTGATTTTGATTTTATAGTGCTCTCTGAATTCTGCATCCGACGACATTATTACTCCAAGATCCCTGACTTGTGGATTTGGTGTTATCTGTTTGGCTTGCGGAGTTTTGTACCCTTTTTTCTGTAGCTCTTTATTATTACCATATCTTAGAAGTTGGAATTTTTCTTCGTTGAACTTCATATTGTTCTCTTCTGCCCACTGGAATAATGTTTCAATGTCGTTTTGTAGTTTTCTTATGTCATCTTCGTTCAATATTTCCTTACATATCTTTGTGTCATCTGCAAAGCATGATACAATACTGTCCTTAATATCTGCATCAATAGCTGCAATCATTATTATGAACAGCAAGGGAGCTAATACTGTCCCTTGTGGGACAGAGCTCACGACTTCCGAGACTTCCGATTTAACTCCGTTTACCACTACTCTTTGCGTTCTTTGCGTCAAGAAATTAAATATCCACCTTCCTAGGTTTCCAGTAATTCCTGTATCCTTAAGTTTGTGTGCTATGATTCCATGGTCACATTTATTAAAGGCTTTAGCAAAATCAGTATATATTACATCAATATATATATATATATATATATGAATAGAAACGACATAATACTGCGCGGTCATTGCAGTTATATGCATATATATATATATATATATGAAAATTATTTCACGAAAGTAACACGTGAAAAATATTTATGATGAATAAAACCACGAAGGAAAGGAAACACAAAATGGTGCTCAAGCGCTTTCGTCTAATGACATCCTCAGGAACACTCAGTGTTCCTGAGGATGTCATTAGACGAAAGCGCTTGAGCACCATTTTGTGTTTCCTTTCCTTCGTGGTTTTATTCATCATATATATATATATATATCTATATATATATATATATATATATATATTGTCAGAGTCATACCATATTTTCCTAAGTCATTTTTTGTGGTTTTGAGAAAAACAAAAAGGGCTCTAAATTAAATTACTTATGACTTAAGGAAAATATGAATTTTTGCAAATATCACCCTTATAGTTCATCCTACAAAGAAAAAATTTGTACCAAAAGATGCACAATTTTTTTTACATGGCATTAGCAACAAAAACTCAAAAAGTGACTTAGGAAATTTTGTTTTGACACCAGTTGATGATATATTACTATTTCTATGAAAACAGAAATAATATATTATAAATAGATTATAAATAGTGATACTTACCCATGTACTGAGGGTCCATGAAGTATGCTACATAAAAGAATGGTTCCACAGCATCAATCATTTGTTTTTTAATTTGAGCTCTGTATGGCTTTAAGGTCTTCACTTTGCAAGAGCTGTATCCACGTTTCAACAGTAGTTGACAAAGTTGCTGAATCACTTTGAAGCTGCAAATATTTGATTACACTGATATAATAATAAATCCCAGAATAAAGTATAAATAAAATTTTTACTCAAAGCATTAATTAATTAAAATAAAACTAGAGTAGGTATTAAAATAATTAAGTAGCAGATGTACCTACCATACTTAAAAATGTAACAAAATTTTTATAGGTAGCTAAGTATACCTTATCAAGTGCAATAGTAACTTCCTTTAGCTGCTTCTGAAGGTGAAGGGCCTCTGTACAAGCCTACATTGTTCAGGGCAGTGGCAATTTTTCCATCAATTTCTTGCTCAGTATTGATTTCCATGTATTTATGAAATTTTTTTATAAATGTGTCTACACAAGCTTCCTGTGAGTTCCACTGAGTATCGTTCAGTATTTGTGGCATTAGTCCTCCCTTGTCCTTCAGCCATCCCTGATTAACAAAATAAAAGGATTTGGAGAGAACATATTAATATATATATATTTACAGCATCTATCTTTCTCTCTCTACCAATCTATCTGTATATAAACTTTATAAAGATTATCATTTTTATAAATATTTCTCAAAACATTCTAAGCCCACATTGAAATGATATACAGTATTAGGGTGGTCCACAACAGCATTTTTTAGAATTTTAAATTCAGTCACATCTGCCCTTATTCTATTCCCCCACAAGAATAAACGTGCCAATTATCTTTGCTCTAGGACCTTTTTATGCACTCACTCAAAATGAAACAATTTGAATAATGACTTGACAATTTATGACTGGAACATTTATTGAACAAGGATAATAATGACTTGACAATTTATGACTATATATATATATATATATTATGAAATTATAACAGCGGAACAAATAATGCACACAGTTGAAGATCTTTAGGTCTTCTTGAGACCAGTTTGTCGGCTCTTTGAATTCCTTGCGGTGCTGAGCGACTGCACGGAGAAGGTACTGCTTTTGCGCTTCATCCTTTGTGATTGTGCTGTTGAAAGCCTTAATGAGCACAACTCCTCTTTCTGCGCAATCGTTAACCACTGCCATCTTCTCTACACATTCCTTCATTCGTTGGTAAGCTGGATCGGTGTTCCAATTATTTGGTGTCTTGGACAGGAATGATTGCACCTGTTCACTTCCATGCTGCATTTCCATGGAAGAATCATCACTAGATTGGGTAGAGCATATATGCTAGTTTCAATATCACAGGTACTGGTATAATATACATAATAAAAAATACATAATACTGGTATAAAACAATATATATAATTGTGATTGGCAAGAATACCAGTGTGTGTATATATATATATTCCAAATAGAAAAATAAAAAAAATAAAAATATTCATCTCTTTCTTTAACCTTTGTGTTAACCTAATGCTGTTTAACTTTCATTATCTGATTCTATTTCCATTGAAGAATCATTATCACTAGATTGATTAGAGCATATAGTTTCAATATCACAGGTACTGGTACTTATTGCAGATTTGGATGTTGATGAAGCCAATGTAGCACCATGTTTTACTTCACTTTCTTGGAATTTTGCATTTTGGGATATAAATACTAGCTTTGCTACTCTGTCTATGCTTAATCGGTTTCTTTTGGCTGTATGGATATTACTGTATGTGCTAAATGATCTCGGAGGTAATGAAAGGGCGAAATAGAGGTGTATGAGTTTGTGTAGGTATATATGTGAGTATGCGTGCATATGTATCTGGAATTCTGGATGTATGCGTGTGTATGGGGTATATAATAGATATAAATATGTGTATATAAGTATTTATGTATATATTGGTATATATGTACATGGGTGTATGTGTATGTATATATATGGATGGTCTCGGGGGGAAAATATGTCATCGCGGGTCTAAAGGATAGTTAAGTGGGAGATTCAAAATCCGAGGCATGGATGGGAGAGTCCTGGAAAGGTTGGACAATGGGCAGTCAGCTCCCAGCCAGTGTTCTCGCAAGTTTAACTGATCTCAAGATACAAGACTTTCAGTGCAAGAAAGAGGCCAGTTTTTTTCTGTAAATAGGCTGAAAAGGATATTCTATACTGGTACCAGATGGCCTATTTTATTATTTATTTATTTATTTATTTTTATAATATATATCATTGCAAAAGTATACCTTATAATTAAATTGGCAATATTTATATTAATTATTAAAAAAAAAAAATAAACAAAAAAAAACAAAAAAAAAATGGACATGGACATGAAAAAAAAACATTTTTTAACATCACTAGTCAAGGGGTACCTAAATATATACTTAGGATACTTGCATTCTGGTATACAGAGCAGACCATGTTTGGAAAATGGAAAAGCACTGTATCACCAGGTTTCAAGGTAACTAATGGTGTTAGGCAAGGAGGTATATTATCACCCTACCTTTTCTGTATATACATGGATGACCTTACCAATGAACTAAAAACTGTATGTACTGGCTGTGTCATTGGAAAGGAAAAAATTAATCATTTAATGTATGCTGATGACCTTGTTCTTCTGTCACCCTGTCCCCATGGGCTGAGAGTACTATACTATTAGAGATATGTATACATCCCATCTGTGGTGGAACTATACAAAAACTGCTATAAATAAACTCTCTGTTGCTTATAATAATATTTTTTTGTATGCTATGTAGGGAACCAAAATGGTACAGTGCCAGTTTTATGTTTACAACGTGTAACCTACCTACCAGCCAAATGTTAATCTGGAAGAATATCTATAATTTCATTACTAGGGTCCAAAACAGCTCTAATGTGTTATTGTATAATGTCCTATCTTCAGATATGGTACTGTGTACCTCTCACCTATATGGCAGTCTTGGTTCAGACAACTGCTGGTTTACAATACCTTATTTTTGTAATGTAGCAAAGATATATGCATATTCAGTTGTGTTATAATAAGTGTAACAAGATGTCTCATGTATGGTAATAACAAGATACATAAAACTGTCAGATAATTAATCAAACAGTATGCCAGTATGCTAGGTTAAGTGGCTATGTTGGCCTTATTTTTTTATTAAGTTCAGTGTATATGTAAGATTGTATTTGTATGTTAGATTAAGTGGCTATGTGGTTGTGAATGATCCGCAATAAAGATGTTTTGTTTGTTTTGCATTTGTTCTGTCTTCTAACCATTTTTCTAGCCAATTACCACAATATCCCATGAGCTTTTAATTTATATACAAGTCTCCTATGTGGAACCTTGTCAAATGCTTTACTAAAATCCAAATAAATAACATCTACATTTCCATTATCTAACTGATCAGTTACAAACTCTAAAAAGTCAGAGATTAGACAAACAAGACCTTACTGATCTAAAACCATGTTGTGAACTTGAAATAAGATTAAAATTTCCCAAATGATCTTGAATATTATTCTTTATTTTCTTTCTACTATCTTTCCTACCAATGATGTTAAACTAACAGGCCAATAATTTCCTACCTTCTTCTTACTACCCTTTTTGTAAATGGGTACTACACATTGGCTTTTTTTCATTCATTTGGTACCTCTGCATAATTAAAAGACCTGGCAAACAAAATAGTGCCTCAGATAAGCGTTCCTCCCCTTCTCTGAGAAGGTCCAGCAGCTTTATTTTACTTCAATGAATGAATCACTTGCCTATCATCATCCTTCCTTATATAAACATGATCAAGAATGCCTTGGATGGTCCTGGCTTGGATAACCTTGATAGGCCCCAGTGACTTCATGTTTTCCAAATTTACTTGAATTTACCTTGAAGCACTTCTGCCTCAAGGGTGCACTGCTCCCACGAAGTCTGCTCAGCACCTCCTGAGGTGGGGCCACAACGTAGTCACCACCCTTCTTTTCTCTTGCTCCTGCCATACAATTTGGTCCACTATTGAATTTGTGAGGGCTGGTCTGGCAGAAGAATACCCTGATACTGTGGGTTGGTCAGGTATGTTGGCTAAAAATATGTCCAAATGTTTTTTAAAAGTATCTACTGGGACTGCACTTATATCTCTAAGGTACTGAGGCAAGGAGTTAAACAGGCAAGAACCCTGCCTAGAGATGCTATTATATTGAAGGGTATGAATCCTTCTCAGGCTGTTTGGTGGGAGGTGATGTTTTTGACACATTCTGCCAGTTCTTGTCGAGGTGGGCACAATTGGTTTGGTATTGAGGGCAACTAAAAGCCCTTCTACAATTTTCCAGGTGTAGATTAGGATTCTCTCTCAAACCTCCTCTCTATGGAATAAAGGTCAAGGTCTCTGAGCCTATCCCAGGCAGTAGTTTAATTTGTTTTTACTCACCTGTTGCTCATCAGGTTGTTTAATATATGAGGTAAAGGTTCTTTGTAGGCCCTCAATTTTTTGCAATTCATTTTGTTTGTGAGGAAACAAACCATAATTGAGAGCAGTAGTCAATGCATGGAAGAACAAGTGATTTCCACAGGGTAAGCATCAGTGGTGGCTTGTGCCTAGGAGCTGCAGTCCCCTCAGACACTCACTGCCAGGCGTATGATAACCTCGGACTGTCTGAAGGAATCATATGCCTGGCAGTGAGTGTCTGGGGGGACTGCAACTCTGCAGCTCCTAGGCACAAGCCACCATTGGTAAGCATGGTCATAGTGTCCCTAGTTCTGAATGTCCTCAGTATATATCTTATTAGTTGTTTGCATGATGAGGTTACTTTGTCAATGTGCATGTTGAATGTTGCATCTTCAGATAATATAACCCCTAGATCCCTTATATGATCAGTTCGTACAATATCTTTTCCTGTGGGGTCCAGTGTAGTTGAATTGTTCTTTTAGATATTTACTTGGTCCATACTTAATTAGTTCAAATTTGTCTTCATTGAAGGCCATATTGTTTGCATCTGCCCATGCATATACAGTTTGTAGATCTTTTTGTAGCTCTACACAGTCTTCTTTTTCTGTAATTGGTCTTAGTATTCTGGTATCATCCGCGAATGACATGAGAGAGCTTCCTAGGTTACAGTACTGTACCTTGCGGCACTCCACTAATCACTTCTTCTTCTGTAGACCTTGCTTCATTTACATATGTTATTTGTTTTCTGTCAGAGAAAGGCATGAATCCATTTTCCTATTTTTCTACAAATTCCAAGTTCTTTTAGTTTGTGGAATAATAGGTATTCCATGGTCAACCTTGTCAAAAGCTTTTGCAGTCTAGATAGATGACATCAACATTGTGGTTTTCTCCCAAATATTGTAGGATTGTATTGCAATGGTCTACAAGTTCAGTAAGGCAGGATCTCTTTTGTCTGAAGCCATGCTGAAAGTCTTCTAAGAGATGTTCATTTTCTATAAAATTGACAATGTAGCTTCTCAGGACTTTCTCAAATATTTTGATATGGGAAGTCAAGGATATGGGTCTATAGTTCTTGGCTTCCTTTCTTTTTCCTCCTTTGTAGATTGGGGTAATATTTGCTTGTTTCATGATTGATGGTATTCTACTGGTGTCTAGTGGGGATCATGGCCAAAATATAATGAAAATGTAATGTAACCAGTGGCGTACTAAGGGGGAGTGAGGGGGGCAGTCTGCCCCGTGTGACAGCCAGGAGGGGGGTGCCATCAGGAGAGTTGAAATACCAGTACAAGTTTTCAAACCAAATGAAAAATTCACCAAAGAAAAAAAATTTTAAAATTATTTATGGGTGGTGCCAAAGGAAGGATCCAACCCCAGTGCCAAATACTTTAGGTACACCCCTGAATGTAACCTAACACCAAAATTAAGTTGAGCTCCAAAAAGGGTTTTCCAATCATTACAATACATTTGGAAAACGTTAAACCACTAGAGCAGTGGTTCTTAACCTTTTTACTACCATGCCCCCTCTAGGAATTGGTCCTTCCCTCCACGCCCCCCTTCAATCAAAATAACATTCTCAATAACTTCTCAATATTAGCCCATGCTCTCGTTAAGAGAATAACAAATACAATTAGAGAAATTCCTGTTTCTAGGGGGGCGCGCCCCCCCCGGTTAAGAACCACTGCACTAGAGCCTATCAAGATTATCAAGTCATGAGCTATATTTTATAATAAAAAAATCGTGCAAAACATCAGTTTCAAGTCAGCTAATTAGCATACAACTATTTACTGCTACCAAAGTGGCCTACATAACTTAAACTAAGAATATACAGTTTTTACAATTTACTAACTCTTTCATTCATCAAACTCAACATTTGCAAACATTATGCAAGTTGCCCATATAATATGAAAATAAAACCCACTCTAATAGACAGAGTTTATTTCCACGACAGTGGGCGTCGAAACTGTAGTGGAAATAAACTCTGTCTATTAGAGTGGGTTTTATTTTCATATTTTGACCTTCACGTAGAAAAATGTGAAGTTTTTTGCATTTGCCCATATAAGATTGTCTGGAACAGTTACTACATAAGCCAACGAAACACTATAAATAATGAACATACAGTTGCATACGCCAATGCCTCCCGATTTGAGATTTATAAAACATATCAGTTGCCAGTATACTAACCATGGCTTCTATCTTGATCTGGGATCCGTGTGGTAAAAAATCTAAGCCCCACCATCCCAAGGGATAAAATAAATGTATAAATAAAAACTTGTCTCAACAGATGATGCTGGCAGGCGACTTCACCTTTTCGAACGAAAGAAAACCTTTACCCTTAGTATGGCTAAAAGAAATTAGTGTAAATTAGAAGACAAAAATAAATTTAGGATTGCAAGAAATTGAGATTGATTGGATAGTTGACGAGTTTAACATCCTCTGCCAAACTGAGACAGTCATATAGGCAGTAACACCACCAATTTGAGAAAGTAAGCCACTCGAAAATTGAAGAATTTGGCCGAAACAAATAATTTACAATTACTTGTTTGTGCACCAGTCCCCATTTCTCCGACTCAGTGCTGGATAAATCTAGTTTGTACAGTTCATGTAAACACGAACGCGAAAGTACTATTAGATGGAAATATAAATATACACACCCCGCATTTTTCCAAATTTCAAATACAAAGATTTGAATTAAATGTTGTCAGTTGGTTCGAGTACAAGGAGTTGGCTGAGCAAGATTGTTACTTTTTTTTTAAACCTTTTTCCATCAAATTTCATCAAAGTGGTCGTTAGATTCCCGTTAGATCTATGTCAACATCGCTAGGAAAATAGCTAAATCTATTTAATATTTTTTATTTTATTGAAGAGTAACAAGCTAAATTTTCCATCACCAGTATCATGGATTAAAGCCTCTTTAAAATGAACAACAACAACAAACACTTTATTTCAGACTCAACAGCAGGGTTGCCAGGTGATATCTCTTAAAATGGGACAAACACTAAAAAAAAAGGGGACAGCCAATGTTATAAATTTTTTAAAAAGGGACAGGTTTAAATTATTACCATACCGAGTTATTTTATGCTAAAAGTCAATACACAATTGCACCACTTACACATACAAGAACTGTTCTTCCACGAAAACCATTTAAATTGGTTTTCCCAGTCTTTATTATAATGTCTGTTATCATTATATGTATTCTTCCACTTTCCCATATTGAAGGGCTATATATTTATATTTCAAATAGTGCGATGTAAGTTGAACCAGTGATGGGCAGTATCTAGATACATGTATCGCCGATACGTATCGATCGATACTTTTGTATCGGTATCGGTATCGCTTTAGCTACTTGACAAAAGTATCGATTTATCGGTATCGCTAAGGTCAATTTTCTTAAATGTATCGAAAAAAATCGATACTTCGATACATCAATACATTAATAAGAATTTTTAAATATTTAAAGAGATGTTATAATATGACACTACTGAGTTATATTTATGAATATACATAAATAATAATATTATTAAATATTTATTTAATGACAGTACTACTCTACTGGTCACGTCACACAGTACGGCGCAACGTTTAAACACGTTTGTACTTGTGTTATTGAGATTAATTAACCATAATATAGAAACATTGTTAGTTGTAGAGAAGAAGCTAGAGCGTTTGAATTCGGAGGCATTGCGTCATTGTCAGCCACTTCTCAATGCAGTCACAGTAGGGTTCACTAAGCGGTTTGAAAAGTTTCTGTGCCTTGATGCGTCGCATGAGTGTAAAGCAGCAATACTGGCATCGTCTTCAAATCCTCTGTTCAAGTTAAAGTGGATGACAATAAAAGGCAAATTTAATACTAACATTGTCAAAAAGAGGGTTCAAGAAATGTTGGTTAATGCTGTTAAGAGCCTCAGCGAGCAGACCCCCAGCAACAACTAAGTGATGCTGCATCTGACGGAAGTGCAGATGATTTCTTCTGTTATGAGTCTGCTTCCACTAATGTCTCTGCAACCCAAGATTCCACTGAGATGGAAGTTTTACAGTATCTGGGTGGGTGACGGAAGTCATTCTCTCCAATCTCTGAGGCAGTACCCAGGAATTCTACGGGTCTTCCTGAAGTATAACACACCACTACCATCCTCTGCTCCTGTAGAACGGTTGTTTAGTTTGGCTGGTCACATTCACGCTCCAAAAAGGAATAGACTGTCTGACCAGATGTTTAGCCAGCTGGTATTTTTGAAGGGTAATAGTAATTACTTTTAATTGTTAGTGTAATATTTTCAGTCATTCATGTATCCTACAAAATTAAAACATACTTTCATTAAATAAAGCAATTGTTTTTATTTACATCTACAAAACCCATTAAAATGTCGTTGATTTTACTTACAGTGCGTACAAATTACTAGTATAAACAATAATATCTAATACCTACATATTAAATGAATAATTATAAAAATGTACCGGCGATGCATGTATCGGTATCGGTATCGCTTAAGACATCTAGGAAGTATCGGCGTATCGGTATCGCCTAAGACGTTCTTCATGTATCGATGTATCGGTATCGCTTTAGCGATTTTCATGTATCGATGCCCATCACTGGATCATGTAACTATATTATATAAACTTGGTTATTCACTTAACATGATCAAACGAACAAAATCACAACCACATTGATTTATGTTTGATTCGCGACTGATAGGCTCTATCCTCTATACTCTATAGTCTAGCTGCCTAGGGTCTATGCATTAAAACTAAGCGGCATGCCACGCGGCACACTAATGTTTTGCAATGCATAGCCAAAATGTAATAAAACGTTTCAATACGTAATACGTACATTGTACATACTTCAGTGGCGGCGAGACTGTGTAAACCATTTGAAGAAACGTAAATATATGTACGTTATATTTATATTCTCTTATACTTTATGTTTAAAATTATATTTGTTCTTAAATGTTTCTTTTTATAATGCATGTGATAAATTTCTCAAATAGGACAAAAGAGGACAGTTTTGGGTTGTCCCCTTTATTTGAAAATGTTTAGGACAACCGAACCTGAAATAGGACAGACCTGGCAACCCTGTTCAACAGGTACAAACATTATGCAAGTGTAAGGTGACCAGAGTCCCAATTTTCAGCGGACAATCCTACTTTGGAGAAGTGTGTCCTGCTGACGTATGGTGTCCCGAAATTGTCCCGCTTTTGGAGATATTAAGCAAAAATGTCCCGCTTTATTAAAATTACTACTACTAATTAATGTTTTTAATGGTGATTTCAGGCATTACGTAATACAAGACGAAAGTTGTCAGTTTGCACTGGTGGAAAAGTGGTAATTTGACTCTGACTCTGTTTCATTATTGTTTCTTATTTGATTTCTATTGTTAGTATTGCACAGTGTTGGGCACTAAAGCGTTAATCCGATAACAGTTAATTAACGAAGTTAACTTTTTTTAACGGACTATTAACGGAAGTTAATTTCCATTTATCGTTATCGGACCAGTTAACTTCCGATAACTCGATATTTAGTCTGTTAAAGTCCGTTAACACGTTAACTACGAGGAGTCATTCACGGAAGATCACCGCTCCGCGAATGAATTCAAACCGCCATAACTTCAGTCTGCCAATTCCGTCCTCTGCCGCAGTGGAACGGCTCTTCTCTCTCGGCAAGGACATCCTGAGGCCCAAGAGGTCAAGACTGGCAGTTGGGCCTAACTTTGAGAAGTTGGTCTTTCTGAAGGGCAACCAGCACATTGTGTCATAGTCTTTAATAAATGTGCCTAAAATTTAATTTTACCTTTCAGTTCCCGCCATAATAATTCTCTGGTAAATTAAAATTTAGTTAATGGTTAGTGGTTACAAGGGTTTCAAAACATGTAATCAGTACATTTTTTATTAAAATAAAAAAAAAGTTATTAAGTAAAAAAGTTGCAAAACTTGATAAAAATACAGTTAAATACCTATTTATTGTTGGATTTTGCATAAATAAACATTTTCTATGGGTTTTAAAGCTTTTTTCCTTGATTTTTTTAAATGTTAGTAAAGAAATAGTTATCGTTAACGGATTATCGTTAACTTCCGTTAACTTTGTAGTAAAATTATCGGATTATCGTTATCGGAGTTAAAAATTGGGGTTAACGGATTATCGTTATCGAAGTTAACTTTTTGGTTAACGGTGCCCACCACTGGTATTGCATATATATTTGGTACAACAGAGAATGGAGCATATATGTATGTCATATGGAGGTTTGGTTTTTGCTGAAATTAACATTGAAATATCTGCTTACGATGCCACCAAAACGTATTTTTTGAGTATTGCATTTTCAAAATTTTCTCAACCGCGGCAGGCAGACCCCCCCCCCCTGAGGGGGGGGTTCAGGATATGTCCCGCTTTTAACTTAAAAAAATCTGGTCACTTTATACAAGTGTTCTATAGAAGGTTGAGAGATAGTTGTCTGGAGCACTATGTAGGCCAGTGAATCACGATAAGGGTTGCCAGACGTCCCGCATTTGATCCAAAAATCCCGCGTCCCGCTTTGTATTCAAAATGTCCCCCAAAAACTATTTTTTAAGCTTATAAAATGTTGTGTTTGCCACGAGTTCGCAGTTTTTCGGCTGTAGTTATATTGTAAACTTTGAATTAGTGTGAATCCTACGATTGCTTGACCATACAACTTGAGATTGTGTAATTCAAATAAAATCTGTAAGTATGTCTACTTTTTATAAGAAATCGTTCAGGTGTAAATTGCTGCATTCGCGTGAAAGACCACGCACAGGGATGTGCTGGGACCGGTTCGGTCCGGTTCGCCCGAACCGGTTATTCAATTTTGATTGGATCACCGGACCGTTTGTTTGTTTTTAACAAATATTTAACAGTCAGTAGAAATTTATCTTGAAATTTGTAATTTGTCAATCAGTCTTGATGAATTTTACGAATGCTCATGACGCCTGGGATTTGTCTCGTTCACAATTGTGTTTTTGTGAATTATAGCTTTAGTTTACAATGTCACATTTGATGTCACATTCATTGCACGCCATTAGAATGATTTTGTTTCATTATGACATTTTTAGAAAGTATTTATGAAAAGATCTATCGAACAACTGCGTAATAAACAAAGCTGGCTTGCTGGCTGGAACTGAAACACGTGGTTGAGTTTTTGATGAAAAATTAGTTTATTTTTGGATAATTATGTCATTAGTGAATATAAAGAATATGTTAAATAATTTCTGCCAAAATGTTACAAAATGCTGTTTGGAAAAGCCAGGGCCGTTTCCTGGCATAAGCAGACTAAGCGGCCGCTTAGGGCCCCACTGCTACTAGTGGGCCCCTAGACAGGCTCCCAGGTCATACTCAGTGGGCAAGAATAGGAATATAGCTGGTTATTATTAATATTATTGTTATTATTATTATTATCATTATTATTATCATTATTATTATTGTCGTATTAATTAAAGTTTTTGTATGAGACAAATGTGATAAAACGGAGACAAACGAAACGTTTTGGTCGTTATGTGTAAATAACTATTGTGAGATCTTATTTCTATATTATTTAACTTTATTCTTACTATATGCTTATACTTTCCTAAATGCTTAATTTTTCTAGTATAGTAAAACATTATTTCACTAATTTACTAATTATTAAGAGATTTTGTAACACTTTAAAACCTACGATTATTTTCGTTATGTTTTCAAGTTTATTAATTCTTTTCTCATCTTTTTCAGATAGTGTGAATTTTGTTGGTTAAAACCTAAATGGTCTGATTATTTGAATGTATTTGATTAACGTTACAATTATAACAATTATTATTATTATTATTATTATTATTATCATTATTATCATTATTATTATTTAGCAGATTAGTTGTGGTTAACTAGATGTGACTTCGTGCATCTTGGAAAATGAAACGACATTATCCATCAGGAGCTGAAAAACGGAAAAAGAAGAAAATAGAGGAGAAGCTTTCCAGTAGCACAGGTGAGATGTGCCACTTGTATATTCTTATGATTACAGTTCAGGCACCTAGGTTAGGTAGACCATCAAGCTAGGCAAGTGCTCAGGAATCGTGTAGAGTAAGCTAGTCTCTGTAATATTTATAATATTTCGAAATGTGAAATTTAATGGATCACATCACCTCAAATTCTGTTCACACAGATCAATTATCAAACAAGATAAGAAAGAGTATTTTAGCAAAAATTAACAGAATATGTAATGTTATGTTCTTCTCAGGAGCAGTACTGAAATATTTGGAAAAGCCATCCTCAGCAAAGCCTGATGAACATAATGAGCCAACAGCAGAACCATCCTCTATGCAACCTCAAACACCAGTAGAAGTAGAGCCTGATGAACCAACAAGTGGCCCATCTTCTGTTCAGCTTCAAACACCACACACAGGTATTTGTACTGGGCAACAAGAACCAAGATCTGCTTCACCGCTTGATCCGTATGACTGGCCAGTTGTCCTGTCAGATGCCTTGAAGACAGATCTGGTGTCTCGAGGACCA
The DNA here is from genome assembly GCA_023014485.1 of Bathynomus jamesi. Taxonomy (NCBI): domain Eukaryota; kingdom Metazoa; phylum Arthropoda; class Malacostraca; order Isopoda; family Cirolanidae; genus Bathynomus; species Bathynomus jamesi. The sequence continues at coordinate 811,630 of JAJOZX010001138.1, read as the reverse complement.
TTTCAAATCAGTCCAGATTTCACATTCCCTAAAAGAGAGGACGGTAGAAGCGTTCAGCACCATTACATGTACAGAACATTAATTAATGGGGAAAAATAAAGCGAAGCTGGCTGATGTACTCTAGAAGGAATGATGCTCTTTATTGCTTCTGCTGCAAGTTGTTTTCAAGGAAGTCGTACAAACTAATTACGGATGGACTTTCAGACTGGATAAACGTTGGTTCGCTTCTGAAAGGCCATGAAAATAGTTCAGATCATGCAGATAACATGGCAACATGGAAGGATCTGGAACTGCGGCTAAAAACTGGGAGGACCATTGACCAAACTGAAATGTCATTAATGGAGGTAGAGCGAAGACGCTGGCGAGATGTTCTCACACTGAGTCACACGTCTTGTAAGTATAATCCAATCACTGGCAGAGAGAAACCTTGCTTTCAGGTGGTCTTCCTCTACATTGTACAATCGAGACAATGGCAACTTCTTGGAGGAGGTTGAGCTGCTTGCCAAATTTGATCCAGTGATGAAACAACATATCAATCATTCAAAATGAGCTCATTGGGTCCATTAGTGGGAAAATCTTGGATGCCATTGTTGCAGAAATAAAACAAGCTAAATATTACTCACTCATTTTAGACTGCACTCCAGAAATAAGCCACCAAGAACAGATGTCGATTATTATCAGAACTGTTAAAATGGGTGAAGTACCAGAAATAAAAGAATACTTCTTGGGCTTTCTTGAGGCTTCAGAAAATACAGGCCTGGGTTTATCAGTTCTGATTCTGAAGAGACTAGATAAACTGAATATTCACTTTGATGACTGCAGAGGACAGTCATATGACAACGGAGCGAACATGAAGGGCAAGAACAAAGGTATTCAGGCAAGGTTATTAGAGAAGAACTGTCATGCACTCTATGTTCCATGTGGGGCTCACACTCTGAATCTTGTAGTGGCTGATGCAGCTAAAGCTTCCACAGATGCCATCAGCTTCTTTGGAAACGTACAAAAATTGTACAACCTTTTTGCAGCAGCTACACAGAGATGGACAATCCTAAAGAAGCACGTGAACATAACACTCAAGTCTTGGAGTGAAACCAGGTGGGAGAGCCGGCTTAAGAGCATTGAGGCTGTGCGATACCAGAGCCATAACATCAGAGAGACCCTGTTGGAAGTCAGAAACAATGCCACAGATGCCATAGCCAGGACTGAAGCACAAGCACTTGCAGAGGAGGTAGGGTCTTATCCAGTGTTGGGCACTAAAGCGTTAATCCGATAACAGTTAATTAACGAAGTTAACTTTTTTAACGGACTATTAACGGAAGTTAATTTCCATTTATCGTTATCGGACCAGTTAACTTCCGATAACTCGATATTTAGTCTGTTAAAGTCCGTTAACACGTTAACTGCGAGGAGTCATTCACGGAAGATCACCGCTCCGCGAATGAATTCAAACCGCCATAACTTCAGTCTGCTTCCAGATCTCGCAAGGGGAGGTTGGGGAGGCCCAAGAGGTCAAGACTGGCAGTTGGGCCTAACTTTGAGAAGTTGGTCTTTCTGAAGGGCAACCAGCACATTGTGTCATAGTCTTTAATAAATGTGCCTAAAATTTAATTTTACCTTTCAGTTCCCGCCATAATAATTCTCTGGTAAATTAAAATTTAGTTAATGTTTAGTGGTTACAAGGGTTTCAAAACATGTAATCAGTACATTTTTTATTAAAAATAAAAAAAAAAGTTATTAAGCAAAAAAGTTGCAAAACTTGATAAAAATACAGTTAAATACCTATTTATTGTTGGATTTTGCATAAATAAACATTTTCTATGGGTTTTAAAGCTTTTTTCCTTGATTTTTTTAAATGTTAGTAAAGAAATAGTTATCGTTAACGGATTATCGTTAACTTCCGTTAACTTTGTAGTAAAATTATCGGATTATCGTTATCGGAGTTAAAAATTGGGGTTAACGGATTATCGTTATCGAAGTTAACTTTTTGGTTAACGGTGCCCACCACTGGTCTTATCGCTTTCAGATTTGCACAGTAGTATGGTATGACATTCTTTATGCAGTTAACCATGTGAAAAATTTCTGCAGTCTCCTACAATGCAGTTTGATGTGGCAGTCAACCTCCTCACAAAAACAAAAGACTCACTCACCAGCTACAGAAACACAGGTTTTGTTGCAGCACAAGTCGTAGCTAGGGACATATGTGAGGAAATGAGTGTGGAGGCTGTGCTGAAGGAGAAGAGGCTCAGATCCACAAAAAAGCACTTTGCTTACGAAGCTCCTGACGAACCATTTACAGAAGCATTTAAGAGGCTGGAAGTCAAATTTTTCAATGTGGTGGTGGATTGTGCCATCGGGTCAATAAATGAGAGATTCAAAACATCAGATGATGTGAGGGATATATTTGGGGTTCTCCTAAACTTCACCAAAATGAACAAGGAAGACGTCCTGCGAGTGTGAAAAGCTCTCTAAGATACTGAGCTCTGGAGCTGACTCTGACATTGATGGAAGAGAACTGGACCTCGAAATTAAGAACTTGCCGACTTTACCTTCACACAACATGACTGCATTGGAGCTTCTCTCCTTCATTCATCAGAAGCAACTGGAGGAACTATACCCCAATCTCTGGGTTGCACTAAGAATTGCCTGCACTCTACCTGTGACAGTAGCGTCAGCCGAGAGGAGCTTCTCTAAGATGAAGCTAATCAAGAACTACCTCAGATCATCAATGGGGCAGGATCGCCTCAGTGGCCTTGGCATCATAAGCATCAACCAGGACGTTGGCAGGGAGATTTCATATGATGATGTTATTGATGATTTCGCCCAGAAAAAATCTAGGAGGCAAAAATTTTGAAGATACAAACTGTTCTGTATAACTGTTAGCTATTACACGATTATATCGTAGAGTTGGTAATTGTTTGGTAGTTGATAATTACATTATTTTTTTATACATAGTTCTGTCATTTATTCTAAATAATATACAGGGTGGGCCGTAAGTTTCCATACATAGGAAAATTTAAACGTTTGTTTTTATGTTTCAGATACCCTAAGAATATGCGTTTGTAAGATCTTGTTTACTGATGAAGCAAATTTTTACGTCAATGGAGAGGTTAATCGGCAAAACATACGTTATTGGAGTAATGCTAACCCTAACTGGCTGAGTCCGACGAAGATGCAAGGTGCCGGTAAAGTGATGGTGTGGGCCGGGATATGGGGTGACAGAATTATTGGACCAATTTTTGTCAGTGGAAATCTTAATGCCGAAAGGTATCTTAACATGTTGCAAGAAGAGATTTTCCCATCCCTGCTAAACGAGGAAGGTAACTTCCCAGTTTACTTCCAGCAAGATGGAGCTCCACCTCATTATGGTCTTCACGTGCGTCGGTATTTGGATCAGCAGTAGTTTCCGGATGCTTGGATTGGTCGGCGTGGTCCTGTGGAGTGGCCTCCCAGATCCCCAGATCTCACCCCCTTGATTTCTATCTTTGGGGGCACTTGAAGGCCATGGTGTATCAGGAAAAGATACGAGACATAAATCATCTAAAGGAACGTATCACCAACGCCATTACAAGCATAACGTCAACTGTGCTAATGCGTGTTCATCAACAGTGGGGAACACGTATTGAAATGTGTTTTCAAAACAATGGCAACCATGTAGAGCATATTATATAAATAAAAATGGTTGTCCATAAAAAAATGTTTATTTTTCCTATGTATGGAAACTTACGGCCCACCCTGTATAAGCTAATTTTCAGGAATTTCATGAAGAGTATTTTTTCTGTTTGTCTTCTGAAAGTACATATTTGTTATTTTGGACATAAATGTTTCATTAAAATTGTTTCATAATTGTTTTTTATTAACACAGCCATTTTTTGTATGTGTGTGCTGAGGTGATGTAGTAAGGCGTGAGTTGGTGGATGGAGGGGTGGGGCCTCAAATGGGTATACTGCTTAGGGCCCCCTAATGGCTAGAAACGGCCCTGGGAAAAGCTAAAATACGTTGGCTTCCGGGGCTCCGCCCCGGACCCTGCTGAGGGAGCTACCGCTCACCCCAGACCCCCTAGCTTAATGACTCGCGCCATTGGCGCTCGTCGATTTATACCCCTAGCTGTATCAGAACCGGTTGTTAAGAAATTGGCAGCACACCCGTGAACACATACACACACACTTGATTCTATTTATAAGATTTAGAATATTTTTTGAATTAATTATTTATTTACAATCATGTTTTTCCAAACATTGCACAAATTCTGGAGCATATATTTTCCATTCTTCATTCCAATGCCGTGTCTGAAAGAATTTTCAGCTTGATGCCCGGGGGAAGGATTGGTATATGGGCCCCCCCCCCTGTTTACTCAGTATTTTATTATGAATGTTTTTTGTGTACATAACAAGCAAACTGATTATATATCCAAGTCACTATTCAAAACATACAGTAATAATAAACAACTCAGAGGAAAATGACCATTTTATTTTTCGAATCAATTATATTAATTTTATCACCATACAATTTACAAATGCAGTACCAGTCCATGCAGGCAAGACAATTGTTTACTGCAAGATTTTCATAATTAGAAGTGTACTTTCTTTGCCTTCTCTCTAACAAAGTGGTAAATGATACTGATGAAATTTAAAGTACGGGCTAACTGGCTTTCAATTACAATGGTTCCCAGATCTATCAGTCGGTCTTGGGCATTGGTGGACCGCAGATAATATTTTATTTGTTTCAGTTTGACTATGATAATCTCTATAAAATGTATGTTCATTAATTATATTTCCTCTCTGTTATTTAATCACTTGCTCCCTAGAGGTCCGGGCCCCTGAGATTTATCCCGGCTTCCCCGCCCTCTCGGCGGCCCTGCCAACAGGAGGAGAGAGAGAAATCGGTTGCTCATCGAAAACTTAGAATCAGAACTCATGATTAAAGAAAAATTTTCTATGACTTGCAAGGAATTTCAGTTATACTTGAAGTCAGAAGATGAAGCTAAAATTTTGAAGAAGATTAAAAGTTCAGAAAAATATTGACATATATCATAATACGAGGGCCACTCAATATATTTTGCCCCACCTTTTTTTTCTTTGCAAGTTTCCTTGTAATTTCCAGAAATTTTGTACACAAGTAGTTACATACCGTTTTTATTTTTCTACATAGTCTCCATCCTTTTCTACGACTTTCCTCCACCTCGAAACAAAGGCATTTATTCCTTGCTGGTAAAAGTCCGCTGGTTCCGCTGGAGCTACCTCTTAACCTCCTCAACAACCTCATCGTTGCTCTGAAACTTTCTTCCACGAATAGCATCCTTCATTGGCCCATACAAATGGAAGTCTGAAGGTGCCAGATCCGGGCTGTATGGAGGGTGGGGTAACACAGTCAAGCGCATTTTTGTGATGGCTTCTCTTGTTTGCAAACTGTTGTGTGGTCTTGCGTTGTCGTGCGAAAGAAGGACGTCTTCCAGTTTTCTTTTCGGGCAAATTCGCTTTATTCATCTCTCGAGTCTCTATAGGGTAGCAGTATATGCCTTTGAGTTCATTGTTTGTTCTTTCTTCATAATGTCCACCAGAATCACCCTTTTCATGTCCTAGAAGATGGTGGCCATAACCTTTCCTGCAGAGGGAGCCATGGATTGGCGTTTTGTTTCAGGTTCAAAGTGGTGTACCCAAGCCTTATCTCCAGTCACAGTTCGTGAAAGGAAGTCATCCCCTTCTGTCTCGTATCGAACCAACGACTCAGAAGCAATTTCTTTTCTTTGGGCTTTGTGATCTTCAGTCAGTTCGCGAGGAACAAACCGTGAACACACTTTTGAGTATCCCAGTTGCTGAATTATCGTATTCACACTTCCTTCACTAATTCCTAGCTCCAGTTATAGTTCCTATGTGACGCGCCGATTTGATCAAATGATGCTGTAGCACGTTGCACAGTGTGAGATGTCACAGCCGAAGCAGGGCGACCGCTGCGTGGCTCATCATCGAGGCTGGCTCTCCCTCTCTCCGATGATCTCACACGTTTAGACCAGCGTCCAACTGTGCTTCGATCGACAATAACATCTCCGTAAACGTTTTGTAGACGTTTGTGAATATTTCCAACTGTTTCCTTCTCTGCGGTTAAGAACTCGATAACATCTCTCTGTTTAAGACGCACATCACTGTCAGACGCCATTTTCGAAACTGCGTTAACCATCGGTTTTATACAAGGGCGTTTAAAAGCGGTTTTATACAAGGAGGGGAGGTTCAAACTGGAAAAATCCTGTTATGTGAAGCGCAGAAAGTTCAAACTTACGGCCCAAAAGACATTTCAGCCCCATGGCCTATTATTTAGCTAAGAAAAAAGGGTGGGGCAAAATCTATTGAGTGCCCTAGTGTAATTAGTAAAGCGATGTATACAAAAACATTTAATATGCTATGATAATTTCAATATTATTTACGATATTTCAGTATTATGTATAATAATTTCAATATTATTTACGATATTTCAGTATTATGTATAATAATTTCAATATTATTCACGATGTTTAATTGTTAAGCATTATTTTAATGAAATTTTCTAATTTTGTTTGATGTAGCCGTTGAAGAAACCGTTTCAATTTGAAAAAAATTTGGTCTTAAAAAAAAATCTCAGAAACATTTTTGTCCCGCAGGGGCATTTGAAAAATCTGGCAACCCTAATTTCAAGATTAATAATGAACATACAGTTGCCTACGCCAATGCCTCCAGATTTGAGATCTATAAAATATGTTGGAGATCAGTCTATTATCTATTGGAGATCAGTCTATTATCTTATTGACTGACGCACCAAACTTAGTGATAAATCTAAATACAAAATTGCATATGACACTGGCACAGTTAGGCACCTTATTGACTACAAACAGCATACTTGCAGTAAAAAGAGCACTATTTATAAATCTTGGAGTTCTTAGTAAACTCCTAAAAATATTATTATATGCAACACTTAAAACATTGTTTATTATCTCTGTGCATTTGGTTCTGTGCATCTTCAAATTAGAACAAACATTAATTATTATCTGAAAAATTATTCTTACAAAGTTCAACCAAATGATCACAGTTACGGATTGCACAATGTGAACTTACAAATAATGCAATACTTGCCTCACATGCCACAGTCTTATCACATTTTTTGCAGATCAGGTGTATTCTGATATCAACACTAAATGTGGCAATAGGCTCTGAAATCTTATGCTTTTTGGAATTTATATGTTTAATAATTAGATCAGAGTGATTGTCATTGACGTCACACTTACAATAATTGCAGTGTCCTTTGCTGGAATCCAGGGGCGTTTTTAAAGTTTTGAATTGGTCGGGGAAAGTTATGCCACAGGGGCCCGGGGCCCCGTTTACCAGTTTTCCTTTATGGAAGTTCTCAAAAAACTCTTTAATGTTTTCACTGATCACTGCATATTTAAGTAAAGTTATTTCAACCAAAGTAAAAAAAATACAAAGCACTGATTTTTGTAAACTTTATTCAGGATGCAAATATATAGAATATATAGGGCCCGGGTTAAAGGGGGCCCGTCTGGGCCGTGCCCCGCTTGCCGCTATTTTAAAAATGCCCCTGCTGGAATCATTAGGTACTGCAATTAACCACTTTTTAAGTAGTTCATCCTGTAGCCACTCTCTTCTAAATTTCTATCGATATTGTTTATATTTTCCCATGATATCAGTAATTAACAAAAGTTTGGCTAAAATATAACAAAAGGGATCTTTTCAGTTTGGCGGACTGCTACAGATTTGTACGAAATTTAACAATTTAACTACACCTAACCTAATCTACCTAACTTAACTAAACCTAACCTAACGTAGCCTAACGTAACTTAACTAAACTAAACCTAATCAAACTAACTGATTTGCTAAGTTTCGTAAAAATCTGTAGCAGTCCGCCAAACCGAAAAGACCCAACAAAAGTTTAAAATGACAAAATTAACACCAATATAATTTATTCTAAGGCTTAACCCACTGAATTTTATGACAACAGTCAAAACGTGTAATAACATTGATTGACTAAGTCACCTAATTTCCAAGAAGTGCGGTGCAAGACGCCGAAGTTAAATAGCCACATCAAAGATGATGCAATCATAAGCTATGGTGCAATAAAAAACAAAAACAAAACATCTTTATTGTGAATTATTCACAATCCATAGCCACTTAACCTAACATACAAGTACAATCTTATCACACACTGAACTTAATACAAAAATAAGGCCAACATAGCCATTTAACCTAACATACAAGTACAAAAATAAGGCCAGCATAGCCACTTTACCTGACATACAACTACAGTATACAATCTTGTCTGAGAGTCAGAGATTACTTATTAATTATATTTATAGAATAAGTATACTCGTAGATAGTAAGAATTAATATAATTATAATTATGGAATAAGTGATTAAACTTTAAATTGCATGTTATAAAATGGTAATTTTTAAAAGAATCCTAAAAAGTCGCTAAAATAGCTAGATTTTTCACTGCCACGCTAGATTAATCATCAGTCGCTAGAGCCTGTATTTGGGAGCTAGATCGAGAAAAAAGTCTCTAGATCTAGCGACAAATTCGCTAGTTTGGCAATCCTGGGTTGGCACCAGAGTTGCCAAACCTTTGTGAATGTCGCTGGACCAACACTCAAAAGTAGTTAAAAAATCGTTAGCCTCAAAGGCAATGTCCCTAAAAAATGTCGCTACAAATAGAGAAGTGCAAAAGTTACTTCAAAAGACATTTCCTTCCACTCAAACTTTCCTTTTCTAACTCTACCAATCAATAATCGGTGCTACTATAGTATGCGGTCTACCAACGATTCGGCGGTCTACCTACGATTCGGCGGTCTACCTTTTAATTATAGCTTCTTACCTTGTTCACTAATTGCTTGTTTACATCCCAATGTCAATCGCCCTTGACGAGTGGTTAGGTTTAGTCATGATATTTTCGATAGTTTTAACGAAAATGTCATGACTAAACCTAACCAATCGTAGGTAGACCGCATACTTATAGTAGCACCTAATAATCAACTTAATGCCCTCATCTTAAAATTAACGAATAAACTACTGTTTAATAGTAGTTAAACTGTAAGAAAAATTTGGGCACTTTCATGAATGAAAGAGATAGTTTATAGATTGTAAATAATGTATATTAAGTTATGTAGGCTACTTTGGTAGTAGTATGTTAATTAGCTGACTTGAGATTGATGTTTTGCAAGATTTTATTATTATAAAATATAGCTCATGACTTGGATAACCTCGAGAGGCTCCAGTGGCTTCATGTTTTCCAAATGAAATGTAATGTAAATTACATATTTAAATGAAAATGAAAAGGTTTATTGGCAGACTATAGTCCATATGACAAATATTATTAATACAATGACAGTTCACATACTAAGGATAAAAATATACACAACTGATTAGAAATAATACAGTAATGTCGGAGTTAAGTGGAGCTACAGACAGATGTTTTCGTACCAAGAAGTCCATAGTTTAGAGGATAAACGGCAGGACTCATGGATAGCTTGGATAATTCACTGGGGAACACAACTTTTGGTGACTTAGATGTTAGACCTGTTTCTGGGTATATTGAGGTCGCTGATTCTAAAAATGACATTAGTTTTTCTCCATCAGCTCTGCTTATCAAGATATGATATATATCTATATATATTTCTATATAATGTATATAATATTATATAATTGCTGACTGGCAATCACTGTTGTTGTCAATTGAATACAAAAGTATGATGAATGTCAGCAAAAATAGTGTATTAACATCAAACAAGCATAAGGTACGAAAAACATTTCTTAAATTCAAACAAGCTTGAGACACGAACGGCAAAAAAAGTTCTTTCATTGAGACATCTCACATAAACCGCGTTTCTGAGATTTCTTGCGATGAGATGTGCCAGGACATTCGCGTTGGATGCTCCAGCAGTAATCTGCCATCATGTGAGTATCCCATCGTCCGCGGTACCGTTCTTCCATGGTCCTTAGTTCTTGGTGAAATCGTTCACCCTGTTCCTCGCTTAGATCACCGAGGTTATCTGGGAAACGATCCAAATGACTGTGGAGGTAATGCAGTTTGATGCTCATTTTACAGCCAAGTTTACAAAAAGAAGAGAGCATATTCTCCACTAGTTCACCGTAGTTATCGGCCTTATAGTTCCCAAGGAAATTTTTCACAACCATACTAAACGATGACCACGCACGTGCCTCAATGTTGTCCATTGAATCTTGGAAACGCGGGTCTTTCATGAGTTCCCGGATTTGCGGTCCATCGAAAATACCTGCCTTCAGCTTTTCCATGCTCAGCGCAGGAAATTTTCTACAAATGTAGCCAAAACACGTCCCATCTCTGTTCAAAGCCTTTATAAATTGTTTCATCAAACCTAGTTTGATGTGCAGTGGTGGCAATATGATCCTTTCTCTGTCAACCAAAGCTTCTTTGATGATATTTTTTTCTCCAACCACCATGTTTTCTCTCAGAGGCCACTGTCTTCTCACCCAGTGTTCATCTTTAGCTCTACTGTCCCAGAGACATATAAAGCACGGGTACTTGGTGTACCCGCTCTGCTGGCCCAGGAGAAAATTCACCATCTTCAGATCCACACAGATCACCCATTGGTGGTCTCGGTATGATATCTTTTCTAGGACAAGGGCGACTGTCCCGTGCTCTTCTCTCATACCGACTGAGTGACCAATTGGGATTGATCTGTATCTGTTGCCGTTGTGTAGAAGAACACATTTTAGGCTCCGTTTGGAGCTATCTATGAATAACCGCCATTCACTTGGTGTGTATTCCGATATGACCATTTTCATCAGCAATCCGCGCACATTGTTGCAGAAAACTAAATCGTTCTCTTTTGAGAAGAAGGGCAGTAAATCCTTTTCTTGTCGCGATATAACGTGATTTTGGTTCCCGGCAGCAGTAAATTTTTCTCCCAGCCTGGAAGCTAACAATTCAGACGATTTCTTCGAAAGACTTAAGTCCCTTATGAGGTCGTTTAATTCGTGTTGACTAAAACCTTCTGCAACTGATGACGGTCCTTCGAAATCACTGTCATTTTGCCCACATATACTTTCTTTGTCAGCAGCAGATTCATCATTTTCTTGAGGGAGCTCTGGAAGTTGGCTGAATGATGGGATAGGTATCTCATCTGAATGTGAAACAGGCCGTCTAGCTGAGTCTATGTCAGGATACGTCCATTTACTCCGGTTACGTCCATTGATGCCCTTTATATTCACCAAACAAAAGTAACAGTCATCACTGTGGTTTCTCTGTTCTCTCCATACCATTGGTATACCAAATTTCAGGCACCTCCTCTTTCCGTTGGTCCATTGCCGCAGATGCTCCGTACACGTTTTACACACAACATGAGGAGCCCATAGCTTATCTTGGTCCACTAGTTGTACTTTGAAATAGGCAAAATAAGCTTTTTTCACAAAATCAGTAATAGTTTTTCTCTGTTCAATGAACGTGTACTCTCCGCAGATAAAACAAAACACATATGGATGATTTAAACACTTTCTTCGTGATGAAGCCATGTCAACACCTGTAACAGGAAAGAATTCACGTTAGTACATGTACAATACACATGCAAAACAGCAACATCAGCAAAATCATAGCTACAATTTAATTATACAGATGCATTTAGATTTACGAGCAACTCATAATACCGTTCCAGAAGGGTAATAAAGTAGGTAATGACGTATGCAATATCTCAAAAACTAGAGCTGCTAGAACAAAATGGATGATATTTTCTGAATCAGTGGCATGAAAATATCCAGAATAAGGTCTAAAATCTCAGGCACCAAGAAAAAAATTTTTTTTTGGTTTCCCAGTGATAATAGGGTTGGTTGATTTTTTAATTATTTGCATTAGACTGTATTGAGCACGTCTTGTTACCTTCGGGAAGCTTGGGACATTGCGGGTAGCAAACATTTGCGAAGTTGAGCATCTCGGGGGTAATTTATGTAAGAGTCTAAAAGACCTGTTGTACAGCAAATTTAGAGTTCTGCCAGAACCTTTTTTATAATTCACCCAGAGTTGCTGTCCGTATATATTACGAAAGAGAGTGTCTTTAGCTTCATTTGTACAGAACCGAAAGTTCCTTATAGTTATATTCGCTTTAGTACAAAGGCTTCGAGATTGTTTTCTTATATTCGAGTCATCACTCAAGGAGCTGGTAATAGTTTGACTCAAATACTTAAACTCTTGTACTTCCTCAATTACTTCACCTTTCATTTTAAACCTAATGTCAGCTGGCTGATTATAGCTTTCAGGATGAAATTGTATAACCTTAGTTTTTGTAACATTAAAAAGAATATCATGTTTCTGCGAATATACTTCGCACACTATTAGTAGCCGATCCAGACCTTTAACAGAGTGATTTATTAACACCATATCATTGTCATAAACTAAGTTATTTATCCTTGTGTTATCTATACAACATCCCACTGTCATTAAGTGAAGCAATTAATCCGTCAATATACACATTAAACAGCAAAAGGGAGAGCAAGGAGCCCTGTCTTATCCCGCAAGAGGAGCCAAAACATTCGGAGAGTACATTGCCCCACCTAACGGTAAAAGATTGGTGGAAATACCAAAATTTCAATAAATTTAATATGTACATGGGAACCTTCCTGTCTTCTAGTTTTTAAAAATAAAATAGTGTGGTTCACTCTATCATATGCCTTACTTATATCTAGGAAACGGCTACAAAATAGTTGAATTACTGTCAATGTATTTAGATACTGTTTCTTTAAGTACATAGATACACAGGTCAGTTGAGTGGGACCTTTTAAAACCAAACTGATTAGGAGATGTCCATAGGCGATCATTTAATCGGAGTAACAAGAGTTTTTCCAGTAGTTTCGAGAAACAGGACGCGACAGCAATAGGCCTATAATTATTGCTGGACAGAATGTCTCCATACTTATTTTTGACCAGGGGCAAGATATATACCCTCATGAACTCTGCAGGGATATGGCTATGAATAAGCATGGCTAAGAAGAGAAATGATATATGCAGACATACTATGTCATTGGCATATTTTAAGTGCTCATTCGATAGGTCATCTACCCCTGAGGCAGAACCCGTCTTTAACTCTTTAATTAACCTCTTTACTTCAGGAACTGATATCAAAGTATTTTCCCTTGTCCCTCCCACAGGCGTTTCGCTGCAATTATCCCTACTCACACTGTTAAGAATATTAGAGTAGTGGTTTTTCCACAGCTTTGCAATTTCATCCTCCCCCGACACTCATCGATTGTTGGAGGGAGGACACTTTTGACACCCGTTTGATTCTTAACAAATTTCCAAAATTTGTTATCATCGTTATTTATGCGAGCTTCACAGGCTTTTGATGCTCGAATAGACTCTTCTTCCTGTTTATATCGCCTTATGGCCGCCTTATACTGACCCCTACTTCTACATATATTCATGTATACTGGTCCTAATCTGGGTCTACCATGAATGCACCACAAATCATAGGCGTCTTTTGATTCCCTCTTCAGGGGGGGCAATAAAATCATTCCATCCAGGAATAATCTTAGTATGATAGTTGTAAGATTTAATCAGGGATATTATCAGGGATACTATCCTACTATAATACCTATCTATGAGTTTACAGTGAGAATCATTTGAGCAAAGATTATTACAGGCAAGATGTAAAATTTCTAAATTATTGAAGAGATGACCTGTTCTGTCTTCGTATTCTATTCTCTGTTGCATATTAACATTAGGCCAATCGACGCGATTATTCTTACCTATTGAATTCTTGCTATGTCGTGTTGTGCATAAATTGCCAAAATTAATTAATAGTTTTAATGGTCTATGATCAGAAATGAGGAAATCATGCAGAATATGAATTCTAACAGTTCGATCCTTTAGATTATTACTAGTGAGACAATGATCAATCCATCTGGTGGTACCACTCATATCACTAACGTATGTAATATTACTACTGGTTACCCCTGATACATCTACATCACTTATACTTAATTTGGCCGACTCGCACATGTTACCCAATTCTACAAAGGATTTCGAGTTCACATGCGCGTTAAAGTCCCCCATTATTATACAGTGAGAATATTTGGGGTTATCTGATAATGGCTTAATTTTATACAGCAAATCAATGCATTCATCTAGATTACTGCCGTTGTTGGATGGTAAATAGCAGTTTACAATTAATATGCAATCATTTTTCACTTGTAATTCAATGCCTAGCAACCTTACATTATCGCTTGTTAAAATTTTTATATGTTTTGACAAATTTTTCCTTATTAAGAAAGCAACACCACCAAAAGGCCTACCGTACATTAATTCATCTGACAAGTCTACTGCTGATGACGCATAGTCCATAAAGTCATCATGGATGGTAGAGAGGAATTTTAGCTCTTGCAGGAGTATCAATTCTGCACTGTCATAGATTTTATGAACATCTACAATTGAATTCCTTACTGACCTTACGTTATGAGACTATTTTCAACAAGTTATCCGCCATGACTGATAGAAAACTTATTAATCTGATTATTATTATACACAGTACAAATTTCAGGCATTACCGTTAGGACGCCTATTATTATCATTATTTTTATTATTATTATTATTATAATTATTATCATTATTATTTTGCCTGTTATCAAATCTGGAAAAGTGAATAAACTCCTTAACAATAATACCTTCTGACCACTGACTCATATTGTACGGGTTGAAATGTGAATTTACACCTTTAATTATCACTTTAAATGAGTTATAATACAGAGATTTTGTGTTTAGTGTATTAACTAACAATATACTGTGTTCACCACAGACCTCTTCCATCATGCGTCGAATATCGCTTCCCTCGTTCGAGAGCTGAAATTCGCGACACAAAGGGGGTGAGATTCCTCACCGGTGGCCTTGCCGCGCTGACAGGTTGAGGAACCCTCCGTGGAGAGCGCCTGTTAACTGTGGTCCATCCGTCTTCTTCCCTCAATCTCCCTGAGGCAGCGTTCGCCTGCCTGGGGGATGGGTGGCACGACCTTAGGGGGATAGGAGGCTCCTCCCCTACTCTGTGGCTTGGTGAGGGTTTGTTAACGGTGTTTATATCCTGACGGACGCGCGTCCCCCTCCTTCTTCGGTGGGAGGGGGGGAATTGGACGCCGAGCGAGGCGCTTCAGTAATCGAACGCCTCTCACCTTCAGTGGAAAGGGAGAGGGCAGTGATGCCTCGTCTCTTGGCATCGGACAGTCCATATTCCTCATTGTGAAATCGGGAATAGGAGTCCTTTCCTGAACGGAAAGGAGGTTGACCGCTTCCCCTGCATGCTGCGTTTTTATCCCCACATTCAGGGGGGGGAGTTGGGGGAGGGGATTTCGTTTCCCTCGCTTTCCGACGCGCTTCTTGGGGTTCTGACTTGCTGAACAACTTCCGAGTAACTGGGCTTTGGGAGGAGCATCTCTTTCAACGCATCTAACTCTGACCGGAATTGTTCTAGCGAAATCGCATTTTTCTGATTTGACACCACGTGTTGGTGTTTCAGTTCAACTAACGACTTTTGTACCTCATTGTACTATTTGAAGAGCGCCAAAACGTCTACATTACCCATAGAGATTACCAGTACTCTATGGAAATTTGTAACGTAGAAGGTAATATTGTTCTCATTATCCCGGAGGGTCGACACTTTATTTATAATGTCTTTTAGGATATTCTCGTTTCTAGAATTACCTCTACGAGTTACAGTAAGTAGAAACAATAAAGATAACATCTGAGTAAACAAAACTTTTAACCATCAAAATAAAATTAAATGGATGTCTTAGAATTCTGGCATTGAACATCCAAGATTATAACATTAATAAATAAAGTAAAAAATATTTAAAATGCTACTATATTTTTAAAATGCTAACATACAGTAATTATTCAAATTCAGCCAAATTCCACTCAGGTGGTACTTCCTCGCTGATATAGAAAACTGATGTGTGGGTAGTTGGGAGGTAACGAAAATGGTTCACTGAGTAGGTAGGTAGTTAATCTAACAATTATTAAATTCCTTTTATGTCAATAACTGGGTGGATGAAACCAATTGGTTGCTCACCAGAGTTATTCGCCACACTAGTATTTATATACTGTGTGACAAGAGCGTGCTCGGTAATAGATACACATTACAGATCAACCAACCGAAAAAAAAATCAAGAAGACGCTGGTGGAAAAAGCCCCGCGAAAAGAAGGACAAGGGAGAACGAAAACGAGGAACGGGGCGACAAGACGGAACGAGAGAAGGGAGAAGAACAAACAACGAAAAAAGATCCCCACCAGCAAGTACGCTCTCAACAATTAAACAAAAGGGGAAAAGGGACTCTCTAATAACTAGCAGTAAGTGACTAATTGTGTTTTTAACCCAGTTAGAAGTAAACGCATTAAATTAAGCTGGGTCAGACAAATTAGGCCTACATTGTGGCCTAAGACCTAGCATCAACTCATAGCTTAACAAAGGTGAAGGTAGATTGCCCTAACCTAATTTGGTGAGGAATCCTACTGTGGACCTCAATTTATCTGCCCGCTCTGGACCATTTCCGGAATCTCTAGGTTGACCTCTACAAGGCTAGACTTAATCTACTCTATAGTTAGACTGGAGATATTAGGGGTGGGTTAATTGGGGACCAATTCATACAGAGCATTTTTCACACTGATGTAACTACATGATGCTTCTTTTTGTTAACTTCCTGGTTCTGCTGAACATTTATAAGCATCAGTTGTGCCGATTTCACTTATTGCACTCTTAGCACAGTGCAGGTATACATACGGTATTGGGCTTCCGACATCTTCAGCCTGCGCTGAATCTGACTGAGTTAGCGAGTAGCTGTTGGCCGTTAGTGACTCTTGACTCTGATACCCCAAAGCAGTGTCACTTATCCCCCGTTTTCTTTTTACGTCATTGCTGACGTCATTACTCAAATGGAAGTTTCTACATTGTTACAGAGTACCGCGGCACACTTTAAAGGCATTTTGCATTTATTTACAATGTACAACTTTAATTAACATTGAATACTTTGAATATGAGACGCCATTAATTTTTTGCTTACAGTTGAGTCATTACGTCATCAACCCCCAGCATCTTTGATTGGCTGTAAAAATATTCCCCGTTCGAGTTGTATGATTATAATATTGCAATTTTTAGGAATATTAATGGTACTTTTGCATTATCCTCCCAACACTAATTTTTTTTTATAATGGCGGCGGGCTGTTTTTACCGTAACCTAACCTAACCTAACCAAACCTAACCTAACCTAACCTAATACCAACACTAATTTTTTTTATAATGGAAGGAAAATAAAGTACCATAACCAAAACCAAACCAACATTATATAAAAAAATTAGTGTTGGGAGGATAATGCAAAAGAACCATATTAATTAATAATTAAGAAATTATAAATTAAATGTGTAATTTTATAAAAACAAATTTTGTACGTTGAAATTACTTAATAAAATTTGTCTGATTCACCCTCATTTTGAAAATGTATATACCTATTTGGCCACTTGGTGGGGGTTTGAAGTGCAGGCATTTTTGCAAGAGTAATCCCCTAGGGCAAGGGTCGGGGAACTTTTTTGGGTATTACCCAAAAATCTATTTGAGTAAAATGAAATTACCCCCAGACTTCAAAGTAAACAAAAACAAGCCAATTGCTCTTAAAATTGTTGCATATGGTATACAAAAAATTCAAATTCAAAAAATGTTTATTGGATCCATTATTATGGAGAAATAAAAAAAGCCACACATGCTGGCATAAGAATAGCACACAAACAAAATTAGTAAAAAGGATTGAAGAACTGAAGAATTTCATTCAAAACATCTCCACTTCAGGTTTTGGAAAAATGATGGTTTCATTTTTGATACAACAACATCAAAATCAGGACGTAAATTCGTAATATTCTAAAATTTAGAATAACGCCACATTTATGTAACAAAATAAAATAAAAATATACGAAAAAAATATCAGCACAAAGTGTCAAGCACTAAAAGCACCTCTTCGTTTCATGATACCATACACACGACTGAGGCTCTGAGGGAAGTGTCTCTCATACCGCACGCATTACCCCCAAAATTTTTAAATTTACCCCTGTTCCCCGACCACTGCCCTAGGGCTTAGACCAGTGGTTCCCAAACTTTTTTTACTCACGGCGCACTTTAGAACAAGTAAAAATATTTTGGCGCACTTTGTACATAAATTCGAAAATTTATTCAAGAGGTATTTATACATATACTTTATTACGAATTTCAGTTTGTATTTTTCACATTTTGAAATATAATCTTGCTCTTTCGCGGCGCACCTAATTACATCTCGCGGCGCACGGTTTGGGAACCACTGGCCTAGACTATATATATATATATATATTACCCCCGGGTGCGGCAAAAGTAACGCCCTTTTAATAATTCTATCTTTATAGTTTTATACAGTATAATTTTTTAGTTTTATATTGTATCATTTTGTTATTTTTTAGTTTTTACTGAGAAAGTACTTATTATTTTTCTTAAAATGCTGTATTTTTCTTAAAAACCTTATTATTTCTCTTAAAATGCTGTAATTGATTTATTTCCTTCAATAAAAGAGAATAAACTAAAAAGGGCGTTATTTTTGCCGCACCCGTTATATATATATATATATATATATATATATATATATATATATATATATATATACAGGGCTATTCAAACTGATTCACCTGATTTCAAATGAGAATATTTTTTAATGTTACAAATACAGAGTGATTTGTGATACATCAACCAAAAGAAAAACTGTCCAAATTTTGTCTCTCACCTCATAAATGCTCTATGGGACTTCCCCTAGTTACACGAGCAACGTCGACACGATAGTCGAATTCCTCCCATACTCGCTCCAGCATGTCCGTTGTCAGTGACTCTACGGCAGTAACAATGAGAGTTCGGAGCTCATCCAAAGATGTGGGCAACGGTGGCACGTACACAGTATCCTTAACGTACCCCCAAAGGAAGAAGTCGCACGGTGTAAGATCCGGCGACTGTGACTACCGATTTACAGCTCGAAAACTGCAACACACAAAACGCCTTCTGCTGTGCGGACGCCATTTTCACACTGACTGTTTGTTGCTAGACTAAGCCACGGCGTGACTTTGGAGCCCTCTCGTGGTGATCTTGTAAAACTCGGAGATTTCCTCTTTCATGTGGTGTATGCCCAGTTGATGCACGGTTGATAGGTACGGAAGTATTCTCAGTTGAAATCGGATGAATCATTTTCAATAGCCCTGTATATATATATATATATATATATATATATATATATATATATATATATATATTATATATGGTAATTATTCGTTTTTTGACCCAGTCTCTTTTTATAATGAGAGCAAACTTTTCTGGTCAATTTTGAGGTGTTCTGCACGAATCTGCCATCCGTTTCCTGTGCAAATGTGTAGTTTTCGAAATATCATCATCTTCAAAACTACGCATTTGCACAGGAAACGGATGGCAGTTTCGTACAAAACACCGCAAAATTAACCAGAAAAGTTTGCACTCGTCATTTTCGTTTAAACTAACGAATTTAAACGAAAATATCATGACTTACCCTAACCCATCATCAAGGGCGTACAGTTGACCTAACCGGTGTCACGTACTGAACTGTCCACAAAACATTAGGACCGATCAATTTGTGATGCGTGATCTTTACGGGGGCTCCGCCCCCGTACCCTAAATTATACAAATTATAATGTAATAACATGTGCCAACCTTGCATGGGTAGTCCGCTAAATTTCGCCTGCCCTTAAACTGAAACGACACGTTTATTTTTAGGATTTTTTTACGGCACCTAAAGACCTTCTGGTCTTTTCTTAAAATACAAGCACTATTGCATTTAGGGCAGGTCACGGATGTCTTAATTATTCTGTGATTGAAAAAAAGGTCTAAACTCTTGTCTTCATCGAGAGCAATATGGCGGATCACGTCTTCAAAATCAAATATGCATAACTGACACGTCATACTTCGTCACAAAAAATTGAACTGAACAGACGAACAATTGCTAAAAATGATTTATTTGTAAAACAGGACAAATTGAATTACGCAGAAGTAGCCAGAATCACCGAAAATAAGAAATATTCACCAAATAGTCGATATATATATATATATTGAAAAAACACCAAAAATAGGAAATATATTTTAATGAAAAAACACATTTTATACAAATTTGCACAAGATAATATATATATTTTCTTATTCAGTTTTGATTGGTTATTCAATATATATTGCTGTTATAGCTGGGTGTGACTGGGTCAAAAAACGAATAATAACCATTAGGTATATATATATCATAGGCGTGCACATTGGGTACGCAAGGTACGCAGTGCGTACCAAATTTTTTTTAAATTTAAAAATTTAAATTTTTTAAAATATTGATAAAATGCTATTATAAATGCCAATAAATTTTATAATTTATTCAGTATACTGTACTTAAGCAATACAAAGTAAAATTAAGTGAAACTTCCTTGTTTTCTCATGCTTTCTTACAAGGTACGCTCTGAGCATAGAATGTACTTGCATAGGAATATGATCCTTAAGTGCTGGGCGGGGTTTAACAAATACTGCCTTACTATTGGCCGAAAAATGTCCTGGATATACTGGAGTGTTTTAGCATAGTTTTATATAGTGGGTGATAGAAAGTGGTTGTATGCCATTCAAATCATTTGAAATTTTGCATTTAGTTTATGTTAAATTAGTACCATTTTAGGTGCAGTCACGAATGAACAAGAAAGTGAATGTTTAATTAGTAAATTTAACGAAACTACATTTTCATCCAAATCGTATGAAGAGAAACTTGCATTCAAGAATGCAGCTAGGCCTACTCCTGATTTACCGAATTTAATACAAATCAAAGCCAAATTCACCAGAAGATTTCACTCTTCATCTTACAGTAAAGTGAGCTGGTTGGCAGGTTGCAAGGAAAAAAATGTTTTATTTTGCTGGCCTTGTCTGCTTTTTGCTATTGATAAAAGTGTATGGAGTAAAACTGGATATAAAGATTTGGAAAATCTATCTCACGCAATGAAAAAGCATGAAAGCTCGCGAGGACATATAAAAGCAACTTTGTCTTTCGCTAGTTTTGGCCACCGTCGTATTGATACAATGCTAGATGAGCAAAAAGCACAAGCAATTTCTCAACACAATGAAACCGTCAAGCATAACCGAGAAGTAATGAAACGACTCATCGATACGACTTTTTTTTAGGTAAGCAAGGGCTACCGTTTAGAGCACACGACGAGGCAGAAAAGTCTCCTAACCAGGGTAATTACAGAGAATATCTAAAATCATTAAGCTCGTATGACGAATGTTTGAAATTTCATTTAAAAACCTGTACTGTGTTTAGTGGTTTGTCTAACAGCACTCAAAATGATTTAATTGATGCTGAAGAAAATTAAGAGAGAATTAACCCCTCTACTAAATTTGTAGCAATAATGGTCGACGAAACATCAGATATTGCAATGAGAGAACAGTTACCATTTGTACTGAGATACGTTTTGAAAGGAAGTGTGTATGAACGTTTCATTACTTTCAAGGACGTCAGTAATGACAGAACAGCGGCAGCTTTGGAGACAATGATTCTTGAGTTTTTGAATAATTTTAATTGCAAGGCGAAGTTAGTTGCCCAAACATGATGAGGCAGCAATTGTTGCATCTGATCTAAATGGTCTCCAGGCTAAAATAAGAAAACATGTCCCACGGGCGTTATTTGTTCACTGCTACGCTCATAATTTAAATTTAGTTTTGTTTCACAGTTTCTCAAAACAAAGTAAGTGCAAGAAGGTTTTCGGAACACTTGATGAAATAGTTTCGTTTTTTCACAAATCCACTAAAAGAACGGATGCTTTGAATGAAATTGTGCATCGCCGCATGCCAAAGATGGCACCAACTAGGTGGACATATCATTCTCGTTTAGTGAACGTAGTTAAAGAACATAAAGCTAATCTTCTTGAACTATTTGAGCAAATTACGAATGACAGTGAAAAATGGGATAAGCGTTCAATCTTTATGGCTGAAACAATCAAACAGCATCGCTGTGCATTTGAGTTTTCATTCATGTTGGAAATCTTTGGAAGCATATTTTCACAAACAGACGTACTGTACAGTATTCTGCAAAATAAATCCTATGACATTGCTTACTGCAGTGGAAGAGTGAATGAAACTTTAGATGTAATTAAAAAAATGTGGAGTGGCTTTGATGATTGTGTGGCAAAGGCGAAATATCGCATGCCATTGACTGCTGATGCAGAACCAAAACGAATAAGGCTAGCACAGCCTGATCAGCCAGATTTGGAAATGAAAAGACTTTATTTAGAAATCATAGATACGGTTTGCATGCAACTTACTGCTCGGTTTGGAAATCTGTCACAGTTGAAATATTTGGAACTTTTGAATCCCGAAAATTTTCTAAAATTTAGCCAAGCATTCCCTGATGAAATTGCGGAGTTACACATTGGCTCTTTTGATTTTATAACACTAAAAAATGAACCAAGTGTCCTATACTCATCTGAAGAATTTCAAGGAAAATATCCCTGCCATATTGCAAAATTCTTGAGCCTGAACAACTTGAGTGAAAGCATGCCTGAACTTCAAAAACTCGTAGAGCTAGTACTAACCATTCCCTCTACAACTTCATCAGTAGAAAGATCATTTTCGGCTCCGCTCCCACTTCGTGGTGTTTCCTGTAATAAGTATACGTGACACCTCTCTAAAGGTCCGTCTCCCCCCTTTCGAAAATCCCAGATCCGTTGTTGGTGATAGCCACAGGACCAAGTTGGAACGAACACCGGCTGAGGGGCGGGACGGTGCCGCCCTGCCAAATTGATTTACATTGTTTTTAGTTATTTGTGAATAATCATAAGAGTCGCCAAATTTGTCGCAAGATTTTGCATAAAATCTCCAATTTGACGCCATGTCGCAAAACACCAGAAAATGTCGCTAGATGAAATGAAAAGTCTGAATATAACGACAAAATCGCTAAAGTGGCAACTCTGGTTGGCACCATAAAAACATCTCTGGACACGAAAGCGTTGTTTCCTACAGGCGATGAAATGTCACCAGAATAATGCCCAGTTTTTCCTGTTTTAGACGAATGGTCAAGGCTCGCTTCTCCGAGTGAGAGGACCCTGGTTCGAATCCTAATGAAGGATAAATTATATACAGTATACTAGCAAAAGTGGGCCCTACGGGCCCATCTACCTAGACTTGTGGTGCTGGGGCCTTCGGCCTCAATAATTGGGGGGCGCAGGCCCCCGATTACTGGGGAGTCAATAGTTTCCGGTCAATAAAACTATAGAAAAGAACGCAGCAATGAAAATCTTAATGTGCTAGAGTAAAAAGTTGAAACAAAGCAAAGCGCATTTATTTCTATGTTCAGAATCGCGGACGGATGGGACTGCTTTTTTATAGTATAAAATTAACTCTATATATATATATATATATATATATATATATATATATATATGTACACAGGGCGGACTGACAGCAACCTGGGCCCTCGTGCATAATGAGGTCCTGGGCCCTTTGAAATCCGATTTGTTTCATATTACAGTTCGATTAGACACTTGACCCAATTGAGAACACTCACTGTTTTATGATGACTGCGGGCCGGGGCCGCCGGGCACCCTAATGGCCCGGGCTCTCGGTCCATGCCCGATTGCCTGACCGCTCAGTCCACCCCTGTATATATACGAAGGGCGGTCAGAAAATAAGTTTACACGGCGTATAATTTCGTAACTAAAGGACCAACATTGATTATGTTTGTATCAGGTGAATTCGTTAATCATTGTTGGCAACATTGCACGTCGATTCGGCTGCCGTACATTGGTTATACGAGTCAGTTGAACATGGCGGCTCGACTGTAACAGCGCCCTGTCATTTCTGCAACGATATTCCGAGTCTGTCAGTGGTCAAGAATTTCTCGAGCGCATTGTCATAGGAAACGAGACATGGGTTCATCACCGTACTACGGAAACAAAACGTGCCAGCATGGGACCATAAAGGCGTTTTGCTCGCAGACTTCATGCAAAAAGGCACAACAATCAATGCAGCTGCATATTGTTCAACACTGGAACGTTTACGAGCGGCCATTAAACGTAAACGTCCTGGACTGCTCCATTAGGCAGGGCATTGTTCCAGTCGAGCCGTCATGTTCAACTGACTCATATAACCAATGTAGGGTAGATGGCAGCCGAATTGACGTGCAGTGTTGCCAACAATGATTAACGAATTCACCTGATACAAACATAATCAATGTAGGTTCTTTAGTTACGAAATTATACGCCGTGTAAACTTATTTTCTGACCGCCCCTCATATATATATATATATATATGGAAAATATTAAGTTTCACAGACCAGAGTACACTAGGTTAGGTGGTCGTTTTAGATTGGTTAATTATTTTCCACGTGACCAATTTCGACCAATCAGGATCTTTGTAAAAATCTTCAAAGAACTGATCTCCGTGAAACTTATTATTTATTTAATATATATACAACTAAACAGAATTAAAACACATCACGCTGTATCATCCGGAACAAAAACAGAACTGGAAAGTGTGTCAAATTTTTAACTCGGCAAATAAAAACGCGTCACCAAGGTTCTGACGAAGGACCAGCTTAAAGGTGAAACGAAGCAATGCAACAACAGCACCAGGAAATGAAAATTAGCCCTAATCAGTAACAAAAAAAAAGTCTGAAAGCACATGTAATAATATACACCATTATAGTGAGAATTGCTTTTATATATATAATATATATATATATATATATATATATATATATATATATATATATAATGTGGTGTGTGTGTGTGTGTGTGTAGCTACATTATAGAAGCGACTTCACTTCACAATAAACCCATTGTTCTATCGACACAGAGCCGCGACCAAGATGACATCACATCGCGAGATCCCCTCTCTCTGCTGTGATCGTCACACCGCGCGCCTCCTTCCTCGAAGTTCTTAGTAGCACGTTAGATCTTATCATACAGGGTGTACATAAAGTCAGGATCTATTTTTGTGAAGAACTTGGAAATTATATGGAATTCAATCATAAAATGATAAAGTGGTAACATTTATTAAATAATTAAGAGTAGGATTCGATGTGACGCCCATCAGTATCCATTTCTAAACACATTCTGGAGCATTTGCGGGGTTATGTTATCTGCAGCAGTTCGTATACGTGTACGTAAGTTTTCAAGACTCGTAATCTTCGTCTGATAGACGTGCGATTTGATAAAGCCCCATGCAAAGAAATCTAAAGGGGTTAAATCTGGTGATCTCGCTGGCCAAGGTCTATTGCTTCCGCGTTCGATCCAGCGATTTGGAAAACGTCCATTTAGATAATCCTGAACAATTTTGGCATAGTGACAAGGAGCACCATCATGTTGATAGACGACGGTACTAACAATCCTATCCCCGTCGTCTATCAACATGATGGTGCTCCTTGTCACTATGCCAAAATTGTTCAGGATTATCTAAATGGACGTTTTCCAAATCGCTGGATCGGACGCGGAAGCAACAGACCTTGGCCAGCGAGATCATCAGATTTAACCCCTTTAGATTTCTTTGCATGGGGCTTTATCAAATCGCACGTCTATCAGACGAATATTACGAGTCTTGAAAACTTACGTACACGTATACGAACTGCTGCGGAACGATTTGAGCTGTGCAGGGATACTGATGGGCGTCACGTCGAATCCTACTCTTAATTATTTAATAAATGTTACCACTTTATCATTTTATGATTGAATTCCATATAATTTCCAAGTGCTTCACAAAAATAGATCCTGACTTTATGTACACCCTGTATAACAACGTTGTAACAGGCCGCATTGGCCTGGTGTCATTCATCAAACTTTATATACAGACTAATTTTCTCACGCGCTATTATAATATTCAAGTCATTATTCAAATGCACACTTATAACTTTTCCACTCGTTTCATTCATCCCGTCAACCTGCATGCCGCACGTGTGCAATCCGAAAATTTCTAACATAACAATTATTGAAACGATATTATGTTAAACTAAAGGGAGTGTCTGGGAAAAACATATTATATTTTAAATAATATAACAAGAAACAAAAGATGCGGGGAAAAAGATTCATTTCGATAGCTTTCTTGCAGATGTATTTCACACCTTTTGCTTCTAAAACGTCCGCAATATATTCATCAACGTTGCTTAAATTACTCTATTTCCACAAATTCATAATATTCATGCGTTTTATTATAATTAAATTTGTCCTAACTTTATACATTAAATTTCAGATATTTATAAGTTACTGTATTACACCTAAAGTACCTCATATTAGATGATATTACTTAATTTTAGATTTAAGGTCGCGACTATTGCTTTATACGTCATACACAAATGCCAAATTCACCACATTATCGCAAATAAAATAAGAAAAAATGAGAAAAACAAATATTTCCTTCAGTTGGAAACTGATCATATTGTAAAAACAGTAAAGATATGGGATCTATATACTCATATTTTATAATATTGGGAGGGATAAAACTTAGTATCATCCCACTCAATGACAATGTCATTCCCATTTCATATTTCTTTCCACGACGAAGATAAGAGTGGGAAAAATGAGAGTGAGAATCTCAAAGGTGGCATTTTCAATTCGGTCTATTAACAATTCATGCCCTTCTCATTCTCATCCACGGCTTTCCCTTTGGTCCAGGTTGGGTTAACTTAGGTTAGGTTAGGTGGGTTTGATTAGGTTAAGTTAAATTAAGTTAAGTTAGGAAATATTAGCTATTCCCATTTGGGGCCTTTACCGCGAATAGAATGGAGTTACATTGTTTTTCAAATCAAAAACTCTTTCTCAAATGTGGATTTTTCAGTTTGTGCATTTTCATTACGGTATTTGCGGACCATGGATGGGAATGGGAATGATATTGAGTCGGCAGAATCGGCCATTTTTTGGCATCGGCATCGGTCGAATTTAACCGATTCTCTCACCGATTCTTTGAAATTTTAAAATTTTCATTACAAAACAAAATTTATATTTACTGAAAACTGAACAGACAAAAAACACTATTTATGATCATTTATTATAATTTCAAAGTGTAATTACATAAAAATATTTTACATTCAATTCACGAATAAGGGAAAGCTTAATAAGTTAAGCTGCCCATAAATTTACATTTTCTCTAACTAGCTAATCTCTAAATATTATAAATTATTGTAATCTCCTACTCTATATTAATAATACTTGTATATTAAGTTGTACATTATAATTTATATATTAAACATCTTAATATGTTGACTTTATTTTAAGTATTTAAGTATTTTAATAATTTTATAAACCCAAATTATATATCCATTTTTTTATTCAAATTAAGCACCAGGGACTTGAAATTTTAGTGAAAAATTTTGTTTTTGTTGACATTGTTGAAGAAAGAAAATACCTTCAACATAAGGAAAAACAATTATTTTAAATATTCATATTCAGTTTATGAAACTAAAATAAAATTATTTTATCATTTTACTGAGTAATCAAACTTTTTCACATAATTTTAGCTACGATATACGAGTAACAAATTCTGGTGCTGTAAAGCCCGTAGCTAGTGGGGAGGGGTTCGAGTGGCTCGATCGAGTCACCCCTGGAAAAAATTATTTTATTTTAAGTCTGCTTTTTTATACATTTCCAACCTAGGAATAAATTTTCTTGGGCTTATTAATTATTAATTGTTAAAAGTAAATACTGCTGCAGATATGTGTGTGTAATTACTTTACTTATGACCAGTGTGTGTGACATCATATATAAAATAAGATCTGATTCAGGCATGAAGGAAAGTGTTCAGACGTCCTCCCCAAACCCTGACGATCTTTGCGTGCCGCATATTGTTCCCTAGCTTCCTTCTCTCTACCTTCCACTCCACTTTTGCTACATTACCATAAAATTCGAGCCACCCACAGGGAAAAGCTGGCTACGGGCCTGCTGTATATCGTGGAGAGAGCTAAGGAAACGCATTTAGAACAAATTTGAAATGTAAAATATAAAAATTGAAAGTTTTCACATTAGATTAGTAAAATTTATGACGGGAACTGATATTTTAAAATACAGGCATACCCCGCATAACACGGATTCGTTCAACGCTGATTCGCCATAAGGCTGAAAAATCCTTGATACCATTCCCAAACAGCGATTCTTCAGATTCGCTCTTGCATGTTTTTGTAGCAAACATTTTTGACAAAAATGCATTTTTTAACGTTGAATGGAACAAAGTTAATTTTAAAAATAAGCGCGATTTTAAAAAATGTAGAAAATATCAACATATTTTTTTCCAAAATTAAAGGGGTTAATTTTTAACTAAAATTTAAACATACAGTATACAATGGTAAATAGGGAATAGCTTTTATCTGTTTGGCTTGAAGATTGTAATAAAAAAAGAATTTTGCGTAGCGACATGACAATTCATTTGAAAGCGCTAACGTATAAAGAAACTTTTACTGTTGCTAGTCGCGGTTTCGCGGATGGTTTGACAGATTAAAAAAGAACGTAATAATGAGCGCACTTTTAGATTTTTCTTTATCACTGACATTTGAGAACGAAACACTTTATTTCACATTGATTACATTCCCCGATCAACGCTGATTCACATAACGCGGTACTTTCCGCGGACGAATTAACCGCGTTAATCGGAGTATTGCTGTATAGGCAACGAATCGGCATTAGCATCGACTAAATTTTGGAATCGGTACATCACTACTTACTTACTACTAATGTCCTCTTCACTCCTACGTGGAGCATAGGGCGTCAACTGTGCTTCGCCATCGGGTACGGTTGGCTGCTTGGGCTTTGACTTCTGGCCAGGTTCTTCCAATTCTCTTAGTTTCCCTCAGTAAGGATCTCCTCCAAGTCATCACTGGTCTACCCTTCTTCCTTCTTCCTTGCGGATTCCATTCAAAGCCGTTTTAGCTATTTCTCCCTCTTCTCTCTTCAAAGCATGTCCAACACATTCCACTTCCTTCTCCTAATTTGCTCTTCTATCCTTTCCTGATGTGTGATCTGCCATAATCTTTCATTTGAAATTCTATCCGGCAATCTAATTCCCATAATCCTTCTCAGACATCGATTCACAAACACTTGCACTAGGGGTGTGCCGCCAATTTCTTAACAACCGGTTCTGATACAGATAGGGGTGTAAATCGGCAAGCGCCAATGGCGCGAGTCATTAAGCCAGGGGGTCTGGGGTGAACGGTAGCTTCCCCAGCGGGGCCCGGGGCGGAGCTCCGGAAGCCAACGCATTTTAGCTTTTCCAAACAGCATTTTGTAATATTTTGGCAGAAATTATTTAACATATTCTTTATACTCACTAATAAGGCTCCATCTCTGCCATTTAATCTCATTGTCTTAGTTTTTTCTTTATTAATTTCTAATCCTAAGTTTCTTCCTTCTCTTCCCAGATTCTCCAGCTTCGCTATCATATCCTCACGCCTCTGTGACAAAAGGCATAAATCGTCGGCATAATCCAAGTCCTCCAAAACATCCAGCAATCCCCAACCAATACCTCTCCTACCTCCCTCAATCACACTCTTCATTACAGTATCCAGCATTAACAAAAATATCACTGGTGACAACAGACAACCCTGTTTCACTCCTGTTGTCACCTCAAAAGGCCCTGTAAACTTCCCGTTATGTTCCACTCTGCAAGAAAATCCTCTGTATGATTCTTTAACGATATTATAATCTTCTCCGGTATTCCATAGTTTTCCATCACTGTCCACATACAGCCTCTATCCACACTATCCAAAGCTTTCTCAAAGTCGACAAACACCAAATACAGGCTGGACCGCCATTCCAAGCTCTGCTCCACAATAATTCTCAGTGTATTGATCTGATCGGCACAGGATCGGGTCTCTCTCTAAATCCTGCCTGTTCTCTTCTTAGCCTAGCATCCACCTCCCTCCTTATTCTTTCCAAAATAATATGGGTTAGCACCTTACTAGATATAGACAACAGTGTGATTCCCCTCCAGTTGTCACATTGCGAGAGATATCCTTTCTTTGGTATTTTCACCAGCAAACCCTCTCTCCATTCCTTGGAAACTCCTCAGTTTCCCATATTATACCGAAGAGTCCATGTAATTCGTCTCTTATCATCCCTGGGTCCACCTTCAACAGTTCTGCCTCTACACCACCCATCCCTGGTGCCTTTGCTCCTTTTAACTTTTGATAGCCCTCCGGATTTCAGCCTTACTTGGTAATCTAACATCTATGTTCAGCTCCTGGTCCCTCTCACTTCTTGAATTAACTCCTCGGTCTATTTCTATTCAAAACTTCTCTAAAATGCTCTTTCCACCTTTGCAATTGTTGAATCCCTGTATTCAATATACAGTAGTTGCATCCTTTGATTTTACTTGGCTTGTCTCTCTATAATTTCTCCCTGTCAGTGTTTTCGTTATCTTATATAATTCCCTCATATCTCCTCTCCGCGCTGCTGGCTCTGCCTGTTGCGCCATCTCGTTCACAAATTGTTTCTTATCGTTTCTGGCCCTTCTTTTGCCTTCTCGATTCAGTTGTTGCCAATTCTCCCCCAACTCATCCTGTTTATCACGTCTTGACATCTGTTCATTCTTTCTTTTGCTTTCCTTCTTTCTTCTACCGCATTCCATGTGTCCTCCGTCATCCACTCTCTTCTCTCCTTTCTGAAACCGTTTGTCTCCTCTGCAGTTTTCCGTAAGGTGTCTCTAACTCTCACCCACTTTCCACTCTTTTTACTCTATCCTCTTCATTTAATCCATGTTTTCCATTTTCTCCATGTGTCAAGACTTACTCATCTTCATCCTGGGGAATAGCAAATCTATTTCTCACAGCCAATTTGTATTCCTCTTTGATCTCCCTTCTTGCGAGCCTATTTACGTCAAACCGTCTTCTTTCTTTCTCGACTCTTTCCTTGGCTTCTGCCAGTCTCAATTTCACCTCAATTATCACCAGAGAATGATCGCTTGCTACATCTGCTCCTCTTCTATTTCGCACATCCATCAGCGATCCTCTCCACTTCTTCCTAATGGCTATATGATCAATTTGGTTTTCCGTCCTGCCATCAGGCGACATCCAGGTAATTTTATGGCACTCTTTATGCGGGAACAGGGTACCACCAATCACAAGCTCCTGCTCTCCACAGAAATCTGCGAAAAATTCACCATTTCTATTCATTACTCCGATACCATGCTTGCCCATTACATACTCCCTGTCTTTGTTGTCTCTCCCCACCTTTGCGTTGAGGTCTCCCATCAGGATAACAATGTCTTTTCTCTTAACTCCCCCAAAAACTTTAGTGAGCTGTTCATAGGACTCTTCCTTATGCTCATCCTCCGCTTGTTCTGTAGGCGCATAATATTGAATAATTGTTATGTGTCTCGCCTTCGTATTAAATCTTACTCTTATTATTCTTGAAGATATTGGCTCCCATTCCAATAAACTTTTCTCCGACTCTCCTGTGAGCAATATGCCTACGCCTTCTCTATGTTCTTCTCCACTTGGTCTTCCGGAGTACAATAGTTTCTAGCATGGTCCCACTCGTACTTCTCCATCTCCTGTCCACCTCGTTTCGCTCAATCCCAGAACCGCCACCCTATAGCTCTCAGCCTCTCTTGCAATTTGCTTAAGCCTCGATGCCTCATACATAGTTCGTATATTCCAGCATCCAATTCGTGTCCGATATTTCATGCCAAAGTTCGTCAACGTTAGATCCGTCCGGTTTTGCACAGTTTCAGTTTCTGTAATCGTAGCGTTTGGGCTGTGCAGGGATTAACCCACAGCAGCCGAGTCCGGTGGTGGGGTTGCCACTTTAAGGTCTCCGAACATACCTTGTCAGTTTTTGGTCCACGGGTGTAACGCCACTCCCCTATCTGCTACCTGAGGACCCGCCCGATGGGGGAACTGACAAAAACCCCTCACGGGGGTACATCACTAGTGGAAAGTAATAGAAAACTCTCTCTCTCTCTCTCTCTCTCTCTCTCTCTCTACTTCAACTGTCGCGGCATAAACTGGGGAGACAGGACTGCTGATGCCGAAGGGAGGAGGCTAGTTGACTTTGCAGATGAGAACTTCCTCACTCAGTGGGTCAATAGGCCTACACGAGGCGAAAGCGTTCTAGACTTAGTATTCACGACCGAAGACAACCTCGTCACTGGCCTCACCGTTGACGAATCGTTGGGCGGGAGTGATCACGGTCTGATTAGGTTCCGTGTGTGCGTCCCTGGGGTGAAGCGTAGTAACTCGAGAGGCAGTAAGCTCGATGTACGGCTGGCGGACTTTGTTGGCCTCCGGGATAGCGTAGGTGAGATGTGGTTAGAGGTGGGCGGTGATGTTGAGGGAGTGTGGAGTGCATTCCGGGACGAGTTTATGGTGCTGCAGTCTGCTGCCATACCCTCAAAACCGGTCACCCCTGCTTCAACGCAGCCTAAATGGTTTAGTCGGGACATCGCTTCGGCTATCCGAAATAGGAAAGCTGCGTATAGGAGGGCGAAGGCCAATCGTTCCCATGAGAACACTGAGGCGTATGTCCACCTGTGCAGAGAAGTGAAGGCGAAGGTTAGGCTAGCTAAACGTAACGAAGAACTCCGGATGGCAAGCCTCTGCAAGGGGAACCCTAAGGAGTTCTTCAGTTATGTTAATAGTAGAAAGCCCATTAGAAGTATGATAGGCCCGTAAAAGGACCCCAGCGGCGCTCGGCGGACCTCCGACGCGGACATCGCTAATGTGCTAACTGAGTACTTTGCGGGAGTGTTCACCAGGGAGGACACCCGCGTCATCCCCGAGCCGAGCGTCAGGCACGAAGGTGCTGGCCTGGATAGTGTTGGGTGTACCCGACAGTTGTTGCCGATAGAATAGACAAACTGAGGGCGTTTAAGGCTCATGGGCCAGACCAGTTCCTCCCCAGAGTGTTGCGGGAAGTGCGCGACCAGGTAGCTCTCCACCTGGCTACAGTCTTCAACAAATCGTTGGAGACGGGCCAGGTGCCTGGTGGCTGAAGGGAAGCCAACGTGACCCCTATCTTTAAGAAAGGGTATCACGAAAGTCCAGGGAACTATCGTCCCATTAGTCTCACTTCGGTTGTAAGTAAATTATTAGAGGGGATAATAGCGGATAGCCATTTGTCGGACCACTCTCCTATCCTACATAGGTCCGCACGCAGTTGGTTGCTCGATCGCCTCGGGCGTCCCAACATTGGCCCCAAGCTTGGTATCATCAGCGAATTTAGCGATCCTACTGACAATGCTAGCGTAAATATTAGTTATGTAAATGATAAACAACAGTGGCCCCAAAACGGAACCCTGAGGAACCCCGCTAGTGACCGAGGCCCAACCCGAGCGAGCCCCTTTAATTACAACCCTATGCCGTCTAAACCCATGTTGGGAGTCCCCAAGCAGCTTGTAGGAATCCAAATGGTCAAAGATCCAAATGCTGTTTAACTTGGGTAAATGCAAAGTGATGCACATTGGCTACGCCAATCCCATGCCGGACTACTCCATGTTGGGGAGTAACATCGAGGCCACTGATTTGGAAAAGGACTTGGGTGTGCTAATTAGCAGCGACCTTAAGTTTACCAAACAGTGAGTAGAGGTGGAAAAGAAAGGCCAGAAGCTGTTGGGTTATATCAGGAGACAATTTCGATTTCGGATAAGGAGATTGTGCTCTCTCTCTACAATTCCCTGGTTCGGCCGCACCTGGAGTATGCTGTGCAGTTCTGGTCGCCCACCCTCAGGAAAGATATTGACAGGCTGGAGAGAGTCCAGGCGAGGGCCACAAAGTTAATCCCTTCCGTTAGGCATATGGGATACAATCGACGCTTACGCGCGCTGAATTTGTTTTCGCTGGAAACTCGGAGGCTGCGCGGTCAACTTATCGAGGTTTTCAAGCTTTTACGCGGGTTCAACAATGTCGATTTTAGAAGCATGTTTAGTTTAAATGATAACTCAACTCGCAACAATGGTTGGAAGTTGGATTTGAAACGGTTTAGCACTAGTGTGTGTGGGAATTACTTTACCTATTAGATCTGTGACACGTGGAACAGGCTACCTTCAGAAGTTGTGAACAGCTCCTCTGTGGATGAGTTCAAGAAAAGGTTAGACCGAATCTTGCACGCTATTTGAGGGTGTAGGAATTTTTCCCTGGCACCCATTGCCATTGGTACCTCCTCGGTATGGGCTGCAAGGCCTTTTGAGGTACTTCTTTTCCTTTTAACTCCTTGTAACTCTCTCAATGCAATATTTTATAAATCTATATGGATGTGATGTTTCGCTTGAACTATCATATTTAATGTTGTATACCTTCATCGGCGTCCGCAGAGGGTGGGCAAGGAGGAGCAGTTGCCTCTCCCTGGCTCTGGACAAAGTTAAAAATTGGAACTGGCGTAAACAAATCTGAAATTTTTTTTTTTTGACTTTTTTGTGACAACGCCAGACATACGATTATATTAGCTTCTTGAAGTTCGTATATATATTTAGCAAAATTTGAGCTAAATTGGACCAATGTTTTGCTAAAAATCGGAAAAATCGCCCTATTGTTTCCTATAAATTTATAAATGTAAATATAATTAGTTTCATATAACAAATAATAAACAATTTGGCGCCGTGAGGGACAGCTCAGAAGCCCGACTTTACTTGCAAAATCTTTTGTCCCCCACCCCCTAGGAAAAAATCCTAGGGACGCCAATGTATACCTTATGTACAGTATTCTTTTTCTGAATGAAGACCGTTTGTATACATAAACCATACCAACTTTCGTTCACTCTAAGCTAAAAAGGATACTTCATGGAAACAAGTTTGTTTACACAATGAATGGCAATGCGTTTCATTCGACAATTTCACTCCATAATCGCGTCGGTTCCTTGGACGTCGGCTAGAAGGGATTATTAACTTTGCTCAGGCTCGAATTTCAAAACAGGAAGAAAGTTCGTAGCTCAGTGTAAGGAACCCTTATTAAGATTTCTTCAAATAATAAAATATTATTGAATAATGAACATTTCACACATTATATATATCTATATATATTAGGGTGTCCCGTTAAACCCAAAGTTGGTCGGGTACAGCATTAACCGATATAATATCGTGAAGTGGGCTACTAAGAATGGCCAAACAAGATTTTAAAGTCCTATCTAAAAAAATCATGCATCCCCAGGGGTTTACATTTTATACCCCCGATTCAGACCAAAAAATTGGCATTTTGACCTTTCAAAGACCCATTAAAGCTAGAAATTGCATACACATTTTTTCCAATCTGTTAGTAGGAAGCCCCAGAACTACGTCAAGGTCGATTGGAATTTCTGGAGTTTTTTTTTATAGTTTTTTTTAGTTTTTTCTAGTTTTTTGTTTTTTTTTTAGGTTTTTTAAAAATTTTCGAAAGTTTTGCTAAAAAGAGATAAAACTACAAGTTCTTGACTTAAATACCACTTGTGTCTTAAAAATGCATCTACTGCAGCAATAGAAACTTCTGGATCTACTTGCTGCTAGACATTAACTAATTGCTTATAAAATCGCAGGTCATTGAGTGGTGCTTCTGCAGCTAATGGGGTATTTAGCCAATAAGGGCCATAAACTAAAGATGTAAACTTGACAAATCTTCCAATTGATTCTTTTACTTCTGGTTCATAGTTAAGCTGATCTCTAAATAAAACAAGTTTATTTGAATACGGCTGAGGTGCCATGAATCTAGCTCGATGGCATGCTCCTGGTTTACGAAGATGTATCTTTGAAGGCCTGTGCCCCAACAATAAACAGTTTAATTCTAAATATTCTAAGTAATCATCTCTGAAATAATTTTTGTTCTCTAATAAAGAATTATAAATTATATTTGCACTTTCTTTAATATCCATCAACAAAGGCTGTTATATTTATTTCTTTAGTTTGGGATAATGTTATTTTGGACCAGCTTTTCGAAAATTCTTCAAATATGGGATAATCGGGACCAGTGCTTTTTCCGGATCAAGTAAAGATAAGCACCCCCAGCCTTCTTTAATTAGCCTTATAAGGCTAACTAACGAAAATATCACGACCTAACCTAACCAATCGTTAAGTCAACTGTACGCCCTTGACGATTGGTTAGGTTAGGTCGTGATATTTTCGTTAGTTAGCCTTATAAGGCTAATTAAAGAAGGCTGGGGGTGCTTATCTTTACTTGATCCCTTTTTCCAAAGATGCATTGCCAAACCGATTTTACAATAAGTTCGCCAATGTGGTGACGGCATGCTAAATATAATAATGGTCTATTCAGATTTCTTTCTATATAAATGCAAGCTCCCTTGTTAATACCTGTATTTGAGGCCGTCGTGTCAAATGACATACCTCTCACCTTTCCTGTGACCTGCCAATCTGTAAGGAGCTTGAATGTAGCTTCAGACATTTGTTCACCAGTAGCATTTTGAATAATAGGTATCCCCAAAATTTTATCAATGTCAGAAGATCCAGTAGCAGCAACAGCAAGCCTTTCTAAGCCTAAAATCTGTTTTGAATCCCAATAGACAACAAAATGTTTTATATTGGTATTTTGAAATAATTCTTTGACTTTATTTTCAGTTTTTACCCTATTTTCTTGTGTTGCTGTATGAGTAGATGTTTTTGAAACTGCATAATCGTTTAGGTCTCCACCGCCGGCTCTAATTAAAGCAAAAATTATTAATGTAGCTGTTCTAACAGATACATTTCCTCTGTCAAGAGCAATGGTTACAAAAGACTCTTTAAGTACATTTCTAGGTAGGTAGATAGGCTTTTGTTCTTTAGTTGTTTTTAGTCTTTTACTGAGGTAATCATAATCGTTAGAACTATCTCCCTCACAATCTAATTCCTCTATTTTCACTTTAGATGGTTTGCTTATTCTCTCTTGTTCTTTCTGACGTAAACGTTCATTGGTTGCTAGTCTTTTTATTTTATTTTTTTATTCTTTGCTCTGAAATCTTATCTCTTGAACCCAGTGTAACTTTATATCCCTCGCTCAGCATCTTTAAAAACCTCAGATCTTCCTCAACTTAAGCTTTCCCTAGCTTTCCTGAAAGAACTTTTTCAGGAAATGGGTGAGCGACATAAAATACTGTTTCAAGTTTTTCATAAAATTTTTTTACTGAACTTAGGTGCTCTTCAATTTTTCTATATTTATGTTTTGTTAGAACATACCATTCCTAGTGCAACTTAAGAAGTTTTTTAACGGCATATTGTCTGCTACTAGTAGGTAAATTGCATTTATTCCAAAAGGAGAACACATGGTCTATTACCATGCCAGCTTGATGACTTACAAGTTTTCCTTTAACAAGGGACTGATTATAATGAGGATTGCAAGCTTTAATATGATGGAAATATTTGAGTACTTGCTTGTTGGTTGGGACAGCTGTAGTCGTTATGGAGGCTATAGGTTGACCTAGAAAGGGAATTTCTGTTTTGCTTCTAGTTAATGGTTTGCTTAGAGCCATTTTATCAATTTAAATAGGTATTATGGTACCTAGATTTAGAAATTCCTAAAAAAAAAAGTTAGATTAGTTAGCAAAAATCGCTAAAAATATGAAATAAGGGGGTTAAATTGGTCCCTGTGGGGCCCACATTTAGCATTAATATTTATAAAGCTAGTATACATTACCAGAAATGCATATAGAGTGGTAAATGTGTTTTAATTTTAATCGGGGATGTAAAATGTAAACCGCTGGGGATGCATGAATTTTTTAGATAGGACTTTAAAAACTTGTGCGGGCATTCTTAGTAACCCACTTCACGATATTATATCAGTTAATGCTGTACCCGACCAACTTTGGGTTTAACGGGACACCCTAATTATATATATATATATATATATATATATATATATATATATATATATATATATATATATATATATATATATATATACCTTTCAACCTTTCAAATATTCCGCGCGATGATTCCTCATTTCATGAAGGTCAAGCTTGTCACACC
The DNA here is from genome assembly GCA_023014485.1 of Bathynomus jamesi. Taxonomy (NCBI): domain Eukaryota; kingdom Metazoa; phylum Arthropoda; class Malacostraca; order Isopoda; family Cirolanidae; genus Bathynomus; species Bathynomus jamesi. The sequence continues at coordinate 773,700 of JAJOZX010001138.1, read as the reverse complement.
TCCTCTCGAGTTGGCCTGGTGAAGTTGTGAGTTGATTTCTTGTACTCTCCACCTCACATAGCAACGTACGCCCGGCTCATCGGGGAATGTTCGGAGCGAAGTGTCTAGTCTTCTTTTGAAGATGTCCACCGCAACACCACTCGTGTTCCTTAGTTCTTTGAGCAGCTGATTAAACAGTTTTAGTCCTCTCCCAACAAAACTATTTTCTTTCAGGGTTAAGGATGTTCCCTGTCTAGCCTTTAATTTGGGAACACGACACAGTTTTCCTTTTCTACTTTCCACTGTTGTTTGGGGATGTTACAGGGTTCAAAGTAAGATGAGCGACTAGTTTCTCCATAATTTTTCCAAGTGTAAATAATAGTGGATCTCTCTCTTTTCCTTTCCAGTGAATATAGGTTTAGTTCGCGTAACCTTTCCCAGTAATTTAGTTCTTTGCACCCCTTGATCTTGGCTGTGAAGCTTCTCTGAATCCCTTCTAACTGTCTCATGTCTTCTTTTTTATTTGGGCATGTTAGGACCGAGCAGTATTCCAATTTGGGTATGATCAGTGTTTTCAGTAGAGGAATCATTATATTCCTATCCCTTTGTTTAAAGGTTCTCAGTATCTGCCCAGTTATTCTCTTTGTTCTGTTTACTGTTATCTTTTGCTTTAGAATTTCTCTGAATTTCCTGTCCATTTGGGGTATAATAATCCATGGATTTTAGGTCTTCTCTTTTTCCGTACCGTAACAGCTGAAATTTCTCAGTGTTAAACTTCATATTGTTGTCTTCCGTCCACTTGTAGATTCTGTTTATGTCGGTTTGTAGAGATCCTCTATCTTCTGGGTTTCTTATTTTTCTACTGATCTTTGTATCTGATGAAGATACTCCTTGTACTGTAACGACTTGCCGCCGCTCACTAAGGAAATTATATATCCATTTCTCTACTTTTCCTGTTATTCCGATATATTTCAGTTCATGTATTATGATTCCATGGTCACACTTGTCGAACGCTTTGGCAAAGTCTGTATATATTACATAGTTTTCATTACTTTTCATTGCATCAATAATGTTGTTGTAGTGTTCCATTAGTTGTGATAGGCATGATCTGCCTGACAGAAACCCATGTTGGTTATCATTTAATTTTTTCTGAGTTTGCAAAAAGTCATAGATTTGATGTCTAACTATTCTTTAAAATATTTTAGTGAGATGAGATGTAAGCGATACTGTCCTATAGTTTTTGGCCTCGGATCGATCTCTTCCTTTATATATATTGGGACTACGTTTGCGCTCTTCAGGATGCCCGGTATTTCATTTCTCCCGTGTCTAGTGATCGTCTCCATATCCAATATAGGGGCTCAGCTATTGCATTCTTGCAGTTTTTGATCAGTGTGGCATTCCATTCATCCGGTTCTGCCGCTGAGTGTGCTTTTAGTTTCCCTATAGCTTGTGTAATATCATCTGTCATAAAGTCGAAGTCGTTATACTTTCCTTTTGTAGTTCTTCTTCAAAGAACGCGTTTCAATCGCATATCAGTTTGTCAGGTTTTGGGATACTGAAAGATGATTCGTACTGAGCTCTTAATATTTCAGAGACACTCCTGTTAGATCATCAGATAAAGCACTCTTCGTTTTTCAAAGGTCCGATAGTCGCATGGTTTTTCGACTTCCATTTTGCAAAATTATAGAAGTACTTTGAGTTAACCTTTATCGCTTCTATAGCGTCGTCTTCTTTTTCTGTATGTTTCTCGATTAGTTCCTGTATGACACCATCGATACTCTGCAGGTTATCATTTAATATTTTTCTGATGTTGTTATCTTTACATTTACTTAATTTTGAAGTTACTATTTTTCTCTTTCGGAACAATGACCTCTTTTGTCTCTCGAACCTGCTTTTCTTTCCTCTTTGTTGTATTTTTGGGACATGTCTTTCCACAATTTCCAGCGTCTTCTCCTTTAAAGTCATTAGCTTCTTTCTGTTGTTCGTGTTCTTTCATTTCCTGTTGCTTTTATATTCGTTATTTCAATAATGTTGTGATCCGATATTATAGTTGGGGATATTTCTACATTATCAATTAAGTTGCTGTTGTTTGTGAATCCCAAATCTAGGCAGTTATATATATATATATATATATATATATATATATATATATATATATTATATATATATATATATATATATATATATATATATATATACAGGGTGGCGCAAAAGTCAGGAACTACAGGCACATTTTAATAATTTGTATTTTAATATGTGTTTTGTTTTCAGATTTGTTGTTGAACCTATGACAGAAATTGACAATAGATGAACGGGTGGAGGTAGTTTTAATATGTGCAAGGCGTGGTAACACACACCGATCAGTTGCTACTGCTTTTAATGACAAACACCCTGAGAGGCCGCCAGTTGTTCAGGCATCAGTTGGAAAACTGTTCACTCGCTTCAAAGAAATGGGAAGTGTTCATGATTGGCCGGGTAGTGGCCGGCCAAAAAGTTCAACCGATGCAAGAACATCACTAACGGTAGTCAATCACTTCGAAAACAGCCCACGTAAGTCCTTAAGAAAGTTATCCCAGGAAACGGGTGTCTCCAGAGGATCCATTCAACGAATTCTTATAACAAATCGTTTCCACCCCTACAAACTCCAACTCGTTCAGGAACTGCACGGTGACGACACAGACCGTCGTGTAGAGTTCTGCCAGTGGTTTCTACAACATCGACAGCTTCAACGAAGGATCATGTTCAGTGACGAAGCGATATTTCACCTCAGTGGTCGTGTCAATAGGCATAATGCACGTTATTGGGCCAATGAGAACCCCAACTGGATGGAGGAAGGACATGTGTAATTCGATCCACGAATTATGGTGTGGGCTGCGCTCTGGGGGTATCGGTTAATTGGTCCGTAATGCCCATACTGGACGACATTCCATTGGCAGAGATGTGGGCGGGCGGAGATGTGGTTTCAGCAGGATGGTGCACCATCACATTTCGCAACCATCGTCCGGAGCTCTTTAGATGAAACATTCCCAAGCAAGTGGATCGGACGGCGATGGCCGTCCGATTGGCTAGTAATATAAAGATATTTACTATTGGTCTGAACCTCCTTGAACTTCCACCCCCCCCCTTCATCATTTGGTCGCTCAGTGAAATTAGCTTAAAAAATACACTGAAATAAAAGTACTGATTCAAATTACATCGAATTTATCCCACATTAAAACCTGTAAGTTTACTAATCGTCCAGTTGACACCCTCATATTATTTTATTATATATGTATATATATTGTGTGTATGTGTGTGTGTGTAAAAGTGACAATGCGAATCTTACGAAATAAATCACAAAGTCGAATGAATAAATGAATGGGGCATGGGCTGCACTGTATTCATTCCAATGCACGTGCGTGTAACTGCATTGAATGAATTGATTTCTCAAAAGATACAAGTTGGAACAAATTCTTAAGTATTTATGTATATATATATATATATATTTATTTAATCATCTTTTTATCATTTAATTTAATCTTTCAAAGTTCACTTGGAACAAGTGTCGAGGATTTTCTTCGTTACTTGCAGACTGTTTCGTATCTAAATGGTGTACAGTCATTTACTAACTCGATTAGATACTGCCATGCATGTAAAAATATTTAATCTTAAGTGGGTATGTATGATATATGTACACACACACCACACACTCACAATATATATATATATATATATATATATATATATATATATATATATATATATATATATATATATATATGCTGCAAACCCACAAGGAAAACGAAAAAACGATTCCAAGGCCTTTCGTGTATTCAGAGCTACACCTCGAAAGGCCTTGGAATCGTTTTTCTTTTTCCTTGTGGATTTGCAGCATTCATTTATTTCACGTGTTTAATTGTGAAATTCATCCCATATATATATATATTATATATATATATATATATATATATATATATATACAGGGTGGGCCGAAAGTCTGGATCCATAGGAAAATATTTATTTTAATACATAAATTACAACAAATGGTAAATACTTAAAATGAATATCAACTTTAACTCGTAAATGCGTATCCGTGATACTGTACAGTAGTTCGTACTCCAGTATAAATACTCAAATACATTTTTTATTTCAGCCCAGAAATGGCTTCGAATCTAACAACAGAAGACCGGGTAGAACTTGTGCTCATGTACGCAAGACAGGGCGCTACACACAGAGAAGTTGCTACCGAATTCAATAGAAATCATCCTGATAAGCATCCAGTAACACATGCGACTGTTGGCAAGTTGTTTAAACGTTTCAAAGAAACAGGAAGTGTACATGATCGACGGCGTTCTGGTCGTCCAAAAACTGCAACTGATGAAAATACCTCTGCAATGGTATGTGAAACTTTAACGAATAGTCCAGTAAAGTCAACAAGAAGATTATCAAATGAAACACGCATCTCGAGAACGTCAATTCGAAGAATTATTAAAAATCATAAATTCCATCCCTAAGTGTCTCGATGTCAGAGGCCGCCAATTTGAGCATTTGTTATAATTTGTTGTTTACTGGAGTACGAACCACTGTACAGTATCACGGATACGCATTTACGAGTTAAAGTTGATATTCATTTTAAGTATTTACCATTTGTTGTAATTTATGTATTAAAATAAATATTTTCCTATGGATCCAGACTTTCGGCCCACCCTGTATATATATATATATATATATATATATATATATATATATATACACACACACACAAGTCTCTATAAGGACGAATTAAAAATTTGAAATACAGTAAGGTCGCCTCCAACGCGACTTTGCCGAACACGAATTTGTGTTAACGCGGCATTGGTACCTGCAGTGAACATCGCGAATCAAACGATGACGATGACGAAGCTACAAAACCACCTAAGCCTCTATTAACTGCAGCAGTTCTCACAGACATCATGATGAAAGCCGATGAATTTAGTCAGATTTCAGGTCTAATGTTTAATATACTGAAACTACGTTTGTGTATCAGTTTCCTCGAACGCGAACTTTAACTTGAAGTAATACTATTTTCCTCATAGACTATTAAGTTCGCCGAACGCGATTTTGTTGCATAGGTTAACCTTACCCTATTTTTCCCATAGATTATTATGTTCGCCGAAAGCGTGAGCTTGACTTGACAAGCCTCGCGTTGGAGGCGACCTTACTGTACTGTAAACTGGGTATGCAGGATCGCATAAACAAATTAGCTACTACTTAAAATCGAAAATGGTCGATAACAAATTCTCTAATTGTCTTATGAACAGACGCATGAACGGAAATAAAATTTATTATTTCTTTTGAAAGTGAAGATAAAAGTAATCTGGAAACGGCAAGTAAAAATTAAAATTTTAAGCTATCTGTCGAATGGTATTATTTTTAAAAAGATATACAAACTCTGTCTTACATTTCCACTTTCAAAACAATTGGCTAAATTAATCACTTTTGACGCGTATCCCTTTCAGCTTTAATCTGCTTAAGCGAAGTTTAGAAACTAATAAGAAAGTAATCGTAGTTTATTAGTTAAGTATGAGTTATTCAGTTGTTTTATAGGACAAAAAGTGCCTCGCTACCTCACACTTTGGTGAAGGCCATTCACGGGGCAACTGACATTTATTACATAACGTCTGCAGAAAGTTATTAGATGAAATTAGCCTTTTGATGAAGTAAATAACGGTATATATATATATATATATATATATATATATATATATATGTGTGTGTGTGTGAAAAGTTTTCTCTGTTCTCCTGCAAAGTATGATAAATTATTTGCCGAATAACATCATAATTAAGTGTACATGCACGTACTCGTATAGTATATACTAAAAGATACAGTACGGCAATCAGTTTAAAAACTCTCAGTTAGTGGTGCCTTAAATTCTTATTTTAATTAATATAAGACAAAGCTGACAAGGTAAGACGTTATACTTCTCGTCAGGAAGAGACGAAGAAAAACTGTAAAATAGCCAGACGATTGTTTTCTTTATACCATATAAAGACCACATTGTTTCGTTTATACTGTTTCAGCAGAGAGGAAAATAAAGAATGTAATAAATAAATAAATAAATGTCTTCAAAATGGAAGTGAAATGGATGTGTAATTTAATAAGAAGAAATACAATTCGAAAAATAAGTAAATACTGTACAACCAATGACTGAAACGGTGTTCAGTCAAAAAATGAAATTGAGGAAATAAATGCCTAAATGAAAAACCTTCAGACATGACGATAGACTTAACCTCGACAGAAAAAATAAACGACAAAACTTAGTTAGACTTTTTGGGTATTTTTTTTAACTACAAATAAAAGAATAAAACAAAGACATTGTACCAAATTGGACATTGAGTAAACAAGCGAATATAGAATAATACTTCGCGGTGAAACACGTGGTGCAGAGAAAAGGGAAAATGCTCAGAGCAGAAATACACACTTAGAAAGTCTTACACTTATTGAAAATAATTAAAAAACACTGATGCGTGTTGGAATTAAAGATATAAACGCGAGTAAAAGAGAAACAAAAGATAGACAGAAATACTCTCTTAAAATGTATGAAAATCATGAAGAAAATTCCTCGCAGCAGAGAAAGAATGCTGTGGCAACTGAAACAAACGAGTGAATATGTAAAACCAAAGAGAGAGCAAATGGGATAAGATAACACTCCAAAATTTTTTTTTACATATAAGGTGCGCATCAGTTACACATTTTACCGTAACTTTTATGTAACAGTGAAATCAATGTGTAGCATGAGTGTTACCTTTACAGCTTTGACAAAAGTGAGCCCCTTATTTGTTTTTTAATTTTCATAACAATTCTGTAATTTTTCATCGGTTTTTATTCCTTTGAACTTCGTAACTTAGGCATAAAATTTTTAACATGTTGAGAACTAGATGAATTTTTCCAGTTAAATATGACCCATTAAGTCTCAATAACTTGCTTAATGTATAATATACAAGTTATGGGGTACTTTAGCATATTATAAAACAAAGACCTAATAAAAATAAAGTAACTATAAACACGTTTTCATGTTAAGTTTTACAATTAACCCTTCCACGGTGGCGTAACTAATATAGTTTGCCCTAAATATAACGTACGTCATTGTAGTGTCGAATGAATTAAATGTAATTTTAAATATGTGTTACTATTTAAATTTCTGGATGTAAGAAAAAATAAAGAAGCGCTTAAAAAAAAAAAAAAAAGTACCAGAGCACATTTGAATATTCATCTATTGGGTATTATTTTTTCATGAACTTAAAATCTATATTATATCCATATAATATTCATAGTATCTAACTCTATATTTATATGAGAATGAAATATGTGTTCGAAAGTATTTTTGAGATATGCTCTGTTTGCGCATGCGCGCTGGTTTGGTTTTGGTCAGTTCACAGTTTATGTGAGGTGGTGCAAGGATGCCTACTTTTTAAAAATAATTTAAAGCATTGTTGATTATGGCCTACATTATAAATAGTCAGGGGCGTAATTGAAGTAAAAAAGTTGGGGGGTACAAACACAATCCTATTGTTAGAATCATTCATTATCTATGGGAATAATTATAAAAGTTGTTCCACCCAACTTTTATAATTACTCCCAGAGATAATGAGTACTAACAAAAGGATTGTGTTCGTGCCCGCCCCCCAACATTTTTACTCCAGTTACGCCCCTGTAAATAGTTATCTTACATAAACTCTTATCAGTGCTAAATAAAACTAGTGGTGTGCCGATTAATCGGCATCGGACAAATTTAATCGATTCTCTCACCGATTTTTTTAAATTTAAAAAATTTTCATTGCAAAACAAAATCTATATTTATAGAAAATTGAATAGACAAAAACACTATTTATAATAATTTATATTTATTTCAAAGTGTAATTATATAAAAATTTTATACATTCATGAAAAAGGGAAGGCTTAATAAATTAAGTTGCCTATAAATTTACATTTTCTCTAACTAACTAATCTCTAAATATTATAAACTATTGTAATCTCCTACTCTAAATGAAAAATAATTATATTAAGCTGTACTTCATAATTTATACATTAAACCATCTTATTATGTTGACTTTATTTTAAGTATTTTAATAATTTTATAAACCCAAATTTTATATCCATTTTTTATTCAAATTGGTCACCAGGGAATTGAAATTCTAATGAAGAATTTTGTTGTTTATATCGTCGAAGAAAGAAAAATGCCTTCAACATAAGGAAAACCAATTACTTTAAATATTGGTATTCAATTTATGAGACTAAAATAAAATTATAAAATGAACTGTAATTTTAAATACGGTATAAATAAAATAAAATACGGTATAAATACGGTATATGAGTAACTAATTCTGGTATTGTATATTGTGGAGTGAGCTAAGGAAAAGCATTTAAACAAATTTGAAATGTAAAAATATGAAAATTGAAAGTTTTCACATTAGATTAGTAAAATTTATAAAGGGAAGTGACTTTTTAAAATAGAAAAAGAATCGGCATCGGTTAAAATTTGGAATCGGTACATTACTAAATAAAACATTTTAACAAATTCGAACACAAAGTATAAAGCGATAAATACGTATAGTTACTGACAAATTTTAGTCCGAATTAATATACTAAAGCAAGTTTGGGGGAGTTCCCTTGTCTTACATTCGGAAATGTTTGATGTGTTTTATTAAATTTAATAACATGATTTTTCGACATTTTTAAAGGTTCTCTTCGTAAAACATATTTCCCGTTTCATAAATAAAGTTTTGAACTGTAATTTTTGTTTTTAATTTACCCTCAATCATACGTAGGTCATAATGCAACATTATATCTAACAAGGTGTTTAAAAAGTGAGGAATATAATTATATATCGAGGATTGTACATATTTATAAAGCTTATAATTTTCCTTAATTTTTATTGTATTTATTATTATTATTATTTTTATTTCAAAGTATTGTTCATACGCCGTGTAGAATTGGTATGAATTTCTTGTGTGCTTCACTTTTGCTTCGAAAATATTGCTTATTTTAAGTACATGTTTGCTACGTTACACGTTCAAAAGTTACATGGAAATTACTGACAAAAAAATTATGGTAACGTTACGGGGAAAAGTTACACGTAAGTTACGTCAGAGTCCAGCAAAAATTGCCGAATTATTACGCAGGAGTTACGCATAACAGTCATTAGAGTGAAAAAGGTACCTAATAAAGGGATGTGTTATACATATACACACTGTATATTATATATATATATATATATATATATATAGGGGGGGGGGGTCGAAACATATAAAAAATCGAGTTTCTCCAATTCCACAGTATGCACGTAATTGGAAATGATGATCTCAACATCTTGTAAAAAAAATGAGTATATGCGACCCCGCTTACCCCTTCCATAGCATCCCCCCCATTTTACTCTCTCCACAGATATAAACCCCAAATGTGAAAATCATGCATTATATTAAGTCTTATTAAGTACATTAGATTAATTTGGATAGATTATTTAGATAGAGTTTTAGATAGATTGAATAGATTACATAGATTAATTTAGATAGATTAGATGAATTATATAAATTATTGTCACGTTTTTTGTTTAGTTTCAGATTGTTATTTTCAGATTGTTTATGATTGAATGAGTTATGATTTAATTCCGAATGAGTTATATTAAATTCAGATTGAATGATTCAATTGCTAGAATTTAACAATTAGTTTCTTGTTATTATTAATACTACTAGGCCTAAATAAGTGAAATCATGGCGACAAGAAGTAAAACGCACAATTCAACATTTGGTCACCCTGCAGAATTTCCACCTTCAATGATTCCTTCAAAGGCTGACGTATTTAGGCATTATTTATTGGTAAGAAAACGAGAAGAACTGATTTCGAAAGGTTCTAGAACAGCAAAAGAATGTTACAGAATTGTCACTAAAGATGTGGAAGCCATTTGGGAGAAGTTTTCCTTTCCACATATAGGATTTGAAGGAATAGCTATAAAAGTTGAACGATTGATAGAATCTGCAGCAAAGCTAAATAAAGTACCATTAAAACAAAGAAACAACAGTTTTCAGCAGAAGGTGGAGACATTCGATAAAATGTTTGATATTTGCACTTGTACTTGTTACGATAAAAAAAATCAGTCGAATGGATTGCAGATGTGATTAGAGTTCCAATGATTGAGTGGGAGTCTTTTGTGGGGCAGAAACAAAGAAAAAACCAACTAGGACCAATCGACAGAGTAACGACTTCCGCAAGAAAAAGGACTGACGATAGAGTTAAGGATTAGAAAGAAGAGCCAAGATAAGCCTAGATATGAATGTAGCCTCAACCAGCAAACTGGACCCTTTACATATTATGGAAGATGAGAGCATGGAAATTGATGATGGCAGCGACGATTTTGACTTTCTTCCGGATTTTGAGCTGAGAGAAAACCATCAGAACAGAATTATTTATGATAACTTAACAATAACAGCAGATAGATACCGTGTAAGTTACAGAGCTACTGCAGCTATAGTAAATGAAGCTTTGAAGGATATGGGAATATTAGACGAAACCAATATGTTAGATAGGAAAAAAGTGAAAAGAGAAAGAATACGTGTGGGTAAAAAGAACATAATCAAAGTGAAATCAGAGAACACACAGATTGAAGGCATCGGATTTGATGGTAGAAAAGATCAAACTAAGACAAAGAAGGGAATGGAGTACGAAGAACATTATGTAATAGTCAAAGAACCTGGTGATGTTTACATGGATCATATAGCTCCAGATAACGGAACTGCTTGTTGTATTGCAGATGAAATAATAACTTTTATAGTTGATTCTAATAGCAAAGAATCCCTCAAAGCTTTGCTATGCGATGGCACCCCAGTGAACACTGGCAGGTTTGGCGGAGTGCTAAAATTGATTGAATTATATCTGGACAGGCCGGTACAATGGCTGATTTGCCTTTTGCATGCAAACGAACTGCCCTTCAGGCACGTATTTGAAGCAATTGATGGAAAAACTTCGGGACCAAACACCTTCAAAGGTTCTCTTGGAAATAAACTCCGAGAGGATTTGACCAAACTGGATATAGTTGATTATACCCCTGTAGAGGGCAACATTAAAGAAGTTTCGGCCGATATTGTTAAAAGCTTCAGCAGTGACCAAAAATATATGTATGAAATGTGCATTAGCATACAATCTGGACGCATCTCACAAGCGTTAGCCACCAGATCCCCAGGTGCCCGCCATCATGCAAGATGGCTAACACGAGCAAACAGGATCCTGCGCTTATATGTCTCTCCACGGAATCCAGACAAAAACATCCAAGACCTAGTAAAAATTATAATGCTGGTTTACGCTCCAGGCTGGTTTCGGATAAAGTCTCATCCAAAGGCAAATGAGGGAGCATCTAATTTTTGATATATCATGCACTTGCTTAAAGGCTCAGATAAAAAGCATCGGATGATTATGGAGCGTGTCCTCAGAAATAACGTCTATTTTGCCCACCCAGAGAATATCTTACTCTCAATGATAACAGACACAAGAAGAGAAGTCAGAGAGCTGGCTCTTCAGCACATCATTCGAGCAAGAAGTAGGAGCACCAATGCGAGAAATTTTGAGCTGCCAAAAACACTGAACTTTGAAGCAGACGATTATCCTAACATGATCGACTGGGACAACGAAACCATCACCCCTCCACCTATTTTACAGAATTTGACAAATGATGATCTTAAAGTTCGAAATGAACCACTTCAGCTTATTCCTTTTCCCTGTCACAGCCAGGGAGTAGAATATGCTGTAAATTAAATGAGGTAACAGAAGCATCATAAGATAGAATTGGTTACGAAAACAGACATAAATTTATTTTGAATGTACTGGAGTCGAGAAAAAAGCTACCTGTGTTCCAATGGAAAGGCTAGTGGTGTCAGTAATTTACGATTTTAAATTTCTTAAGGTGAATATTTTGGTTTTAATATGCTTCAATTAAATTTCTTAAGGTGAATATTTTGATTTTAGTATGTTTCAATTGATTTTTTAAGTAATATACGGAGAAAGATTTATTATATATATATATATATATATATATATATATATATATATATATATATATATATATATATATAACTTACTTTAACTTTACTTATATCATTATTTACTTTAATCTTTGTCATTTATCAGGTTTTTTTATTCAAAGAATTGGTTTCAATTTCATTTCAATTTAAAAAAGGTGGGGCATATGCAACGGGTAGGGGGTGGCGCATAGCGGTGTAATTAAGTATGTTGTTTAGGGGCCCAAAGGAAACTCCGAGCAGTGTGTAGAATAAGAATACAAAATTTCGACCCCCCTCTACATTATATATATATATATATATATATATATATATATATATATATATATATTCCTTCTTTCTGATTACAGACCATTAGAAATATTAATTAACGTTACCAATTTATGCGCAACACAACTAAACAAGAACTCAATAGGTAAGAATAATCGCGTCGATTGGTCCAATGTTACGATGCAGCAGAGAATAGAATACAAAGACAGGACAAGTCACCTCTTTAATAATTTAGAAATTTTGCACCTTGCCTGTAATAATCCTTCCTCAAATGATTCTCACTGTAAACTCATAGATAGGTATTATAGTAAGATAATGTCCCTGTTAAGAGAAGCAGGAAGCCCCCTGATTAAATCTTACAACTATCATACTAAGATTATTCCTGGATGGAATGATTTTATTGCTCCCCTGAAGAGGGAATCGAAAGACGCCTATGATTTGTGGTGCATTCATGGTAGACCCAGATTAGGACCAGTATACATGAATATGTGTAGAAGTCGGGGTCAGTATAAGGCGGCCATAAGGCGATGTAAACAGGAAGAAGAGTCTATTCGAGCATCAAAAGCCTGTGAAGCTCACATAAATAACGATAATAACAAATTTTGGAAATTTGTTAAGAATCAAACGGGTGTCAAAAATGTCCTCCCTCCGACAATCGATGGGATGTCGGGGGAGGATGAAATTGCAAAGATATGGAAAAACCACTATTCTAACATTCTTAACAGTGTGAGTAGGGATAATCTTAAGATAGATTGCAGCGAAACGATTGTGGGAGGGACAAGGGAAAATACTTTGATATCATTTCCTGAAGTAAAGAGGTTAATTAAAGAGTTAAAGACTGGTTCTGCGTCAGGGGTAGATGACTTATCGAATGAGCACTTACAATATGCAAATGACGTAGTATGTCTTCATATATCATTGCTCCTATCAGCCATGCTTGCTCATAGCTATATCCCTGCAGAGTTCATGAGGGTATATATCTTGCCCCTGGTCAAAAATAGGTACGGAGACATTCTGTCCAGCAATAATTACAGGCCTATTGCTGTCGCTTCCTGCTTCTCGAAACTACTAGAAAAACTCTTGTTACGCCGATTAAATGATTTCCAATGGACATCTCCTAATCAGTTTGGCTTTAAAAGGTCCCACTCAACTGACCTGTGTATCTATGTACTTAAAGAAAGAATATCTAAATACATTGACAGTAATTCAACTATTTATAGCTGCTTCCTAGATATAAGTAAGGCATATGATAGAGTGAACCAAAATATTTTATTTGCAAAACTAGAAGACAGGAAGGTTCCCATGTACATATTAAATTTATTGAAATTTTGGTATTCCCACCAATCTTTCACTGTTAGGTGGGGCAATGTACTATCCGAGTGTTTTGGCTCCTCTTGTCGGGTGAGACAAGGCTTCTTGCTCTCCCCTATGCTGTTTAATATGTATATTGACGGATTAATTGCTTCACTTAACGAGGCAACAGTGGGATGTTGTATAGATAACACAAGGATAAATAACTTAGTTTATGCCGATGCTATGGTGTTAATAAGTCCCTCTGTTAAAGGTCTGGATCGGCTACTAAAAGTCTGCGAAGTGTATTCGCAGAAACATGATATTCTTTTTAATGTTACAAAAACTAAGGTTATGCAATTCCATCCTAAAAGCTATAATCAGCCAGCTGATATAAGGTGTAAAATGAATGGTGAAGTAATTGAGGAAGTACAAGAGTTTAAATATTTGGGTCAAACTATTACCAGCTCCTTGAGTGATGACTCGGATATAAGAAAACAATCTCGAAGCCTGTGTGCTAAAGCGAATATGACCATAAGGAACTTTCGATTCCGTACAAGTGAAGCTAAAGACACTCTCTTTCGTACTTTCTGCAGTAATATATACGGACAGCAACTGTGGGTGAATTATAAAAAAGGTTCTGGCAGAACTCTAAATTTGCTGTACAAAAGATCGTTTAGACTCTTACATAAATTACCCCGAGATGCTCAGCTTCGCAAATGTTTGCTACCCGCAATGTCCCGAGCTTCCCGGAGGTAACAAGACATGCTCAACACAGTCTAATGCAAAGAATTAAAAAATCAACCAACCCGATCATCCAAGCTATCCATGAGTCCTGCCATTTATCCTCTAAGCTATGGACTTCTTGGTACGAAAACGTCTGTCTGTAGCCCCACTTAACTTCGACATTACAGTATTATTTCTAATCAATTGTATATATTTCTATCCTTAGTATATGAACTGTTATTGTATTAATAATATTTGTCATATGGACTATAGTCTGCCATTAAACCTTTTCATTTTCATATATATATATATACCGTGCAGAGCTGGGCACTTCCGCAAACACTTCCGCAAACCGCAAATTCCGCAATTGCGGAAGATGTTTTTCGTTTGCGGATTTGCGTTTGCGGCAAAGTCATCGCAAATTAGTGAATTTGCGTTTGCGGATTTGCGTTTGCGGATTTGCAATCGCAAATCCGCAAACTCAAAATCACTTCCGCACAAACGCAAACGCATTCACTAATTTGCGATGACTTTCCCGCAAACGCAAATCCGCAAACGAAAAACATACTTCCGCAATTGCGGAATTTGCGGTTTGCGGAAGTGTTTGCGGAAGTGCCCAGCTCTGAATTTATATAGTACTGTGCAAAATTCAGAGACCACTGTCGATCTGATAACTATTAGATAAATAATCTGTTGTATGAAAATTGATTTTGATACTAAAATACATATTAATAGAACCTCTGGTTCATGTTAACGTATAACTAAGTAATTACTTAAGTGTATAAAGTTGTATAAGCTGGATGACCCTCTAGTCTGCATAAATTGGACTTGAGAGATGATTCATTATATTACTTATAACGCATGTGTTTAAAGATCTAGCGAACTATTACGGATGGATCTGCAGTAAATGCTCCTAAGCTATTGTTATATCAATATTTACAATTAAAAGTATTGACATATTCACTTAAATTCTGAAAAACAAATTTATCCAAAAGTTTCTCATTATATCCTAATTCATGCTGTTTTTTTCTTTCACAGGCTTAAGAAATGACAAAAAGTACGATTTCTGATGAGATTAGATATAAAATAATACATTTGCATGGTGAGGGACTGAGTCAAAGAAAAATAAGTGAATCTACAGGCGTTTCCAAAACTGGTGTACAAAAAATCTTGGCTCGTCACAGCTCAAATGGAACCCCAGCTGATCGCCCTAGATCAGGGAGACCCTCTAAGCTTTCTCCATCTGATCTACAATATCTAAAGATTACTTCCCTTCGAGACAGACACAAATCCAGCACTTCACTTGCAGCGGATCTCGAAAAAACAACAGTCTCAGTTGATCCTTCTACTGTACGAAGGAAGCTTAATTCAGTAGGTCTCAGATGTCCAATACTTGTGTTCCAAAGCACATTTTCTTCTCTTCTCTTTATTTCCATTCCTTAAAAGTGGCTTTTAAGGAATCTTTAGATATTGTAGATCAGATGGAGAAAGCTTAGAGGGTCTCCCTGATCTAGGGCGATCAGCTGGGGTTCCATTTGAGCTGTGACGAGCCAAGATTTTTTGTACACCAGTTTTGGAAACGCCTGTAGATTCACTTATTTTTCTTTGACTCAGTCCTTCACCATGCAAATGTATTATTTTATATCTAATCTCATCAGAAATTGTACTTTTTGTCATTTCTTAAGCCTGTGAAAGAAAAAAAACAGCATGAATTAGGATTATAATGAGAAACGTTTTGGATAAATTTGTTTTTCAGAATTTAAGTGAATGTGTCAATACTTTTAATTGTAAATATTGATATAACAATAGCTTAGGAGCATTTACTGCAGATTCATCAGTAATAGTTCACTAGATCTTTAAACACATGCGTTATAAGTAATATAATGAATCAACTCTCAAGTCCAATTTATGCAGACGAGAGGGTCATCCAGCTTAACAACTTTATACACTTAAGTAATAACTTAGTTATACGTTAATATGAACCAGAGGTTCTAGTTAATATGTATTTTAGTATCAAAACTAATTTTCATACAGCAGATTACACCGGTCTGCATGAAAATCGATTTCTTTATTTTGAGTTGTGATTCTGAAGCAGTTCGCCGCGCTGAATTCAAAACTGCTACTAGTTTTTTCTATCACCCACAGTTTTAAAGTTATTAGCAAAACAATTTTGGGGTGTTTTGTAATTCTTTATCTTTTTTATCTTTAATTAATTTCGTTTTTTCATATTTTTCAGATAGATAATTCTAACATTACGTCTTTGAAATTTTAATAATGGCTTCTAGAGGATGTACCCATAGTCCAGACATATTTTGTTATATTTGTGGTCGGTATGTTGTTGTAAAACAAAGGACAACTGTAACGACCTTCATTAAGAGAGCTTATCATGCTTATTTTGGAATTAAATTAGGAGATCAAGACAAAAGTTGGGCTCCACACGAGGTTTGTCTTACGTGTGTTGCGGCACTAAGGAATTGGAGCAAAGGTAAAAAGAAAAGTTTGCCATTTGGGATCCCTATGGTATGGCGCGAGCCTAGAAACCATACCGACGACTGTTACTTCTGTTCTTCAAATGTTAAAGGTTATAATGCAAAGAATAAAGAGAGCCTTCAATACCCAAGTCTTCCATCTGCAATAAGGCCGGTACCCCATGGTCCAGAATTTCCTATTCCCCGCCCACCCGAGAGTCTGGATCAATACAATTCAGATTCTGATTCAGCTCCAAATCCAGACAATGATGATGTTTATGAACAGCCAACAGCTGACCGAGATCCTCCTAAACCATTAACCCAAGCCGAACTAAATGACTTAGTCAGGGATTTGAATCTGCCTAAGGACTCTGCAGAACTTTTGGGGTCTAGATTGCAGGAGAACAATTTATTGGCATCCGACACATACTTCGCTTGGTAGAGAAATCGTGAGAAAGACTTCATGCCTTTTTTCGAAGAAGATAGTCCCTTGGTATTTTGCAAGGACATCACAGGATTAGTGTGCAAGCTAGGCATCGAATACCAAACCAGTGACTGAGGTTGTTTATAGATTCCTCTAAAACCAGTCTAAAGGAGTGTTACTGCACAACGGTAACAAATATGCATCAATCCCAGTGGCCCATTCTACTCATTTAAAAGAGACCTATGATAACATGAAACTGCTTCTGGAAAATATTCAGTATCAAAATCACAGATGGATATTGTGTGGGGATCTCAAAGTCCTTTGCATGTTACTTGGGCAGCAATCAGGATACACTAATGCATGTGTTTCATCTGCGAATGGGATAGTCGAGCACGTGACCAGCACTGGAAGAGGAAACTTGGCCTCCTAGAGAGAATCTTACCCCAGGATCAAAGAACATTTTACATGAACATCTAGTTGAACCAAATAAAATCCTCCTACCACCCTTGCACATTAAGTTAGGCTTGATGAAGCAGTATGTCAAAGCATTGAATAGAGAAGGTGAGTGTTTCAAGTATATTTGTTCAAAATATCCAAAGATTAGCTACGAGAAAATAAAGGAAGGTGTTTTTATAGGTCCTCAGATTAGAAAGTTATTGACAGACGATCATTTCCTGAACACAATGTCCAATAAAGAAAAAGAAGCATGGCTTGGTTTCAAAGATGTTGTTGAAAACTTCTTGGGAAACTACAAAAGCCAAAATTATGAATGACTGGTGGGAAATATGCTTAAAAAGTTTTGCGCCTCAGACTGCAACATGAGCCTGAAAGTTCACTTCTTATTTTCGCATCTTGACCGTTTCCCCGAAAATCTCGGAGATGTCAGTGAGGAGCAAGGGGAACGATTTCACCAGGACATCAAAACCATGGAAAGAAGATATCAAGGAAGATGGCATACAAATATGATGGCGGATTACTGCTGGTGTCTGCAACGAGATCAGCCTAACGCAAAACATAAGAAAACATCAAAGAAGCACCGGTTTAGTCGTCATTAGTCAGATCTACCTTCGTAGTCTTAAGTCTTTGGAATAAGTCCTGAAATGTTTGCAAATATATTTTGTTTCTTTCAGTTATTTTTTTATTCTTTCATAAACAAGCAATATGCTTGTCCAAGAGCTAGGAGCTATTTAATTCTGCTTTAATTAGGTTTTACTCTATCACCTAAGAATTTCGTGCTACAGGGGTGTTGTAATACCTCATCTGTCCCCAAATGTTAACCACCCATTGATGGGAGGGGAGAGAGTATTTTGCTGGGAACGGGACTGGTTGTTATATATATTTACCCTACATTATTATGTAAGCGTTACTGTAGTCTATAACAACAAAATTTATGGTTTAGCATGTGCAATCCAATGTTGGTCTCGATAAGATGGTTCACATTTGGGGATAAATGGGGGATTTATGACACACCCTGTAGTAAGAAAACCATACGTGATAGGGAAAAACTAACTATATATTTGAGATCAGCGCACTCAAATTATATAGAATCACCAACTAGTTTGTAAAAATCGATCGACAACTTTTCAAATGTGTACTGGTGTTATCTAATAGTTACGAGATCGACAGTGGTCTCTGACTTTTGCACAGTACTGTATATATAAGGCTTATGTAAATATATTACATCGGTATATGTTTTACCACCAAAGAAAGGCTCTGCATGATGAAAAAGAAACATATTGATCAAAGTAAACTAGGTTTCATCATCAGCATGTAAATGCACGTTCTGTCAAAGAAAGAAAATATATAAATACAACGTGTCCTTACTTCCGGATCAAAAAAAGCAAAGGAGAGATTTAATAGACGTAACAAGCACCTACATTTACAGAAGAAAGGTATAAGGAAAGACTTTATTTATTTATTTACAAAAATATGCAGAGTTTACATAGCTGAGTATAATTTAATTACTAAGTATAGACTCTTTATGCAGTTGTAAACTGCCTTCAGCAAGTGCACGTTTTACAGGCCGAAATCTACTAGTTAGATATAATTATATAATTTTATAATAGATATAATTACAAGATTTTTATCAGTTTTTGTAACGGACTTAAAAAATTAAAAATAAACTTAAAAAAGGCTTTCAAGAGCAGATAGATCTTCTTTTTAGAAGAGGCTAGAACATTTTTGCAAACACGCCTAAGTACACCCCTCATCAGTACATATACTACCTTTCACATCAAAATTATTATTAAATCAATATGCAACACCACCAGAAACAACCACAACACAATCCCATTACCAAATTCAACACCAGTAAAAAGCGTTTCGTTTTTTTGTTTTTAGTGTGTGTGTGTGTGTGTGTGTGTGTGTGTGTGTGTGTGTGTGTGTGTGTGTGTAGGTTGCTTAACCTCCTTCGCAACATCTAAGGTTATATGACGAAGGGGCCCTACAGTTTTACGTGGAATCTGAACCAGGGATCGCTGCATCATCTGGACATACGTTTGTTCATGGTCCGGAAGTTACCTTTTCTCCACACCAAGAATGCCAATAATGTTAATAAACTCTCTAAAGGGCTTTTTACTGATATTAAAAAAACTTATTCTTAGTCTGGTTTTGGAATTCCTTTTTGCCACATTAAGTATATCGCTATGAAGTTCTTAGCCAAATTTAACCCTAACAATAACCTAAATCAGGGGCGTACCTAAAGTATTTGGCACCCGGGGCGGATCCTTCCTTTAGCACCCCCCCCCCCATAAATAATTTTAAAATTTAAACACACAGAAAAATATATTATGTTTGCAAGTAGATTTTTAAACAGTACAGTACTGTCATAAGCAAATTGCAAATAAGAAAAATGCAGGACATTAAAAATTCAGTGAACAGGCAATACTGCATTTTATTTTATACAAAAAACACAGGAAATCCAGTCTCAACGCTCAGCCTATTCTTCAAAGGTAAATAGAGAGGATTCACAGTCTCGCCTTTCGAGCCTTAATTTCTGCAAATTGATCAATGACCTCATCAAAATTCACTTTCTTTGCATATTCATGTTCAATTGAAAGTAAAGCCAGATTTGTCAATCTTTTCTGACTCATGGTCGAGCGAAAGAAATTTTTTATCAATTTCAATTTGGAAAAACTTTCACATGAAGCAATAGACACACAGACAGTCAAAAAGAATCTCAAACACAGTGACAAGCTTGGCAAAGATTCACAAAAATCCCATTTCACAATAAACTCCAGAAACTGCAATGTTGTCCATTTCTTTACCTCTTCAACGCTGATTTTGGCAGCTTCCAAATGCCTCCGAAGTCGTCCAATTTCCGCACTGATCAGTCAAATTTGGAATATACTATATTAAGCATGTAAGCATTAACACATCTCCATGCAGTCACATCATCACCCTCTCTGTCTTAACATCACCATGTAGTTGCATTAAAAAAATCATGCAGTCATATCACCACCACCATCGTAAGATCACCACATAGTCATCATAAAAAACTCACTCAGTCATACACATCATCGTTACTTCAGTAGTCATGGTTGTAGGAAAAAAGTCAAGTCTAAAGTTTAGTGCAAAGTGTGACTTTCCTGTGTCTTTTTACTGCTAACCAGTAGCAGGGCCGGATTAAGCATTGTTAGGACCGGGGACAATGAATATTTTCGGGCCGGTGTCACTAGAAAAACACTAGAAAAACACAATTCTTTACCTGATACATCATAAATGAGTGATGTGATCAGCTGACTGGGATCGATCAACAGAAAACGAAACAAAAACAAAGATGTGATTACAGAAAATGTATACTTTGTTCA
This sequence comes from Bathynomus jamesi, assembly GCA_023014485.1. Classification (NCBI taxonomy): domain Eukaryota; kingdom Metazoa; phylum Arthropoda; class Malacostraca; order Isopoda; family Cirolanidae; genus Bathynomus; species Bathynomus jamesi. The sequence goes on along the minus strand of JAJOZX010001138.1, from coordinate 752,707 downwards.
CATAAATGGGATAGTAAACTAGGTTTTGTAGAAGCGGAATCTAGAATTTTTTTTTCTTCCTCACGGTCGACCAATTATTTCAACGGTAGATTATAGCGTTTACATAGTTTCTTGGGGTCGGTCAGCATCTTGGGGCCGGTCAGCATCTGGGGCCGGGGGCAAATGCCCCCTTTGCCTCCATTATAATCCGCTACTGAGTCCAGTAGTCACAGGACCACCATTCATAAACATGAGTTTCTATAACATCACGACGATGCATTTATAAACACTTAAACATCACTATGATACTACATTGTCAAAAATTACTGGACACTGGTATAAGTACCATGATATTGTTATAAACACCAGCACTTTATGCTTTATCATAATTATTTAATGAAACATACCTCATGTATGTGGAGTCACAGTGTCAAGTGAACAAGACTTGGAATGTCAGTTGCAGCCAGCTGGCTATGCTCAACAAACTGATGACTTAAAACGTTAAAACGTCAACAAACGTTCGCCTTTCGATGTAATTTTTATAAAATATTTAATTTTTCGTTTGTAAATTTTGTATTGCCAATAAAAATAAAAATTTATTTTATAGTGGAAATTAACATTAAACTGTTGTAATAGTTTGAAAATTTGTAAATTTTTTTTTCTTACTTTGGCGAATTTTTCATTTGGTTTGAAAACTTGTACTGGTATTTCAACTCTCCCGATGGCACCCCCTTCTGGCTGTCACCCGGGGCGGACCGCCCCCCTCGCACCCCCCCCTTAGTACGCCACTGACCTAAATCCTTATTTGCAATTTCAGGATTCCTGCTAATGTATCCATCTTACTATTTTTAGTCTTAAGCTATCAGAAACTTTACAAGTGTTTGCCATCGTCGCTTTAGACAATAATTGTAAAAATGAGACCGAGGATTTCGTTAACAATGGATCATCCACGCACGCCTGACATCGAGAAACAACAGAACAACACACGTGTGTACATGTATCCGGCGAGATTGTAGCGTAGGCGTCGACACTACATTGACAAAATTTCTACAAGGAAACAGTTTACTGTAGTGCACAATGTCCTTCAGTTCACTCCAAAGATAGAAATCAAGAGGTGGAAGATATGGAGATCTTGTGACGTATTCGACGAGTCCACAGCACCCTATCCAGCGTCCAGGCAATCTGTCACGCAAAAACGTCCTTCCACTTTGGTTATCGAACTAACGGAAGGGAAACAGTTGCAGATCACTGGCTTTCTACCTTTCTACGGGGATAAAAATCAGCACTGTCGATATATATGAATTAGTTGTATCAACGATTTAAGTATATATACACACATTTTTTGGCCTGGACGTCTTTCGGTGGTAGATAGCCCGGACGCTGGGTAAAGCGTCGTGGACTCATTGAATACCTCACAAGATATTCAAATCTTACGCCTCTTGATTTCTATCTTTGGAGTGAACTGAAGGACATTGTTCATGACAGTAAACTACTTTGTCAATGCATTGTCGACGCCTGCTCACAATCTCGCATGATAAATGTTCACATGTTTGTCATACTTTTGTTTCTTGATGTCAAGCGTGCCTGGATACAAATTGAAAACATTTTGAACGGTTGCCCTAGTTTATATTCTATGCTTTTTGCTTCCTTGTAGCACAATAAATACCATACCAATAATACCCATACTATATTTGCACTATCTGCAAGTGTGTCTACATCTTTTTGGGACACCATATATATATATATATATATGAAAATTATTTCACGAAGGTAACACGTGAAAAATATTTATGATGAATAAAACCACGAAGGAAAGGAAACACAAATGGTGCTCAAGCGCTTTCGTCCTATGACATCCTCAGGAACACTGAAGTACATAAAAAGGTTAAGCCTATATATAGGTTACAGAAAGAAAAAAAGAAAAAATAAATAACATACATACACACACACACACACATATATACATATATATATACATACATATCTATATATACAAATACATACATACATACATACATACATATATATACAATAAACAGAGAAGTAAAAATAATAATAAAAAAAAATTAAATATTAAAACCTTAAAGGATTACCAGTGAGGCGTACAGATTTGTAAGGAAAAATCGATTTTTAGCACAAGATCAAATGGATTATAAAAATACAAATTTATACTGGAACTCTGCCGGGTTTTAACACAATGCTGCCTATGGTCAGGTTTCGATATATATAAAAAAAAAAAAAAAAAATTTCAAATTAAAAGTTAATCGATTTTTAGCACAAGATCAAATGGATTATAAAAATACAAATTTATACTGGAACTCTGTCCGGGTTTTAACACAATGCTGCCTATGGTCAGGTTTCGATATATATAAAAAAAATAAAATGCAAATTAAAAGTTAATAAAGTAGAAGACAAATTTACCAAAGATTTAATGTTTTACCCTTCTTATCTATATCTGTTTTAAAGGAATTCAACATAACAGGATCGAGTTGAAAAAGACCTTTGCTTATGTTGAAGTTATTTGAAAGTTGGATAATGGCAGACTCAAGAATATTTCTATTAACAATGTTGCTTGAATGGAATAAAACTGAAGCATTATTCCAATCAATACAGTGGGCTAACTCTGACAAATGGACAAAAAGGGCACTGGACAACTGTCCTGTTCTAACGGAATATTGATGCTGTTTTATACGTGTGTGCAAATCCTTTCCCGTCTGACCTATGTAAAAGGAATCACATTGTTTACAACCAATTTTATAGATAATGCCTGAATTATTGGTAGGGCTATTTTTTACTATGATATTTTTTCACAATATTGTTATATGAAAATACTACATTAATATCCAAAGTTTAAGTACATTAGCAATGCCTAAAAAGCCCGGGAAAATGGAAGTACTAAATATTTTTTGACAAAGTACGAGTGTTAATATTGACACGATAGAAAGTTCGTTTTGCCTTGTTGAGACAAGATTCCATAAACGCAGATGGATAACACAAATCACTTCCAATACCGTTGATTTTTTCCAATTCGGCATCGATGTATTCAGGACTGGCGATCCTAAGGGCGCGGAGAAACATTGATGAAAATATGGCCTTCTTAGTGGGGGTATCATGTCCCGAGTAAAAGTGTACGTAGGACAAATTGTTTGTCGTTTTCCGATAGATACTAAACTTAAAACCTGGGCTTTCCCTATGTACCCGCACATATATATCGAAACCTGACCATAGGCAGCATTGTGTTAAAACCCGGCAGAGTTCCAGTATAAATTTGTATTTTTATAATCCATTTGATCTTGTGCTAAAAATCGATATTTTTCCTTACAAATCTGTACGCCTCACTGGTAATCCTTTAAGGTTTTAATTTTTAATTTTTTTTTTTTTTTATTATTTTTACTTCTCTGTTTATTGTATATATATGTATGTATGTATGTATGTATGTATTTGTATATATAGATATGTATGTATATATATATATGTATATATATGTGTGTGTGTGTGTGTATGTATGTTATTTATTTTTTCTTTTTTTCTTTCTGTAACCTATATATAGGCTTAACCTTTTTATGTACTTCAGTGTTCCTGAGGATGTCATTAGACGAAAGCGCTTGAGCACCATTTTGTGTTTCCTTTCCTTCGTGGTTTTATTCTTCATATATATATATATATATATTATATATATATATATATATATATATTGTGTGTGTGTGTGTGTGTGTGTGTGAGACCACACCATATATATATTATATATATATATATATATATATATATATATATATATATATATATATATATATATATGTGACCACGGAATCATAATACATAAACTGAAATATATGGGAATAACAGGAAAAGTAGGGAAATGGATATATAATTTCCTTAGTGAGCGGAGGCAAGTCGTTACAGTACAAGGAGTATCTTCATCAGAATCAGAGTCCTCAGCTCAGTACCACAAGGAACAGTATTAGCTCCACTACTCTTCATAATCATGCTAACTGACATAGATGAGGACGTTAACAGAGACAGCACAGTAACATCCTTTGCGGATGACACAAAGATCAGTAGAAAAATAAGAAACCCAGAAGACATAGGATCTCTACAAACCGACATAAACAAAATCTACAAGTGGACTGAAGACAACAATATGAAGTTTAACACCGATAAATTTCAGCTATTACGGTACGGAAAAAGAGAAGACCTAAAGTGCATGGAATATTATACCCCAAATGGACAGGAAATTCAGAGAAATTCCAGAGCAAAAGATTTAGGGGTTGTAATGACAGATGATGCGAAATTTGAAACACAAAATAAGATAGCAGTAAACAGAGCAAAGAGAATAACGGGTCAGATATTGAGAACTTTTAAACGAAGGGATAGGAATGTAATGATTCCTCTACTGAAAACCCTGATAATACCCAAATTAGAATACTGCTCGGTCCTAACTTCCCCATATAAAAAGAAGACATTAGACAGCTGGAGGGGATCCAAAGAAGCTTCACAGCCAAGATCAATGGGTGCAAAGAACTAAATTACTGGGAAAGGTTACGAGAACTAGACCTATATTCACTGGAAAGGAGAAGAGAGAGATACACCATTATTTACACTTGGAAAATAATGGAGAAACTAGTCCCTAATCTTACTCTGAATCCCATAACTCCCCAAACAACGATGGAAAGTAGAAGCGGTAGACTGTGTCGTATTCCCAAATTGAAGGCGAGACAGGGAACATCCTTAACCCTGAAAGAAAATAGTTTTGTAGTGAGAGGACCAAAACTGTTTAATCAGTTGCCCAAAGACCTAAGAAACACGAAGGGAGTTGCAGTGGAAATCTTCAAAAGAAGACTAGACGCCTGGCTCAGAACAATCCCCGATGAGCCGGGCGTACCTGGCTATGTGAGGTGGAGAGCGCAAGAATCCAACTCACTACTTCACCAGGCCAACTCGAGAGGAGGGGCGACAAGCTTGACCTTCGCGAAATGAGAAATCAATTCGCGGAACCTTTGTAAGGTTGTAAGGTAAGGTATATATATATATATATATATATATATATATATATATGGTGTGTGTGTGTGTGTGTGTGTGTGTGTGATGCAAACCCACAGGGAAAAAGAAAAATGATCCCAAGGCCTTTTGTGTATTCAGAAGTACACATCATCATTCCCTGACGAGGTGTACTTCTGAATACACGAAAGGCCTTGGAATAATTTTTCTTTTTCCCTCTGGGTTTGCATCATTCATTCATTTCACGTGTTTAATGGTGAAATTCATCCCATATATATATATAGTGGTTAGTCACTGACTACGAATCCATCAGCCCCGGGATCGAGACCCGGTGACGCAGGCAGCGCGCAGCAAAACCCAGCTGTTCATCCTTCCATACAATAAAGAAATTGGTTGGTAGATAAATGGGTACCCTGGGTAGTCTAGTGGTTAAGACGCTGGGCTGCTGGTAGGGTGTGGTTCGGATTCCACGTTAAACTGTAGGTCTAAGGTGGAGTGACAAGCTTGACCTTCGTGAGAATGAACAATTCGGGTGGAAGCAAAACCAAGGTTAACCAAGGGTGTGTGTGTGTGTATATATATAGGGTGTCTTAGAAGTCGCGCACCACAGCACCACATTTACAGGTGCGGATAACCTGAATGCGTGGTGCACGACTTCTGAGACACCCTATATATCTATCTATCTATCTATCTATCTATCTATCTATCTATATATATATATATATATATATATATATATATATATATATATATATATATATATTCTAATTTTCGGAGATTTTAATTTCCCATTCATATCATGGAAGAAAAATGACGAAGTTATATATGTTGAGAAGTTTCATGGCAACATTACTAAAGATCAGAACCCAAGCAACAATGCTATTAAATATTATGGAACATTACGCCCTTACCCAGGAAATCGGTGAAGCCACGAGAAAGGAGAACGTTTTGGATTTAATCTGGACAAATAACAACGAGATAATAATAAATAAAAAAGTAACGCACGCAAAGTTCTCCGACCATAACCTCATCGATATACAATTGAAGTTAGCACCCAGAGGTCCGAAAACGCATCCTAGAGAGGCAGATGGAATATTTGAAGGCTTAAACATAAATTCAAAGAAAGTAAATTGGGAAAACGTAAATAAAGATTTAAAGGAGGTAAAGTGGGAATTGCTACTACACGAGAAGACTCCACAAGAAATACTATGTATAATAGAGACGGAAACCAAACCTATAATACTGAAACATATTCCAGAGAGACAGGAAGAAAACGTAGCAAGCTCGAGAGGAAAATCAGAACTCTATTCAGGCAACGAAGACAAACCGTAAAACATCTCCACAGATGCAGAACTGATGCAAAGAGACTCAAACTAGAGAGGAAACTTGGCGAAATAGAAATGGACCGAAAGCAAACATTCATACATAAGACAAACGAGGAGGAAAACAAGGTAGCAGAAAACATAAAAAATAACCCAAAATACTTCTACACTTTTGCAAAAAGGAAAATGCAGTGTAAGGAGAGTATTGGACCGTTGATAGACGGGGAGGCCGAATACACAAATGACCCGAAAGAAATAAGTGAACTGCTTAGGGAACAATTTAAATCTGTGTTTAGCACCCCAAAGTCCGAGATGGAAGTGGAAAACCCAGACGAGTTTTTCGACATTGACACAGATCAACCAAGAACAAATCCCGGCACAAACCTATTAATGGACTTCGAGTTCACGGAAGGAGATGTAATTACGGCCTTATCACAGATGCGAGACAATTCAGCGCCAGGGCCAGACACATGGAGTGCCACATTTCTGAAGAAATGCAAAGAGAGTATTGCAAAACCGCTATACTTACTATGGAGGAAATCACTCGACACAGGACAAATTCCATTCCCCTTAGAGAACGCGAACATTGCCCCCCCCCCTATTTAAAGGTGGTAACAGAGCAATGCCCAAAAATTATCGGCCAGTGGCTCTCACCTCACACCTTATAAAGTGTTTTGAACGCATAATTAGAGGCAAAACTACCTACTACCTACAAGAAAAAGACTTATACAACCCAAATCAACATGGCTTCAGGGCGGGTAGATCATGCCTGTCACAGCTACTAGACCACCAGGAGAAAATATTAGGAACATTGTGTCGAGGACAAAACATTGATGTAATATATACTGACTTTGCTAAAGCCTTCGATAAATGTGACCATGGAATCATAGCACACAAACTTAAGGATACAGGAATTACTGGAAAGCTAGGAAGGTGGATATTAATTTCTTGACGCAAAGAACGCAAAGAGTGGTGGTAAACGGAGTTAAGTCGGAAGTCTCAGAAGTCGCGAGCTCTGTCCCACAAGGGACAGTATTAGCTCCCTTGCTGTTCATAATAATGATTGCAGATATTGATGCAAATATTAAGGGCAGTATTGTATCATGCTTCGCAGATGACACAAAGATATGTAAGGAAATATTGAACGAAGATGACAAGAAAACTACAAAACGACATTGAAACATTATTCCAGTGAGCAGAAGACAACAATATGAAGTTCAACGAAGAAAAATTCCAACTTCTAAGATATGGTAATAACAAAGAGCTACAGAAAAAAGGGTACAAAACTCCGCAAGCCAAACAGATAACACCAAATCCACAAGTCAAGGATCTTGGAGTAATAATGTCGTCGGATGCAGAATTCAGAGAGCACTATAAAATCAAAATCACAACGGCTAGAAAAATAACGGGAATCATCTGGAGGAGCTTCCGCAGCAGAAAAGCAAACATCATGCTCAAATTATGGAAGAGTCTAGTCCTACCAATAATTGAGTATTGCTCAGTACTCACAAGCCCACACAGAAAAAGAGACATTGCGAGCATTGAAGCTATGCAAAGGACTTTTACGTCTAAGATAGAGGAAACGGAAGGTGAAGACTACTGGTCTCGACTACAATCCCTGGAACTCTACTCTCTTGAAAGAAGGCGCGAGCGGCACACAATAATATACATATGGAAAATACTTTAGGGCTCTGTCTCTAACCTCAGAAATGAAATAGAAACAAACTGGAATGAGAGGAGAGGCAGATTTTGTACGGTCCCAGCTGCGGTGGGACAAGGAGCCATGAAAACGATGATGGAAAATACTCTCAGAATACGGGGCCCAAAGCTTTTCAATGTCCTTCCAAAAGAAGTGAGGAATCTCCAGCACACCGACCTGAATAACTTCAAGAACCAGCTGGACAGATTCTTGCGCAAAGTCCCTGACCAGCCATGCGTGGCTGGCTACGAGGGCAGGAGGAGATCAGAGAGCAATTCTCTCCTTCACCAAGTCCCGCAAATGAGGCGGGATGCTGCAGAGGGGTCGACCGCAGGTCGATCCAGAACCGTCGTTCAAACTCAACAAAAGTAACAAAAGCAAGTAACACACACACACGTGTGTGTGTGTGTGTGTGTGTGTGTGTGTGTGTGTGTGTATAATTACGATTTCATGCATTATACATAATATTATATTTCTTGTTTAACACAAAAAAAAAGATAACAAAGCAAAGGAATAAATAAAAAAAAGTATCTCAATCGTTCGTACGTCTCTGTGAAAGTGATTCTGTCTCGTTTTGGGCTTTCAATTTTTCCTTTTAATGTCATCGGATGTAAACTGAACAAGTCACTGAAAATCAACCATTGCAAGGTTTGAACGTCGGGTGTGTTTCGTTTCATAAGAATGTAATTTACTGAGATTGGACATGCAATAAACTCGATATATTAAATAATAATAATAATAATAATAAATAATAATAATAATATCAAGGCGTGGAATGTAGTTATTAACCTTTTAATAAACGATATAACGGCATCCCCTTTTTGAAAGTATAATTTCATCACGGAGGTTCACTGAACCCGCGCACAGGAATAAGAATGTAACTATTTAGTACGAGTAAACTATAAAAAATAAATGTAGAATTTAGTTGAGAAACGACACTCTGAGAGGAAGAAATTTAATAATCTGAGAATCAAATTTGCGGTTTCCTTTTTTAATTAAATAAGAAACTATCTCGCGTAATTAATGTTATTTTTATATATAATTTTTTTTTTTAATTATTTCTGAAACACGAATAATCGTCTGACTGATTATTGTATTCAGATATAAAATTTTATGTCGGGATTGGATGAAGGTCAGAGACACACTGGGCATATAATTTCATCTGCTTAGCAACACTGACACATTCAGCTCCAGCAAAAGTCCAGTTTCAAGGTCGACCTATTTTAATCGCACAGTTTAGAGTTAGATTATATTTATAGTCGCGCGACAAGTGGGGAAGAATAAGTAGTATTACACGTTGACTTAGAAATGTAGTTCTTACTTCGTATTATAAAGTTAAACTATTGTAAAACGATTAAAAGTCATACAAAAGAATATTAATTGTACTGTAATAACTGTATCAAATTAGAGATCAACGTTTCGTTAAGTTCATGCTCATATGCTTTCTCAACGCATTAACAGCTTTCAACACATATATACACACCACATATTTTCAATGGGCATTCCTTCGGCCCGATAGTTTGGGTATATAATTTTCATTCTAATCGGCGTCCAATAGAAAATAGTCAAACGTTAAAACTGGATCATGGCCTTAAATTTACCAATCGAAAACTGATATTTTTTTACTCTCCTCTCTCTCTCTCTCTCTATCATTGTTTTGTCTGCATTCTTTTCTTTTATATATATATATATATACACACAGTACATATATATATATATGAGAGAGAGAGAGAGAGAGAGCGAGAGAGAGAGAGAGAGAGAGAGAGAGAGACCACTTCGAATGTAAACCCGTGAACAAATCTTTGTAAAGAGCGAAAGAATGAATTGGGAGATCAAACGTTTATAAAATTAAAAGAAAGAAAAAGTAAAAAAGAAAAAGACGTTTTGCAAGCAAATAAATAAAGTAGAATTCCTCGTGTGCAGACCCTTTGATGATAAGCACACCGGACAAAAAATTAGTCACCCCTAATAGCACCGATAGTAAGAAGTTCAAGGTCACACAGAGGGCGCTGATGTAGCATTGGTAAGTGACAAGTAGCGGTGACGTAGCACACAGGATCAGATCTGTTTCGTGAGGTGGTGAAGAACAAAGTGCGTGTTGGATATAGTCTGCAAAATGGGTCGTGAGGCAGACGTTACTCAGTGGCATAAAGGAGCCATCGTGTTTGGCAGAGCCCACGGACACAAAATGTCTGAAGTAGCCCAATTTGTTGGTGTGTCAACGCGTACTGTCCAGCGAGTCCAGCGCCAGAGGCGCCGTCACACGTTATTAGGTACATTCTGAGAGGGGTGACTAATTTTTTGTCCGGTGTGCTTATTATCAAGTATCTTTACCCTCTCCTGCATCTATTTTATACTTAGTTTTCTTTTCCTTTGATTATTATTATTTATTTTTGTTGTTGTTGTTATATTTAGAAAACTTCGAAGAGATTCAAGGTGACCCAAACCAGCGGTGGATTTTGTACGACTTGAACAGAAGGGTTGGACAACGCAACACTCCAAAAATAGAATGAACAGCTCCGCACTCGTCTCCACAAAAATTAATATATACGAGTATATACTAATATATATATATACTACAACACCTGCTGCGCCTTAAGGGGGGACTGAGAGAGGCAGGTGTGTTACTAAAACCTTCCCTGGTTCTCCCTTAATATGTATACTAAATTTGGTGCGAATTATCCTAGCTGTTTAGGCGTGTATAAACGAACATAGAACAGACAGACAACATCGCCATCATCATCATCATCATCATACCTCAACTGAAATGTTATGCAAAATGTTAAAAAATTGCACTCACACGAGCCTGCTCTGGACCAAAACTCAGTCTCTCTTTTCGGATCACCTGAAGACAGGGCCCTCAGCCTTTTTTAGTTAGCTTTATAAGGCTAACTAACGAAAATATCACGACTTAACCTAACCAATCATCAAGGGCGTACAGTTGACCTAACGAAGGTTGGGGCCCCTGATCTTCAGGTGATCCCTCTTTTCTTTCAAACTTTCCTTCTGCAAGGTCTTTAGTGATTGAATGGTAAATGGTCTGACGCTGTACTCGTAATTTGATAGCTTATTAAAGTTGCATGGCGTAAATAAGTTAATCTTAGAAATATCTTCAGCATTCAAAGAAAACGATGGAAGTGTAAATAAAACATGGGGAAAAACCTTTGTTTCAAAAAGAACTTATTTACAATTAAAGAGGAATGTCTCCATTCCACACCAAGTGTACCCTGAAAAGTAGAAAACTCGGAGTATATTTTCTTTTAAACTTGCTTTCTACAAGGTCCATAATTTGGTTGCATATTAAGTGGTTTATTGCCGTACTCATAATCGACTTGTAAAATTAGTTAATACAGTACTTTGGTTAACCTTGGTTTTGCCCCCGCCCGAATTGTTCATTCTGACGAAGGTCAAGCTTGTCATTTTAGACCAGGGGTTCTTAACCTCTGGGTCGCGACCCAAACTTGGGTCATTAAATTGTCATTTATTATTTATTTATTTATGTTATTCCTAATCATTTTACCATTATTATTTATTTTATTATCTATTACGAATGAACTGTTTGAAGGCATTGGTCGCCGAGCTAACCCCGAGACCAGAATTTGGATCGCAGCCTAAAAAGGTTAAGAACCCCTGCCTTAGACCTACAGTTTAACGTGGAATCCGAACCACGCCCCAACAGCAGCCCAGCGTCTTAACCAGTAGGCTACCCAAGGTGCTCGTTTATCTACCAACCAATTTTTTTTTATTGTATGGAAGGATGAACAACTGGGTTTTGCTGCGCGCCCCCTGCCGTCACGGGTTTCGATCTCGAGGCCGATGGATTCGTAGTCAGCGACGCTAACCACTATACTACCATCGTTCTCCAGACGGAAGTTATTTCCAATTCATAGATGACCACGATTCATTACACAGTATAATAGAGCACAGTACTCAGTATACAGTACCCATTATACAGTATAATAAATCGTGGTTTACAAGTAGATTATGAGTACGACATTAAGCCACTTAACATACGTACAACCAAATTATAGACTTTGTAGAAGGAAAGTTTAAAAGAAAATATACTCCGAGTTTTCTACTTTTCAGGGTACACTTGGTGTGGAATGGAGACATTCATCTTTAATTGTAAATAAGTTCTTTTTGTAACAAAGGTTTTCCCCATGTTTTATTTACTAATTTTCTGAGATATCAAACATTTTATTTCACGAGTATTCCTTTTGATTTAACAACATTCTTTTTTTTTCAAGTATTAGTATTGAAAATAAAGCTGCAAAACGGTGCAATGGCGTCTAAGTTTTGTGAAAAGACTGTGCATTTAAGATGTTTATAAGTTTGAAATATAATAGCAAAGATTGCAATAATATTTCGTAGAATTAATTCACATTTAAATGCAGTGCATTTCTGAATAAAGGCTGAGCTAAAGGTAAGAAAGTTCAAGAAAAAACATGGTTTTTTTCTAGATTGAAAACCATGAAAGGTTAAAATATAAAAATCCTAAAGCAATTACTCAATTGTATTTCTCTTGGTGAAAGTGAACACCACTTATTTGACTATCCAAAAGGGGGAGAAACTAGGTTTCACTGCTTGGAATAAATCAAGGTCGGCCACTGATCCTGAATACTTTAATTACTAAACAAGTAACAACCAAAAAAAATATTAAAAAATAAAGAACTGATCCAGTGACTTCCTCGTGGGTATTGTAAAAGACGACTCATATCCTTCACCTTCCTGTGCGGAACAATGTTCGAGACTGGGCTGAGGTCCCATCTCTGGAAAAATACTCTCCCACGAGCAATCAAAGAAGCGCACTGGCCTTACGACATCTGATTGACTTGACATTCTATCGACAAGTTATTATTAGGTTAGGTTAAGTTAGGTTAGCTTAGGCTAGGTTAGGTTTGGCTAGGTTAAGTTAGTTGTTTAGAGTGTCGATATTTTGGTCTTGACGAAATGAGTATAGGTCCAAGCTCACCTACTAACTCTGCCCTCGGAAGACTTTACGGGCACGTGTGGCAGTGTGGACGTTTCAACTTACTTGGTTTGGGTGAAACGAAGTTGAAAGGGGAATGTTGATGCGAAATGAGAAGGAATGGTGTGAAATTGGGTATGGAGGGAGGATGAAGCGGTAAAAGGGCTGTTGCTTTACTAATGAAAGATGAGTGGCATAAACATATGCAGAAGCATGTGTTAATAACAGATATCTGTCTGCTAATTTTGAGAGTGAAAGTAGCAGTGATTGTAGCACATGACCATGTGATAACATATGTACAAGAAATTAGTATTTCTAGAATGTATTAAGGGAAGTAAATGAAAACATGGACTGCATATGGAGTGACTGTAATGGGTGAGTTGAATGGGAAAGTAGATGACCTTGAACCTGGAGTGAGTGAGAAATGTGGTGTGTCCGGAATTAATGACATTGGTAACAAAAGTATCGAGTGGAAGGTGGTTTTTATGTTAAGAATACATACTTCGAACACATGGATATTGATAAGTATATATATATATATATATATTAGGGTGGTCCATAAAATAAAATTTTGTAATTTTTTACCTCCACATGGCTGCTCCTGTTCCTATGTCTATCAAACATCTCCATGCCAAATTTCAGCCTAATTGAATAATATTTACTGGTCGCAATGAATTTCATTTTACTACTCTTTTTCTAGTAGATTGATCTTCTGGGTTAAAAAATGAAAAAACAAGGGCAAATACTAGTTTATTTGTTTGAAAACAGATTAAATCTCAAAGAAAACCGCTTATTTTTTTTTAGAAAACAGAATAACTCTTAAAGAAAACAGATTAATTTTTAAAGAACAAAAATGATATGTTTGATAGAAAATTACATTTATCATTCGTTTATAATATACATCATTACTTAGATTAACGCTTCATCACTGACTCCTTCGAAGACGATGAGTAGTCTTGGCGATGTTTTGCTACTAATCGGAGGATGAATTGTTTTTTGTTCATCCTTCGTCAAAGATGTATTATATGCCTTGATAAGGGCGATACCCGTCTCCGCCGAATCATTGACAACTTTTAGGTTGATCGCTATGCGTCGAAACTCTTGAAAGCAATCATCCTCCGTCCAGGAATTGGGATCGGTCCTCAGAAGGTATCCTCCGCTGCCTTCCTTCCTTCTTTCTTTAACACATTGAAGATTCCCAGGGTCCTTTTGGTGACCATTTCATACAAATTCAAATCTTCAATGTTTCCTTCAAGCTTCAATCGACGAGTAACAGTGGTATTCTCGTTACGTTGGAGGTTTACGACCATCTTCCGTTTGGTCTCGGCATCGACTCTAGGATCGAAGAATGCAAGGTCGATGAGATGCTCTTCACGATATCACAGGTGCCGTTGAAGAGCTGTGGATGCTGCTTTGGAAATTGTCTGATTTGGGTACTTTTGTAAGATTTTAAGAAGCAGAATATCGTTGAAAGGAGCGATGATTCCGACGGGAGCCTCGTTCCAAAAACGTGCGTAGACCAAGGCGATAAACAGAGAGAGCTCGGTGATATTCACCGTCTCACGTGCTGTCAGCTGTAGTTGATGCTTGAACAGATAAATTTTGAGGACGTAGATGGCCTGGGCCATCCAGCGTGCATGGTGAGTTGGTCCTGGAGCGCGGACCTTGACTTCTTTTTCATCACGGCACCCGAGGAAGATGAGACAGAGTCGTAGTAATTCCTCGTAGTCATCACGCGATTGTTTAGACTCCACTGCCTTTGTGAAGCACTGGATCATTTCCTCTCGAAGCTGGAACATCTTTGGATCTCTGAATAGGTTGTTTGAAGCCTTCATGAAGGAATCCTTCTGAAGTGATGGCCATTTTTTCTGAAAACGTTTAAAGAGTCATTTCCGGGCCACCTGTGGGTCCAAGAAGTGCGTTGCAGGTGTTTGACAAGACGACTTCAAGGATATGATGTCGACAAGCGATCCAGACAATTTCCCTCCCTACTGCTTTTTCAATCATGGTACAGGCTCCCCTGTGAAGGCGAGTATTAGACGCAGTTGTGTCAAATACGAGACCTTGGATCTCACCGCGAAGATTCCAGTCATCAATCGTCGAAATGTAAGCCTTGGCCTGTTCTTCTCCTGTAGTTCTTGTATTTTTGGCACGGCTAGGAGTTTTTCCATCCCATTTCCCGTAACGATTACCGCGGTTCGTTCGGCTGTTTCCTTTGCGCCGCCGATGTCGGGAAGTAGTTTCCCAGCCCAGTGAAGAAGAAGGGGTCCTTCGACAGAAAACGAAGCTTGATCCTCTTTGGCTGCTGCCTGCCTTGCTTGCCTTCTTGAACGACGGATGGAGCTGCGTGAAAGAGTCATTGTAGAAATATCATAGCCCAGGGCTCAAGTGACTGATCCAGCGACGAAGACTGCTCCTCGATCGGGAAGGTTGACGCGATCAAGAGCAGCAACCACATCTGGTGATGTGAAGATATTGTTTCGTTTCGGAGGATGAGAGTGTACATCTGCTCTTCTGGTCGAAGTCGACAGACGATAATCATCGTCTTCAGCGTTGAATTCTAAAGAGAATGAAGTGGATGTGTTGAATGATGGAAGAGTAGCAGCTCCAGCCTGGAATGCAGCCTCTCTTTCTTTGTACCTTGAGCTTTGTCAGCATCTTTCTCCTGTCGACAGCTCTTGCGGTATTCCTTGGCAAAATTAATCTTGTCAGGGCCTGCCATACTGCAGGAAAAGACGTTTTCTCGTTGCATCATCAGGAATTGGCGGTCTTCTTCATTGTCTGTCACCTTCAAGGCGTCCTTCGAGGCAACGTCGAAAAGCTCTGAGAGAGTCTCTTGGAACATGCTCTCTTTCACTCTGCAGTTTTGTAGCTGCGTCTTGCGGTTTTTCTTTAACGCAAGGAACTTTTCGTACAGCTTTGATAGCCTCCTAACGCAGGAATCGACTCACTGTGTAGGAATCCTTGCAGGGCCTCTTTGCAGGCCAAGTTGTAGCTCTCTTTCAAGGTCTTGGACTGTTCATGGTGGTGAAACTGAATCAAACGAAGCACATAACCACATGTGGGTAGCCTTGCAGTTGATAACTCGTTGTTGGGCTTTCCTAGAACCCACGTTTCTGCAGATGAGCGAGTACTTCTAGCCATAACCTGAAAAATGAGAGAAAATAATGCATTAACCGTTTAGCACCAAAGCACAATTATATAAGTGTTAAATAAAAAATTGCAAAGTTAAAATAAATAAAGTAAAAAAATTGGTTACAGTGGTTAGTGGTTGATGGGTAGGAAGCTGGCCAAATTTTTAAAAATATATTTAACAATAAGTAAATAAACTTCAAGAGACATAAAATATATACCTTACAATTTTAATCATTTAATTTAATAGCAACATCCTTACCGGTTATAAATTTGCAGATAAAGAACATAATCTTATATATATATTTATACTGAATAAATATAATACATATGAATTAATACTTAATATATATGAATTAATAATTATATATATGAATTAATAATTAATATTATGAATTAATACTTACATGAGATACTATTCCTAAGCTCTTGAAGTTTGAACGAACTTAAATCCATTCTCCAACAAGTTTAAACTTAAAATGACGCACGAGTAAATGATTTGTCCGATCCACAAACAGCATTATACAAGAAATCGAACAATTGCATCATCCTCTGAAAGGTGGGCGGAGTCAATGTGGCGTGACTGCCGGATCCTCTAAAAATGAAGCGGGTAGAAAATGATTTGTCTGATTCACAAACAGCATTATACAAGAAATTGAACAATTGCATCATCCTCTGAAAGGTGGGCGGAGTCAATGTGGCGTGACTGCCGGATCCTCTAAAAATGAAGCGGGTAGAAAATGATTAGATAATTAAGTAATTGAAAATGTGAAAATCATAACGACCTTTTATTATATACTGAATCGACAGATATTTTGCACAAAATCACTTCACATCAAAAAGAATAAGAGCAGCCATATGGAGAGCATTTCCAACTATTTTGAAATTTTAGCCCAAATTTTGGACCACCCTAATATATATATATATATATATAATATATATATATATATCAGACATGGGGTAATAGTAATAGACTATTACAGGATTTTTCAAGTACTAGTTATAGTAATAGTAATAGATCATAATTTTTTGGCTGTGATAGTAATAGTAATATTTAGAAGGCAAAGTAATAGATAATAGTCTATTACTTTTCTATTACAGTGGCAATGGACATATTGTGTGAACAAAGAACTGAAAAATGAGCTAAATCTACTCTAAACTAAAATAAACATGTATGTGAACTAATATCGTCGTAAATTTTTACTTCAATAAAGTAAAATTTATCAAGATCTACAGTCTCTGAAATTGTAATGATTTAGGTGAAACAAATATTTGTTATTTGGCTGCCGCTCAGCCTCATCCTGGATCCATGAGTGCAGAGCCCTCTGCTTCTCAGTCTTATCCTGGATCCCTGAATCCAGACACTCGCCAGCTCGATACCATCTCACACAGGGTAACCCCCAAGGGACCTTGGTGAATCAGGATGCTGGGAATGCAGTCGGGGGTCATGATGAGGCGGCATCTTGGACAATGGTGGTAAGGAGGGGCTGGAAGCGAGCGACCCTTCCGAGAACTGCAACCACTGCAGTAGCTAATAGTGGTGCAGGCCCGGATCCAGACCAGTGTTCACCGATGCGGTCAGATAAATTTTGGCATCGTTTCGCACTGGTCAGATTTTTTTGAAAATAGCGCCCCCTAACGAGACTGCCTTGAAATGATACTCTCTGCTCGATTTCTGCTGGAACATGCATAGGAACTTATACTTCGCGCATGCGCCGTACACTTTTTAATTTCTCAAATGTTTTCAAGCGCCATCTTTGTATGTAACAGGTGTTTTGCAGTGCAGCTCTAATTTCACTTTGAATAAGTCTATCTTTTGTATTTTTTGTTATAATATTTTATATGCTAAAGTGAATCTGAGTGAACGTCGAGGTCTACAGAAAAATGAAGAAGGTACGTACAAGCAAAGATCGGGACTTTCTTCAATACCAGTCGGTAAGTCGGACCAGACAATGATTTATTTTATGCTTGGAAAATCAGTCAAATTGTAGAATATTATATTCAACTCTACTCCTCCCTACTGGGGGTCTCACAATGTCACCTTATCATTATTCATATTATCGGTCATTCTTTTCAGGGAAGTACCACCAGTACCTTCTTGCTCAACTGACATCTTAGACGATTTGGGTGACAGACCATCGCAGAAAAGGAAGTTTGATGAAATCAGATATGACGCAGATGATCCAGTGTGCAATATACAGAACACAGACACGACATGTGGTAAGAATTGATTTATTATATTGTTGCCGTTAACTAAAAAAATATCCCATTCATTTATTGTCATGAACGCAGTACAAAACAAGTTTGAACAAGATGTTCTCTACAATTTATACTGAAACTAATCATAAATTGATGGTTTTATGACTGGAATTAAAAAGAATATTGTTTTGAATTTTAGGTGAGGTCATAATATCATCAAACCTCAGGAACGACATCGGCCTGTATTACCAGTGTGCGAGTGATTTGAATGATGACAAGAAGTATGAGCTTTTGACTTCCCACTGGCAACCTCCTGCAAGATACAAGTTTCCAGGTACCAACAATTATGGCAGGAAGCGATTCTTCAATGGAGAATGGCTAAAGATGTATCCCTGGCTGGTGTATTCACCATCAGAATGTGGCGCATTTTGTTTAACCTGTGTGCTGTTTGGGATAGCAAGTGGCCAAAACAGCAGCAAGTTGGACAAGCTGTACAAGTCACCTTAGACCAACTGAGTAACAGCTACAAATAAATTGGCCGGACATATTAGCAAGTCAGATTTCCACAAACACACAACACTCTTTGCTGATAATTTTCGCAGAATCATGTCCAACAAGTCACAACTAGTGAATCGACTTATTTCATCAGCAATCAGCAAACGTGTCGCAGCAAACAAACAAAAAGTAGCATCAATGATGAAGACTGTGATCTTGTGTGGTAGGCAGAACTTCGCTCTTCGAGGGGACCATGAAGATGCTGAAGACGACTCGAAGAACAGAGGCAGCTTCTTGGCACTGTTGCAGTTCCTCGTGGATGCTGGTGACGTGGTCCGCGAAGAACACTTGAAATCAGCTCCCAAGAATGCAACATATACATCAAAGACAATACAAAATGAACTGATCTCCGTCATCGCTGCCCACATTCAAGACGAAATTGTGAAGGAGATTAACACAAGTCCTCTGTTCTCCATTCTTGCAGATGAAGCTACTGATGTCAGCAACAAGGAACAACTTCCACTTGTGTTGCGTTTTGTTGACAACACAGATTCTATTCGTGAAGAGTTTGTTGGTTTCTTTGAATGTGTGAATGGTGTCACTGGCAAAGCCATTGCTGACTTGCTGTTGCAAGTGGTTAGTGATCTCGGTTTAGATATGAAGAAATCCAGAGGCCAGTGCTATGATGGAGCAGGCATTATGGCTGGACAAGTCAAAGGTGCAGCAGCTTTGATAGCACAGCAGTATCCAAAGGCACCTTATGTCCACTGCCAGTCTGACAGATTGAACCTGTGTGTTGTAAAAGCCTGTGCTTTACAAGAAGTACGCAACATAATGGGCACGTTGGAGGAAGTGGAACGTTTCTTCAAGTTCTCACCGAAAAGACAGCTGCTGCTTGAAGAACAGATCAAGGTGTGTTTTTTTCTTGGTATAGTCAGTACATTTTCTATTGTAATGGCTGTGTGTTGTGATAGTGAATTTAATGCTGTGAAATTTATTTTAAATTATTTTATTTTTTCATACATCTAATCGGAAAATTATTGCTTTCTGTTTTTGTCACTCAGGAGGAGTGTCCAGCCTTTAGTCATCATAAGCTGACCGATATTTGCCGAACTAGATGGGTCCAGCGTTTGGATGCCTTAGATGTATTCGAAGAGCTACTGCCCGCCGTGGTTTCAACCTTGACGTGCATCGAGGATAACGTCACTCATAACTGGGACAGTGAGTCATCAACAAAGGCCAGTGGTATGCTCCACCAAATTGGAACATTCCAGTTTATCTTCACTTTTGTTGTGACAAAGAAAGTTTTGTCATATACCCGTGGTATCACAGTCAAGTTGCAGGTGAGGAGTCTCGACACAAAGAAGGCATATGACAGTGTTGGTGAGGTCCTTGGGATTCTTCAAACAGTCAGAGAGAGTGTTGACTCAAAACATTCTGAGTGGTTCAAGCCTGCAAAGGAAATAGCTGAAGACCTCGACATAGCAGTGACAAAGCCCAGGACAGTCGGCCGGCAAAAAAACAGAAACAATGTCCCTGCAGAAACTACGGAGGATTATTTCCGTCGCAGTGTGACTGTGCCATTCTTGGATCATCTCCTGGCAGATATTGGATTAAGATTCAAAGATGGCCAACAGAAAACCATTCTGGGATTTTCAGGTTTGTGATGGAATTATTTAGCTATAGGGATAATTTGAGAATGATAATTAAATTGATGGACTGATATGTACTCTCTCTTACTGTTACATGAAATTGACAATTGGTTTATTCATTTTAGGTGTTCCTGCAAAGATGATAGAACAGCCAGACACATGGAACCCAAGTTCCAGCAGTTCTGTCAGACCTACCAAGATGACCTTCCCAGTCCCAATACTCTGTCTGCAGAGCTGGATGTGTGACAATACCACTGGGAGCGGCGCCATCAGGCCAACTGCGACATACCAGACTCTGTGCAGTCAACTTTACACTCCATGGACAAGGTCTTATTCCCAAACATCTATGCTGCACTCAAGGTATTGGCAGTCATTCCAGTCACCACCTGTGAGTGTGAACGTTCAGTTTCAGCCATGCGTCGACTGAAAACATATCTGAGGAGCACCATGAGAAATAATAGGGTGAATGGTTTAGCTCTGATGCATGTCCATTATGGGCGGAAGCTCGATGTGGATGTTTTGGTTGAGAAGTTTGCACGGCTCCACCCAAGAAAGATGGAGCTTGTTGATATTATCAGTGACAAACATTAGAAAGGATTTATTGTGTAAAATAAATATTTTGAAGTAAATAACGAATCATGTCTTCTTTTACATTTTGGTATACATTTAATGAAATGGCACTAGTCAGATTATGGGTCTGGATCCGGGCCTGTGGTGGTCCCTCAACGGGGTCTGGTCCCACTCATGCACAGGCTAGAGGGAGTCAGCCTGTGGTAAAGGCTGGCAGAGAACGGCGGGGTATCATAAGGACTGCCAAAACAGATCGTATGATGGCTGTACCAACGAAGACCGCAAACATTTTCGTCTCGAGATGTCGACCTGATCTTACGGCCGAGGAGCTGCAGGCATTTGTGAAAGATAAAGTGAACCTTCAGGTTACATGTAGGAAAATTGACTCCAGATAGACTACGTACAGTTCCTTTTAAGTTACAGCAGTCTGTGATGATCCAGGGGTATTTATGGATCCAACAGTATGGCCGGAACGGGTATATGTACGGCGGTTCTATGAGAAGAAGGGAGGAAAAACACCTGCAGCCCATCTCGCAAGGGCCGGAGAGGGTAATTATGGAGACATCATGCGTCGTACTGTGGAGGAAAATCCAGCTGGGTCTAATGCTGTAACTGCTGTGCCTGGTATAAGTGGAATTCAACATGTAGAGATGGCTGGCAGAACTCTTGCATCTTCCTAATTGCAACATTCAAGGTAATCTCTTATAACTGTAGAGGCCTAAGCTTAGGCAATAACAGCAAACACAGGCGGATCATAATTGATAAGCTTTTAGAGGATGCTGATATTCTTTGTCTGCAGGAAACATGGCTATGAAACAGAACTTAAAGGACCTGAATAGCCTGTCCAGTAACTTTCATGGGATAAGGGAGGCCACGAGAGATAAACAAGATAGTCTCCTTGCAGGCCACCGACCTGGTTGGGTAGCTATTCTATGGAGGTTGGGGTATGGGCAGTGCTGTGCTCGTTACTTTATAAATGTAATGCCGTTACCGTTACCGTTACTACAGTCTAAATGTAACGCCGTTATCGTTACAGTTACCATTTTTAAAAAGTAACGAGTAACGACACCGTTACTTTTAGTGAAATGTCAATATATTATATAATGCATAGGTATATTATAATTTATATATACATAAAATATTATATATAAACATTCGCTTGTGCGAGTATGTGTTAGTTTGTATCCACTGGTTAATGCATAGGCTATGAAGTCTGTGCATAATATTTTCAAAAAAAGTGAAACAAAATTACTGCAAAATTTATTACTAGGAATTGCAACATAACAGAGGATGTAGCATACTATTGATACTAATTTACTAATGCTAGAATATACCAGGAAAGTTTAGTTTTGCAAAACAATAATACGAAATACTAAAGAAATGAATCAAATGAGTTATTGTGCATGGCAATGATAATTGAAATTTATTAACTAAATATACAAACTTAAGACCTATTATTCAAAAGATCTTTAGTAGACTTTAAGAAAAAAAGCTTCTCAAAATTTGCATCTAAGAGCGAGCCTCGTTTCGGACGCACTATATCCTTCCCTACTGAAAAAACCCCGCTCAACAGCGGCACTAGATGGTATAGGAGTGTTAAGTTTAATAAACATATTTTTAAAGTTAGTGGATGGGAAGGATGCAGAGCTAACGTTCCGTGAAGGCCCAGATGAGAGGAATGACGAAACCTCTGTTGAACTTAGGTCCCTCCCTGCTCCAGGGTGCTTCGCCTCTGTCAGTGTAGGGGGAGAGGGTGGATGGGGGTAGGCTGCCAGCATGCCAACGGCCAACATGCACACCTCGCTCATAGTGAAGGGACAAATTTTTAACGGTTAATGAATAATGAGTGAGGATTGAAAGAAACTAATTGCGAGCTACGATAAAAATGTAACGAGCTACGACTAACGAATGTATTTCCCTAAAAAAGTAACGTCGTTACTGAAAGAGTTACTTGATTTGAAATGTAACGCCGTTACCGCTACCGTTACTAAAAAAGTACCGCGTTACGAAACAGCCGTTACGCGTTACTGCCCAGCTCTGGGTATGGGATATATATTAGTAAATTAAAACTTGGTTTGAATTGGCTAACTGGAATAGAAAATTTGTATAGACAATAAAAAATTTGTAATTCTGTGTATCTATATGCCTTTTCAGGCAATTAATAATGAAGATGATTACCTCATTAAATTGGGGCAGGTCAGTAGTATTATTGATGAGTTGGATACAGGGCCGCCGCTTCCATTAGGCGAGGTTAGTAAATGCTAAGGGCGCCAAAGATCTGGGGGGCGCCAGCGCCTCCCGCCCTGTGCACGTCTGATAGTATTATGTAAGAACAACATGAAAAAAATAATGAAGGAATGAGAAGCATAGACAAATGATGAAAGGTTGTACGACGTATGTACACCAGTTTAGCTTGACTGATATTTACATAATTAACTTATTCATCTTATTGGGTCATTATAGAACTTTCACTATCACGACCTTTAACCCTTTAGGGACGGGAGTCGTAAATAAACGATTTAAAAATGTTGCGCGCACAGACGGGAGTCGTCAATAAGCGACTCGGCTTATTTACGGCTTAATATGAGTTCCGGGAGTCGTCAATAAGCGAATAACTGTTTTTATGTGACATATGCCCTTCTTGCTTGGAAAAAACAGTAGATATGTCCTTTTTGCACGCATATTTTAGCACTTTTGAGCGTTCTGATTTGTTACTACATATGCCTCGCTTTACTCGCTGTTTTGATTGGTCATGACACTTTCTTGAACTGTGAAATGATTTTATAATTTTATAATAAATGTATGTATTAGCAAATTAAAATACTGTAGATCAGTGTAAGGCAAATAGTTTCTTCAATATGGTACCTTGATTACTTTGTGGGCAAACACAATCGTGAAGTGGGAGGCGGGTGGGGGCGCCAGCTGCAGTCCTGCTAAGGGCGCCAAATAGGCTGGCGCCGGACCTGGTTGGATACATGTGTAGCTATTACACTGCCCAACAAAAAAAAAATTTTTTGCTGCTGATTTAATTCTAAGACCTGTTTCTGGATAATATTGATGTGCTGATTTAAAAAATTACCTTAGATTTTGTCCATCACATCAGGTTTTCGTGCAATGCAATATCCCTATTTTGGGTGATCCATGAAGGGTGCTTATCAAAATTGATGATTTTTGAGACCTGTTAACAGCTGTTTTGCTGTTAAAATTTTATCTGTGGAATACGCAAATCTGTGCATTAAATCTAAAGGTCATGTACAACATATTAAAATCTTGGGTATCTGTGATTTCCCCAGGTGTGAGCGTGACGTCATGATCTGAGAGAGATTTCCCATTGGCGGAGTGAGAGCAGCCGGTTCCGCTAGTGACGTCAGTCTGTCCTGGTTGGATACAGCTGCAAAGTGTGTGACGTCATCGCCTGCTCGCCACATGATTGGGAGCGGCACAGAGTTACATGTGGGCAGCATTCAGTGATCCAATACTGCGGCAGTTATTTGCGATCAGTGGTGAGTGAAGGGTGCGTTGCAGCTCATCATCATCATCATGTCTGCTGTTCGAAGAAAGTGTTCAAACAGCCCTGATGTTTTCTGCTACATTTGTGGATGCTTTACGTTACTAAATCAGAGGATGAACATTACTGATTTCGTAAAAAAGGCATACCTGGCCTATTTTAAAGTTAAACTTGGAGATCAGGATAAGTCGTGGGCTCCTCACACTGTTTGCAAAACTTGTGTGGAACATTTACGACAATGGACAAATGGAAACAGAAAAGGTTTGAAGTTTGGCATTCCTATGGTATGGCGAGAGCCCAAAAATCATTCAGATGATTGCTACTTTTGCCTTGTGAAGACTTCTGGCTTCAACGCAAAGAATAAACACCATCTAAAGTATCCTAACCTAGATTCAGCAACCAGACCAGTTTCTCACTCAGATGAAGTTCCTGTTCCACTTTTCACGGACCTTCCAACACTCACAGAAGATGATGATGATATGGAATTACCTGATGAGATCGAACGTGATATCACTGATGATGATTTTGAACAGCCTTCTTCATCAACGACACCTCAGCGATTTAATCAACTTGAGTTGAATGATTTAATTCGTGATCTCAGCCTTTCAAAAGAGTCATCAGAATTATTAGCGTCAAGATTGCACGAGAAAAATCTACTTCATCCTGGGACAAAAATAACATCTTATCGCAATAGGGAAAGAGAATTGTTGCAATATTTTGGTGCAGAGAAGGATTTTGTTTACTGCCATAATGTAGAAGGACTTTTGAATGCAATGGGTGTAACCCACTATAGCCCCAATGAGTGGAGATTGTTTATAGACAGTTCAAAAAGAAGTTTAAAGTGTGTCTTGCTTCACAATGGGAATGAATATGGCGCGATTCCTATTGGTCATTCAGTGCATCTAAAAGAAGAATATGAAAACATAAAAATAGTGCTGGAGATGCTAAAATATGATGTTTATAAATGGGTGATTTGTGTTGACCTGAAAATGGTCAACTTTCTTCTTGGCCAACAAAGTGGCTACACAAAGTATCCATGTTTCTTGTGCTTATGGGATAGTCGCGCTAAAGCTGAACATTGGGTAAAGGAAAAGTGGCCACTAAAGCAAAATTTAAATGTAGGAGATAAAAATATTGTAAACGAGCCATTGGTGGATCGAGAAAAGATCATTTTTCCACCACTCCACATCAAACTTGGGCTTATGAAGCAGTTTGTAAAAGCTTTGAATAAAGAAGGTGATTGCTTTAATTACATATGTGCAGCCTTTCCAGGTCTTAGTGATGAGAAGCTTAAAGCTGGTATACTCGATGGTCCCCAGATAAGAAAACTGATGAAAGATCCGCAGTTCAGTAACTTAATGACCGAAACGGAGGCAAGAGCTTGGAATGCTTTTGTGGCAGTAGTTAAGAACTTCCTAGGAAACAAAAAGTCTGAAAATTATAAAGATCTTGTAAAGGATTTACTTGTAAACTTTCAGCAGTTGGGTTGCAACATGAGCATTAAAGTTCACTATCTCAACAGTCATCTGGATAAAATTCCAGAAAATCTTGGTGATGTTAGTGAAGAGCAAGGTGAAAGGTTCCACCAAGATATCAAAGTGATGGAAGAACGATACCAAGGAAGATGGGATACCCATATGATGGCTGACTACTGCTGGAGCCTGCAAAGAGATTGTCTTGACATCTCTCATTCTAGGAAGTCCTATAAGAGAAAATTTATCAGCACTGAAAAGTAAGAAAACAAGAAAAAGACAATGTTAAGAAAACTGGTCCCGTGCTTGCTTTAATATGGATTCATTTTTTGCTTATTTAAACACTTTTAATCACTTTATGTGTCAATATTACCATTGTATATTAAAGTTCACTCCCTGCACAATTGTTTACTTTTCCATGCTGATTCTGAGTATGTAAAAACTTATTTTTTGAAAAGAAAAAAAATTGGGCATAACCCTGCCAAAATGCGATATCTCCAAAATATCCATATTTGATTGCTCGAAAACCTGACGTGATAGGCAAAAACTAAGGTGATTTTTGAAATCAGCACACCAAAGTTACCTAAAAACAGGTGTTAGAATTAAATCAGCAAAATTGGTGTTGGGCTGTGTTATTGGTGACTTTAATGCTAATGTGCTTAATGATACTGCTTTGTTTAGCAACCACTTAAAAGCCTTCTGTGAAGATAATAACTTGATCCTTTCATCCATGTGTAGTCTTTTTGGTGATAGCTTTACTTATGTTAGTGATAGTTGGCACACCACCTCATGATTGGATCATTGCATTTGTATGTTCATTATACGGAGTGATTCACTGGCCTACTTAGTGCTCCAGACAATTATCTCTTAATCTTCTATGAACCTCTTATATAATGTTTGTACCTGTTGAGTCTGAAATAAAGTGTTTGTTTGTTTGTTAACACACTGCTTCTAATTGCATTTAAATGGACAAAGATCCTTTTCAAATGAGTGAAGTACCCACATACAAAAGTAATAGTAACAGTAATAGATAGTAAATAGTAATAGATAATATATAGTAATAGTAATAGATGAAAATTAAAGTAATAGTAATAGTAATACAGGGTGGGCCGTAAGTTTCCATACATAGGAAAAATTAAACGTTTGTTTTTATGTTTCAGATACCCTAAGAATATGCGTTTGACGTAAGATCTTGTTTACTGATGAAGCAAATTTTTACGTCAATGGAGAGGTTAATCGGCAAAACATACGTTATTGGAGTAATGCTAACCCTAACTGGCTGAGTCCGACGAAGATGCAAGGTGCCGGTAAAGTGATGGTGTGGGCCGGGATATGGGGTGACAGAATTATTGGACCAATTTTTGTCAGTGGAAATCTTAATGCCGAAAGGTATCTTAACATGTTGCAAGAAGAGATTTTCCCATCCCTGCTAAACGAGGAAGGTAACTTCCCAGTTTACTTCCAGCAAGATGGAGCTCCACCTCATTATGGTCTTCACGTGCGTCGGTATTTGGATCAGCAGCAGTTTCCGGATGCTTGGATTGGTCGGCGTGGTCCTGTGGAGTGGCCTCCCAGATCCCCAGATCTCACCCCCCTTGATTTCTATCTTTGGGGGCACTTGAAGGCCATGGTGTATCAGAAAAAGATACGAGACATAAATCATCTAAAGGAACGTATCACCAACGCCATTACAAGCATAACGTCAACTGTGCTAATGCGTGTTCATCAACAGTGGGGAACACGTATTGAAATGTGTTTTCAAAACAATGGCAACCATGTAGAGCATATTATATAAATAAAAATGGTTGTCCATAAAAAAATGTTTATTTTTCCTATGTATGGAAACTTACGGCCCACCCTGTAGAAGGAATCAAAAGTAATAGTAATAGAAACCCAGTAATTGACCCCATGTCTGATATATATACACTGAGCGGTAGGAAAATCGGCCCACTTGGAATATCGCGAAAAGCAAAAAAGTGGGCAAACTTCTGTTTATAAAAGTTTTAAAATTCGAAAATATAGTCTATGAGGCAACCAAATAACGACACGAAACGTCAGCTGCGAAGACACTAGCTGTAACGAATTTTCGATTTCTTTTAAGAATTCAACAGTCTGACATTCAGTTGCTCTTAGACTGCTAGTTCCACTTTTTTCTTCCACTAGTGGGAGTAGGCATTTGCGTTTAGTAACAGATAGACTTCTAATTCTTTTGGGTTTCAGAATTGGACATTTACAATGGATTTGAGTGCCGTGAACGTCGCAAGAGTCGTCGCCCTAATTGAAGATGGTCCGAGCCAGCGTTACGTCGCCGATGCGCTAGGAATTCCAAGAACAACGGTTCGACGTGTCTACCAACGTTATGTGGAGACAGGAGAGTACACCCGAAGACCAAGATCTGGAAGATCGCGCTGCACATTTGCCCGTGACGATCGTTTCATCGTCTTGGGTGTTTTGCGAGATCGTCGCTTGACTGCCACAAACGTCCACTATGAGCTGGAAAGGTCTCGATTCCATCGGATGTTCGAAGATTAAATCCTGATTCGTCCGTGATCAATACTCGTCCCCATTGGACCGCTCAGTATATATATATATATATATATATATATATATATATATATATATATATATATACAGGGTGGGCCGTAAGTTTCCATACATAGGAAAAATAAACATTTTTTTATGGACAACCATTTTTATTTATATAATATGCTCTACATGGTTGCCATTGTTTTGAAAACACATTTCAATACGTGTTCCCCACTGTTGATGAACACGCATTAGCACAGTTGACGTTATGCTTGTAATGGCGTTGGTGATACGTTCCTTTAGATGATTTATGTCTCGTATCTTTTCCTGATACACCATGGCCTTCAAGTGCCCGCAAAGATAGAAATCAAGGGGGGTGAGATCTGGAGATCTGGGAGGCCACTCCACAGGACCACGCCGACCAATCCAAGCATCCGGAAACTGCTGATCCAAATACCGACGCACGTGAAGACCATAATTTAAATTTTCCTATGTATGGAAACTTACGGCCCACCCTATATATATATATATATATATATAATATATATATAATATATATATATATATATATATATATATATATATATGTTAACCCCTCCGTCTATGGCCTTGGTCGGTTCGAAGTTGACGGGGGTTTTGGTTAGGTGGCAGCAACGGATTTGTTATTCTGGAGTAGTTGATATTTCACCTTGGGAATCGCAGTAGTTTTCTTCTATACTGCTCTCCGATTTCTTCTTATAACGTATCGGGAAATTATTTTTTTCTATTTAAGACTAAGTTCTCTAAAGGGAACAAAGCTCGGAGAAGACAAAGATTTTCTCTGACTATAATTTATTGCTAAAATGTTACAGGTGATGCTCAGCCTCTAAGTTCGATCACTCTAGTAAGAATGAACATTGGAGAAATTTTATTGGTTTTTATATGAAATTTTTTTCCTGACATCATTATTATTTAATGCTGATCTGTTTTTGTTTTTTTATTCTCAATAGGCTGATTTACTTTGTAAAACATTTAAAGACAAAACAAATATTTTTGCTGTATCAATGCCTAGATTGCTAAGCAAGAGGAAGCCATATTTTAAACCGCATATTGACAGATCTGATGTTATCATGATCTGCCGAGTTAACTAAAAATGAAAAATGAGATATGCCTTCCCATCACGAATTACAAACATGCACATGGGCAAAAATGAAAGGCTTAAGATAAAAAATTAAACGTTAAGCAGGACATGACTTTATCTTTTACAACGAAGAGAGAATATATACAAGAAATGAACAAGATTACATTATTAAGCTAAATCTACGGAAATGATCAAGTTCTTTAAAGAGAAATAATTCACCAATTATAAAATAGAAAGCAAATCAAAAATGTATCCAAACTTGTGTCAGCTTTATACGATTTTGGTCTATATACAAAATGATTACGTAGTTTACAAAGAAATATTTCACCAATTATAAAAGAAAGCAAATCAAAGTTTTATCCAAACTCGTGTCAGCGTGATACGATTTTGGGCTTGATATGTAAAAAATGAATATATGAATAAGAATATAAGGATTATATAAATATACGAAGTATACGAATGAACGTAAGAATATTATGAATAAATATAAGAATTATATGGATGTAGAAGTTATTCATTGTTCATTTTTACACACACACACACACACACACAACACACACACACACACACACACACATATATATATATATATATATATATATATATATATATATATATATATATATATATATATATATAAAACAAATATATATATATATATATATCAAAGCTATTGACTTCTCCTTCTTTTCATATATATATATATATATATATATATATATATTAGGGTGAGTCTAAAAAACGAAATTGCTTGATCATATTCGCACAATGCGCCATTTTTAGCCATTTGATGAGAAAACCTCGTGGTGAAAATTTCAAGTCGATCGAAGACTGTTTAGGGGTCGCGCATGGCACTTGAAATTTTGCATGGAGCGGCTCCCTTATACGAGAGCCCCTTTCCGTAAATCCAAGCTCAAGAGTCTCTCGTATGTGTGTTTTATGATTGATTTGGTGGTTTATCATGTTCTTGAATGCTTCCAGACCTTGCTAATGCAAAATGATCTCACCCATTTCTTCTCTTTCGTCAGGGGTTCTTTGTGAATGGCTACAACTCGATCTTCCTTAGCCATCTGGCTGGCGGGTAAGCCGATGCCCAGGTTCTCAGGAGCGAAGTTACCTAGTCGTGGTGAAGTGTTGCGAGTCCTTTTTCACCATCACGGACATGAAGCCCCTTTGAAGCAATGTGTGAAGCTAACGGCGCAACAGGTGGCAGAAATCTGGGACAAAGCTAAGATCCCAATAATTTACTTCTCCCATCTTTTAGCGAAAGTCACGAAGCTCCATGCAGAGCATATGAGCTTGAAGAAGAGCTCGTCAAGAACTTCTGGAAAGGCAGTCGAAGACAGGGAGGAGTTCCAGAAGAGTTTGAAGGAACTCTTCGACGTCGCCCACCGCGACGCACTTAATCTCATGAAAATTAAATAGGATAAGGATTTCCTTATCGCTCACCGTCGGCTTGGGCCACCAGGAAGCATGGCCGGCGTCGATAATTCCTGGGAGAAGAAGGAGACAGCGAAGGAGCAGAGAGCTCAGCACGAACGACGGCAGAAGCGATCTCTGGAAGACCAAGCTGCTCAGAGTGCCACAGTGGAACTTGAGTCGTCTTCTTCCACTTCCGTGTCGGACAGTGGAAACTCACCAATGCCCTCGCCTACCCGAGGACGATGACCTTGCTGTCCTCCAAAACGGCCCCGAGGTCTTCCTGTTAACAGCGGTCAGGTGGCTTCAGCTCTCGACCGGACCCAACTCAGCGATCGGAAAGCAGCTCATGTCCTGGTCCCTTTGTATCCTATCTTGGTCACGATGTGGAGCAGCTGGCCATCAGCCCAAGCACCGGAGGAAAGGCACTGCTCATCGCACAGCTTTGGCCGGAGCTGAGGCTTAGCTTTTCTCCCACTGTTCCCCTCACTCTCTACTGGGACGGGTGGCTGATGTCCGACTTATCTGGTTGGGAAAGAATCAACCGCTTGCCCATTCTGGTCTCCAGTGAGGGAGTGGAGAAACTCTTGGCTGTCCCCAAGCTCAATGATGGGAAGGCTGAACAAACAGCAAAGGTCATTGGCGAGGTCCTGGACGAGTGGAACCTCAAGGATCACATCAAGTCCCTCTGCTTCGACACCACAGCAGTGAATACGGGAACCAAAGGTGTGTGCCTGCGGATTGAGCGAATGCTGGAACGGGCGCTCCTTTACCTGGCCTGTCGTCACCACGTTTTCGAGATTTTGTTGGAGGCCGTGTTCTCTGCTTTGGTCATGGAACAATCGAAGAGTCCGGACATTTCCCTCTTCCTGAACTTCAGAGAGTTCTGGCCGAAGGTTCCACAATAGGAGTTCCAAACTGCACTCGACGATGAGACCATGGCATCGACGGTTGAGTCATGCCGAAAAGACATCCTGAAGTTCGCCCAAGAACAACTCCGCGTCCAGCAACCCCTAGACGACTACAAGGAACTGCTGGAGTTGGCAGTGATCTTCCTGGGAGATGTGCCTTATGGTCATTCCTCTGTCACTTTCATGGCTCCATGCACACTCCATCAGGCCAGGTGGATGGCGAAGGCGATTTATGCCTTGAAGATATGGATCTTCAGGTACCAGTTCGCTCAAGTAATGACCCAGCGACCATCCACCTCCCGAGGACCGAACAGGACGGAGATCTTCTGGATCAACCTCGGCCACCTCTGCGTGTTCGTCGTCCAGTACTAAATTCGAGCGTTGTTCACGGCCACGAAACCATCTGTTGCCTCTCGTATGGACCTCAACCTCTTCAAGACACTTTCACAACACGAGAATTTGGTCATCAGGGACGCAGCCATGAAGTCCTTCAGCCGACACCTCTGATACCTGTCTGAAGCCACGGTTGGCCTGGCCCTCTTCGACGAGATCTCCCTGGATGACCAAAGGAAAATGGTCACCAGTATGAGTGTGGTTCAGGGTTCAGATGAACCATCACCTCGCACCCTCCTCACTCCTGTAGAGGCAGCTGGAAAAGAGCTTCCTGCTTTTTTCACCACCATGACCAAGAAAATCTTCGATAACCTGGAAATCGACCTCGGATTCCTGACGACCGACCCAGCGCATTGGCCGGAGTTGGACATCTACAAAGCTGGAAAGGCGCGTGCGGAGAGCCTTTTGGTCACCAACGATACGGCTGAGCGAGACGTCACCCTCATCCAGGAATTCACCGCTTCGGGAAGAACGAAGAAAGAGGACCAGATTCAGTGCATGCTTCAGGTCGTTGAGGATCACCGCCGGCTTTACACGAAAACAGCAAACAAGAGAGATCTCTTGGCGTGAACAACTGTTATGAACATGATTCGAATCGAATGAAACTTCACCAGTCGTGTTTTTCCATTACCACCTAATGGCGGGTTGCACAAAAAAATTCATCGAAGTTGAATTTTGACCCTAATATATATATATCGAGAGAGAGAGAGAGAGAGAGAGAGAGAGAGAGAGAGAGAGAGAGAGAGAGAGAGAGAGAGAGAGAGTTATGCTTGTGAAACATACGGTGAGGGATGTGTGATACAAAATCTTTTCAGGGGATTGAGTAAAGTTTGCCACACGATATGATTGTATTGTGTAAAGTTAAGTTGGTAAAAGAGAGACAGTGGAAAGGCACAGAGAATAAAGTTGAAAAGTTGAATTCGAATGAGTTAGCAACAGGGTATAGAAGTAGGGTGGAACAAGTCCTTGGAGAGAGAGCTGATGTGCAAATGGATGTACGATTGTATTGTGTAAAGTTAAGTTGATCGGTATTTAGTACAAAAGAGAGACAGTGGAAAGGCACAGAGAATAAAGTTGAAAAGTTGAATTCGAATGAGTTAGCAACAGAGTATAGAAGTTGGGTGGAACAAGTCCTTAAGTTCTTGGAGAGAGAGTTGATGTGCAAATGGATGAACGAATATGGAATATGCATGAAAAATGACTAGTAAACACAGAATTTGATGTATGTGGGTGTATACGAAGTGGAGTGAAGCAAAAGTTAACTGCATGGTGGAATAACGAGGTAAAGAATACACTGATAGAAAAATAGAGAATCTGGGGAAAAGCGTTACAAACTCAATCTGGCAGTGATGACAGGGGAAGATGTAATGAGTTGTACAAAGAATGCAAAGAAATGCTAAACGAATGGTAAAAAGGATTAAAAAGATTTTTTTTTTTGGATTTGGAGAAAGCATATAATTAAATAAATAGATCTGCTTTGTGGCAAGTACATATTTAGAATGCATGATATTAATGGTAAGCTATTAAATACAGTGAAAAGTTTGTATGTGGATAGTGGTGCTTGTGTAATACGAGTAGTTAAGGGCGAGTTGAGTACGACAGGATTGTGTGATGTGCTTATGGATATTGGGTAATGCGTGAGAGAGAGAGAGAGAGAGAGAGAGAGAGAGAGAGAGAGAGAGAGAGAGAGAGAGAGAGAGAGAGAGCGGCTGTTGTATCCGAAGTACTGTATGCTTATAATTTGGTATTTCTGGCTAAATCAGGATGAATTAAGGAGGGTAGACACAATTTTTTTCACATTTGTGAATTCTTGAAAGTGAATGTAAATAAAAGTAAGTGTTTAGTCGTTAAGAGGGGAAAGGCAACATGTAATATTGTGGTGAATGGAGAATATTCATAGACTGAAAGAACTTAAATACAAGCATTTAGGACGTTTGGCTGATAAAAGAGGTAAAAGTACGTTGGAGGTTGAAAGTAGAGTAGAGTGAAGCATGAGAATAAAAGACTTGGTAGGAAGGTGTTTGTGTGTAATGCAACAAGACGTTTACAGGAAGGTGTATTAATAGGTTCCAAAACTGATGTATGGATGCGAGACGTTTGTTTGGTATAATTCACTGCCAAGTTGTGGAGTAAAAAAATCAGTGAATGTGAGAATAGGGGACAGTATGCTACATTGGTACGGCCATGTGTAGAGAATAAAGGAGAGAATTATGAAAAAGTGTATAATTGAGAGTACGTACTTTTCGTGTGAAGAATAGAGGAAGATTGCGTAAAAGAATGAAGGATGCAATTAGTAAAGATGTGAATAAACGTGGAGTTGATAAAAATTTGGGACAAGTGACAAGAAACGGAGAGGAATGGAAGCGGTTTATGAGATGTGTAAGTGGAAACGTTGGTCTTACCTGACACACCACAAGAGGTATACCCAACCTTTTCCTGAAATGTTTAGTGCTCCCTTATGTATTCTTGTGTGTGTGTGTGTGTGTGTGTGTGTGTGTGGTGTGTGTATTTCATTTTAATGTTTTCGGTTCCGAGTTCAATCGAAGTGCCCCCTTCCACGGAGAATCGAAAGTGCCTTTTTTAATTTTTGTAATATATGTTTTTTTTTTATACCCATGCTTTTATGTATTTTTTATTTTAGAACCCACCTTAAAGAGAATAGATCTTTAGGCATAGCAAAAATGAGCGAATTTTCCTTTTAGTTGGTATACTCGTACGTTTCAGATTCAAATTTATTATGAGACAATTTGTTTTTTGTGTTGTTGAGCAGAATACTAATACAGACTTTACATCAACAGACTCAAGTCTAAACTT
Organism: Bathynomus jamesi; assembly: GCA_023014485.1. Classification (NCBI taxonomy): domain Eukaryota; kingdom Metazoa; phylum Arthropoda; class Malacostraca; order Isopoda; family Cirolanidae; genus Bathynomus; species Bathynomus jamesi. The sequence continues at coordinate 717,529 of JAJOZX010001138.1, read as the reverse complement.
AACAGTTTTAAACTATATTGGTATTACTGAAATATAGCCTTTTATCTAAATATTATTTGACAACCTATGTAAATTGAAAACTTTTTTATGAAATCACCAATATAAAATTTCTCCCTAAATATACCATTTCAGCAAATAATTACAAGGTTACGGTAAAAATTTGGGAAATGCTGGAACGACACGAGGAAGCATGGAATACGCTTGCTACGAGAGCAGAGAAACAATATTTAAAGAATTTAAGACTTAAGCTTGCTGGATTGGACGCTTCAGGTATGCTTGTTACGCAAAAAATTGCGTTCTGCAGCCTCACGAATGATTTCCGAGTCTTTTGCCGTTTTTCTCTAGAATTTTGATCGTGAATTTATTGTAACTATTTACTCATATAAGTGAAATTTCCTGTACGTATATCCAAACAGGAAAGTTTTAAAGGCCTTAAACTATGTGCCTTGGTGGTTTAGTGGTTAGCGTTGCTGAATACGAATCCATCGGCCCTGGGATCGAGACCAGCAGAACCCAGCTGTTCATCCTTCCACACAATAAAAAAAAATGGGTTGCTAAATAAATGGGTACCCTGGTAGGGTGTGTCAATTTTAGTAAAGTCAACAATTCAAAAACTACTAATGCTCAAATGATGTCATATTATCTAGCAAACATAGAAATATCTTTAGTGTTGTTTAAAAAAGCCATTTACCTACTTATATTTGACCATAAAGGTTTGAAATATAACCTAAATATGACTGTAGCATCGTATATCAATGTGCCATTGATATGTGTGATCAACTTTGGTTATTTTTGGTGTGCAGTATGGTTTCTAAGTTTCACATAGTCACAAATGCTGGAGTTTTGATTGTGAATGCATGTGTTTTCCCTCCTTTTTGACAATTTTGATTATTGTGTAATTCAAATTATTTGAAATGTTATGTATGACCCAAACTTTCTGTATATTTTGATATGATAGATATATGAAATTGTCATTACTTTGAATAATTAAGTCTTGTACCTATAACAACACAACCTTTTATCTGAGCTCATAGGAAGATATTAAGAATTTCAATTAACTTAATTTTATGTAATCATAATCAGTAGGCCTATCCAAATTTCAATGACATTTCTTTTGTTCACAGGTCCACAGGATGAGTCAGAAAGAAATCAGAACCCGAAGCAAATCAAATTGTCACCTAAGTCATTTGGTGGGGACTTGGAGGGAACTTCCCCCTGCTGAGCTGCCCACAGCCAGAGATCTGCTGAGGTATGGTTTGTTGAGGAGAGAGATGAGTGAGGAAGACAGGAGGAATTACCCAGTTAATTGTTCCAGGGCTACTGGCTCAGTAGAGAAAGGCCAACGCTCTATTCACAGGACCTGTAATCAATCAACACTGAGGTCAGGATCAGGGCTAAAGTGAAGGCACTGTGGGATGAGGGAGTGAAGGTGTCCATTGGCAATGTGAAGCTAGAGGTCAAAGATAGGTTCATGATGAAACTGGACAAATTGGTGGACATCCAGACCTGTCACTGTGTGATCAGGAGCTGCAGTGAGCTTGGGTACAACCCTGTCTGCAACAGTGAGGTTCACATTGACTGCAGCTGCAGGAGTGAGCAGAAGATACCAGTGCAGGAGCTTGCCTTCATTAAAGGTGAGAGAGAAAAGGTGGGCAGTGTGGGGGCACACCAGATGGGTCTAGCTGATCACCCTGAGACCAGGAGACAGGAGCAGAGAAGGAAGGCCGAGGAGAAGAGGAGGAGGAAGGCAGAGGAGTCAGCCAAGAAAGAAGAGGAGTTGAGGGAGGAGTCACTGCTGGAGATGGAGTTGGAGGAGACTGGAGATATACTGGAGGAGGCAGGGAGGAGAGAGGAAGACGAAGACTTCATACCAGAGACTGCGACAACTTCTTCCTTGCCTGTGGATAAGAAGAAGAAATACAACACTGAAGATATCACCAACATAGCTTGAGACATCACACTGGGCTGAGAGAGAGTGCAGAGATTGCCACTGCTGCCTGGATTGATGCTGGTCTTATCACAGAGTTTGACACAACACTGGTGATTGACCACAACAAGGTGAGGAGGGCTCAGGAGAGACTGACTAAGGAGCTAGTCAAGAAGTTTGATGAAAAGATTAGGGAAAATGGCATCACCTGTATCTTCTTTGATGGGAAAAGAGATGACACCAAAGTGATGATGGAAGCTGAGGGCAGTGACAGGTAGTTTCCTGGCCACATTAAGGAAGAACACTACAGTGTGCAATGAACCAGGTGGCCAGTAGGGAGCTCATGTCCAGAAACAAGAGCAAGGCAGACATGACATGGCATCCTTGGCAAAGTTCAAGAAACCTATCTATATTTCTAAGTTTTAATATTGAAATACAATCAAAATGTCTTTAATTGTATGTAATGTATGTAAAATGTAGTTATATACAATAAAAAAAATACTTGCAAAAATTGCTGATTTTTCGTAAACTTCAACTTCAAATATAAGTAGCCAGGAGTGGTCAAATCTGGATTTTAAAGCCATATTTCGATTTAGCACATAAAAATGCATCATTTGGTCACTAGTAGTCTTTGAAAATCTAAAGATTTCACTTTGCTCCCTAAAATTGACACACCCTAGTACCCTGGGTACGCTGGGCTGCTTGTGGGGCGTGGTTCGGATTCCACGTTAAACTGTAGGTTTAAGGTGAAGTGACAAGTTTGACCTTCGTCAGAATGAACAATTCGGGCAGAAGCTAAACCAAGGTAACCAAGGTATAAGGCTTAACCTGTTGCTATAAGACTAATATTCAACAAAGTTAGAAATTTGATAATTAAAACCAACTCTAATAGACAGAGTTTGTTTCCACAACAGTTTCGATGCCCACTGGCATCCTCTTCGGGTGGATACAGAAAAACGAATAAACTCTGTCTATTAGAGTGGGTTTTAATTACCATATTTTGACCTTCACGTAGAAAAAAGTGAAGCTTTTTGCATTTAAGTTAGAAATTTGTTAATTTAGATGTTCGTAACTTTGGGACACCCGACCATAGGAAGTTTGATGTCTCGAATGATATTCTACCATGCAAAAAATGTTATTCGCATTGCTAAATCTGAACATTTAAATTCAGACATTGCAGCCGTAACAAAATTTACACAAATACTGGAGATAAATGTAACATTTGTAAATAGGGTTGCCAGATTTTTCAAATGCCCATGCGGGACAAAATTTGGATCACTTTAACATAATGCTTCCCAGGAACGTCTCTTTAACATATTGCCTCCCAGTGTATATCACTTTAACATATTGCTTCCCAGTGGTAATCACTTTAACATGGATTTCGGAAGAATCGGTCAGGCCACATCATTTGCCACAAGTACGAGTTGAGTAGCTCCTTTTTGCACCCTTTCATTTTCTTTATATATTTAATGTAGGTTAACTGAATGCCCGGTTAGGCCAACTGTACGCCCTTGACGATTGGTTAGGTTAAATTGTGATATTTTCGTTAAAACTAACGAAAATATCACGACTTAACCTAACCATTCATCAAGGGCGTACAGTTGACCTAACTGGGCATTCAGTTTACCTAACCTGGCATTCAGTTAACCTACATTAAATATATAAAGAATGCCCGGTTAGGGCATTTATAGCTTTCTTTACGGTCGGTAGGTTATCTCCTAGATTACCAACCTCTTCTAACCAACCAACCTTTCTCTCTTTTTAACATATTGCTTCCCAGTGTTAATCACTTTAACATATTGCTTCCCAGGAGGATCACTTTAACATTTTGCTTCCCGAATGCTTTGGGAAGCAATATGTTAAAGTGATCCCAAAATTTTTTCTGAGGTTTTTTTTAAGACCAATTTTTTTTTCAAATTGAAACGATTTCTTCCTTCAACGGTTACAACAAACAAAATTAGAAAAATTTTATTACAATAATATTTAATAATTAAACATCGTGAATAAATTGAAATTATTATACATAATATTAAAATTCTAAATCAATTCATCCCTAAAAAATTTGCTTAAAAAATATTTTTTGCTGGACATTTTGAACGCGGGATTTTGACGCGGGATTTTTGGATCAAATGCGGGACTGTCCCGTAAAATACGGGACGTCTGGCAACCCTATATTTCATAGTAGGCCTACTTACAAATTACTTCCATATCTAAACGATTTGGTGTTACAAAATTAAGATCACCTGAGGATCAGGGCCCCCAGCCTTCTTTAGTTAGCCTTATAAGGCTAACTAACGAAAATATCACGACTTAACCTAACCAATCGTTAGGCCAACTGTACGCCGTTGACGATTGGTTAGGTTAGGTCGTGATATTTTCGTTAGTTAGCCTTATAAAGCTAACTAAAGAAGGCTGGGGACCCTGATCTTCAGGTGATCCTAAAATTACAACGGGTGACCTATATTTCTTATATTAGTACATTTAAAAGCCAAAATTTTATACTTCCCCCTCTGCGGAACAAGGGGAACTGGATGAATTCACAGGTAAGAAATTTACTGCCATGTTGTACAATAATAATAATAAAGTTTGGAGTTGTTTGATTTCCTTCGTAACAGCAAAGGTCATATGAAGGAGGGGAGCCACAGCTTTATGTGGGATTCGAACCATCTAAGGATCACTACGTAATCTGGACGCGGAGGATGGTCACCCATCCAACTACTAACCAGACCTAACGACCTTTAACCTCACTGAAGATACCGAAATTACTCATTTTGTTGCATTTATCTTTTTCAGTAACAGTGAGAGCGTAATGTCCCACCAGAAATAATAATATATCGTTCTAAAATGCAACCTTTTCCCAAATGCTTCTACCTTCTAAATAGGATTATGGAGTGAACGGATAAGTGGCAGATGCAATTTAACGTAGAAAAATGTAAAGTTTTGCATATAGGTTCTCGTAACAATAATTACACGTACACGATGGATGATAGAGAGCTAGCGAGCGTTGACGAAGAAGTAGATTTAGGCGTACGCGTATCTAAGGATTTAAAAGTTAGGAACCAGTGCCTGGAGTCTTGCGCTAAAGCTAATAGGATGTTAGGCTTCATAGCGCGTAATTTCGAATTTAAATCGAAGAATATTATATTGCCCCTTTACAAGTCCCTAGTCAGGCCTCATTTGGAATATGCCGTTCAGTTTTGGTACCCGTATTTGCGTGAGGATATTGATAGGTTAGAAAGGGTTCAGCGTCGTGCCAGGAAACTAATTCCGTCATTGCGCAACAAGCCTCATGAAGATAGGATTAAAGAGTTAGACTTGCATTCACTCGAAACTAGGAGATTAAGGGGGGAGCTTATTGAAGTTTTCAAAATCGTTACTAAAATCGATAACGTAAATTTTGATAAACTGTTCACTTTCGATAATAGCAATACTCGTAATAACGGATTTAAGTTGCGTGGCAGACGTTTCATTACTAATATCGCTAAAAACTTCTTGACGTTTAAAGTAATTGTAAATGGAATAATCTTCCCGCGTCAGTCGTGAACTCTACCAGCGTTAATGTGTTTAAGAACCGTTTAGATAGGCAGTTCAAAAATATTAACGTTGTTTAATATAATAATAAAACAATTAGTAACAGGAGCTCTGGAGGTGGTGATCGGGGATAAGTCTGTTGACGACTAATGTCAGCTTGTGACATGCCAGCGTGTGATATGCCAGAAAAAAAAATTAGACTAACACGAACTTAGATGTAGCTTGTAGCGTAAACTAATCATTTTTTGTTATTTTTTTCTCTCTCTCCTTATTTGCATGTCTGCAACTCTCTTCATTGCATGTCTGTAGTTTGCATGGTATGATAGTGTTTGAGTTAAGAATGTGTTGCATGGTTTGTAATGCGTTCTTATTTACTTCTTTTCATCTTCCACCCCTTTCCGGCGGAGTGGGCTGCATCCTCTACCTCCCTATGGAGTGGAGGACAGGTCTGCAACAGCTGGAAGTATTCTCTTCGACTATTTTTCCGACTTGTCGGCAGTGGCCGGCGGATGATGATGGTGTCCTTCTTTCTCTTTTTCTGAATAAATTTTAAGCCACGAGTGATAGGTTTTGCTACTTACTTAACCCATATTCTCTTCTTTTAACCCCTTACTTTCTTCTTTCTCTCGGGCTAACCTTAGAGTGGATCTTAGGGTCCTTGTTAGCCTTAGCTTCTGTTGTGTAGATCTGTAGACCTTTTTATATTGGTTTAGTTTAGTTGTGGGAAAAGAAACCCAAAATGTGCATAATTTAAGTAACTATTTATTAAAATATTTGGTTCTGAACAACAATAAATATTATAATTTTTGGTTTAAAGAAAAAATATTCGTGAACGAAAAGGTTAAACATCGCAGAACCAATAAACGAATGAATACAACCAAGAAACATTTTTTGAAGCAATACGAGATGAATATTTGCAAAACAGGAGTCAATATAAGTAAGTGGTTCCGCAAATAGCTTACCCGTATAATGAAATGTGGGGCAAAGCTGCTTCAACAATAAATATTAAACTCTATTAACTGACTAGTTGTTTTTGTTTATACATAAGAGAAAGAATTCGAATCAAGAGATTCATATTTCATTACTTATATATATATATCGTAACCTCGTAGCAGTTCCTTGCGTTGGTCTCTCTTCACTCTAGGCCTGGCTTGGTGGAGGAGCGTGTTGCTCTCTTGCGCTCTCCATCGCACATAGCCAGGTACACCCTGCTCATCTGGTACAATATATATATATATATTGTGTCCCCCAAAATGTTGCCACCTTTTTCACGGGGCCAACAAAACCACAATTCCAAGGGTAACTAAATGAAACAGAAATCATATTAAACCCTTTATAGTGTCCTTAAAATGAGAGGTAGTTTATTTAAAGCAGATGAGTAGTCTTTCTTGAGAAATTCAACTTGAACAAGAATTATTAGAAAATAAAACTGACAAGGAAGGTAATTAGAGACTTGGCTAAACATTAGAGAAGTTTACAATAAACAAAAACAAATTGAATAAAGCATTAACGCAGCGGGTGTTCAATGTCCTCCATTATTATTGTAGCCTCGTGCGTCAGTGGCGAACTGCTGTAGAAATGTTGTCTCGATCGAGTTCATTTCACGCTGTTAAAATGCACTTTCGAAGTTGATTGACATCTTCAGTATTTTGTTTGTAAATGTTGTAAACTAAACGTCGAGACACGCAAGAAAAAATGTCCCGATTTCTCGCCCAGGAAGATTGGCCATCAAATAGTCCAGATTTAAATCCAGTTCACTATTTCGTACGGCGACGTTTACTTAACAGTATAAAGGATTTAATATGATTCCTGATTCATTTACTTATCCTGAATTGTGGTTTTATTGGCCCGGTGAAAAAGGTGGCCACATTTTTGGGGACAAACACACGCGCGCGCGCATTATATATATATATATATATAATATATATATATATATATATATATATATATATATATATATAATTACACTAAATTATTCATTGAACCCCTATTTAGTTTAAATTTTGTAGAAAATGTAATATTTCTCAACACAAAAAATTTCAAGTCGGAAGGGAAAATCCCCGTTCTGGAAGCAGTTGTCCTTATGATATTTCAATAGATTTCTTAAATACCGTAAAATAAATCATTATATATATATATATATATATATATATATAGAGAGAGAGAGAGAGAGATTAGTTTTATAACAAGTTTTTATATTATAATTAAATTATAATAACGTATGAAGAGCGCAATAAATATAATTTATTATTCATTCATTTAAATCTAGGAAAAAAAATATATACACTGTGTATATAGTTCGAATTCCACGTTAACACGTTCACGGAAGAGTGTGTCACCGGTGGGACAGTGCTAACTGTTCAGTGTCCATTAAGGCAAAGTGGGTCACCGGTGGCCAATTTACTTTTATAGTTTTTATCATTTGCTTAATTTTATCTACGTTTTCGTAAAAATCAATCGGAACTAAATGGAGTTGAAGGAATGCGCTTTATCTCAGGGAAATAACAGGGTTGCCAGGTATTGCCGCGAACGTGTTAAGCTGTAGGTCTAAGATAGGGTGAAAAACCTGGCCTTCGTCAGAAGAAACAATTCGGGCGGAAACGAACTAAGGTTGACAGTTGGAGATTCTTTGCAGTGTTTAATCGTAAAAAGAAAGAAGTATGAATTTCATTAATTTATATATATTAAATTTTTTTTTGTCACATTTAATGAAATTTGGGATCATCTGAAGCTCAGGGCCCCCAGCCTTCTTTAGTTATCCTTATAAGACTAACTAACGAAAATATCACGACCTAACCTAACCAATCGTTAGGTCAACTGTACGCCTTTGACGATTGGTTAGGTTAGGTCGTGATATTTTTGTTAGTTAGCCTTATAAAGCTAACTAAAGAAGGCTGGGGGTCCTGATCTTCGGGTGATCCAAAATTTGTCTAACCACAACACTAAAAACACTATTAATATTTACTACCGTGATTTTGTTTCATTACATAAATAGTTTACATAATTTATAATCTACTCTCTAGATTTATTGAATAATTTAGCGGGCTACATCGTGGCTCATGTAACACCGCTTCCCGTCGATCAGTGAAATTAAGCGAAATTAGGCTTGGAGAGTAGTTGAATGGGGGGACCATTCTCCGCGTCCAGATTATTTAGCGACTCGGGGTTCGGATCCCGCATGAAGCCGTAGGTCCCCTCCGGGAAATGACCTGAGATGTTGGGAAGGAGGTTAAACAAACCCAACATTAAAATAATTTGGCTAAAAACACAAAAAATGACTCTTAAAATATGTAACCCCAAACTTTGTGAGTAAAATTTACTTTAATCCAGTCAATCTGTCGAACTACTTGTATTGATTAAATTTAACTACCTTTCAGTAAACTCTATTAGAATTTTTGGATCTTTTCCGTTTGACTGCCGCCATTGAAACATAAGAGGTGAGTGCCCCCAGCCTTCTTTACTTAGCCTTATAAGGCTAACTAACGAAAATATCACGACCTAACCTAACCAATCGCTAGGTCAACTGTACGACCTTGACGATTGGTTAGGTTAGGTCGTGATATTTTTGTTAGTTAGCCTTATAAAGAATACAAAAAGTTTAATTATGTTTCAATGGCGGCAGTCAAACGGAAAAGATCCGAATTTTGTTTTTGTTTCATTATTTTTTTTTATTGTTGCGATGCCTTGTTATATATATATATATATATATATATATATATATATATATATATTACACACAGACCGTGCATGGAACAAGGAACTCTTCTGGGAAAATTAAATCCACTATAATCCGAATAAGTAATGGTAAATGACAAATACAGTACTATAGTTTTTCTTCGTCGTGAGGGAAGCCCAACGGGTCACTAGCAAAAAGGCCACAAAATATAGCTTCCCTCACCAGCTATCTGCCTCGCAGAAAAACCGTAGGTATACTCCAAAACCAAAGGTATACTCCTACTGAGTGTAGGACAAAAGCCCCCTAGGACAAAAGTAGTATAGCCGCAAAAGGGGAGAGTGCAAGAATGTTGCAAGTGATTACGTAATGTTGCAAAGGGGGTGGGGTGTTGCAAAAAAAGGAAAAAAATACCCCCAAAGGGCCCTTTGTTGTCAACCGGGGTTGCAAGGGGCATGCAACTTGGGGGCGGAGTTCTCCCCCAAGCTATTCCCCCCAAAGGGCCAGAAAGGAGAGAAAGGAGGAGAGGTGTTCACCTGGCAGGAGCCAAGTGCATATTAAGACTTCAGCCGAGTAGGCGTTGTTTTATAGGCTCCTAATCAGCCAGTTGGCTGAGCCAAGGGGGGAGGGGTACACCTGAAGGAGAGAGAGAGAGAGTAGTTGCCTTTGATTGCAAGGCATGCAACTTGGAGGCGGAGTTCTCCCCCAAGCTATTTTCGTTTAGCTAACCTAAGAGGCCTCTAAAGGGTTTTCCCAAAGGGCCAGAAAGAGAAGGACCAGAGGTCCTTGCTCGGCTGGGAGCCGAGCTTGTAATGACTCCGTCAGTCATCTCTCGGTCTTTTATAAACCTCTATTCTGGCTGAGTTGCCAGATAGCGCCATGTATTTAGTTGCCAGATAACAATATTTAAAACCATATATTAATCATCCATTTAAATAGTGTACCACAATATATATTTATATAGTTAATCAATTGGAAGATTCAACCATATAAAATACCACAATATATTTATATAGTTAATCAATTGGAAGATTCATTTAAACACACGTTCCAATAAATCATTTAATTCCTATTTAAATACCGAAAAACGAAAGAAGAAACGAAGAAAATTGAAAAAAAAACGAATTCTAAAGAAATTAATCAATTGAAATTAGCCAAAACACAGTCCGCTATAACGGGGCCGGACGACTAATGACATCTTTATATTTTCTCCAATAGATTTAATGCTCGTATTACCCCGACCCAATCCCAAATATAAATACGTCTAGAATACAATCAAAAGCACGCACAAAGAGTTCATCGTTAGCTACATTATTAAACACAAGTTTATAAACACGCTTTTCCAATCGAGGGTTTATTTCTACCGATTCCTCCCCCACCCTGACCCGTACCCCATAAGTCTTAGGTCCTGTTGAGACAAAAGAGTCGGCGTATGCGTTGTCCCCATACTCATCCTTGATCTCATCAGTGAGCTCGCCGAGGAACTCCCCAATAGCAGGCATGTATTCACCCTCCCTCTCTGTGAATATCACGCTATCTGTATCGGCATACAATACTCTCCGCCCAAGAGAATGCAATAGACCCCAAAGTTTTATACGGGCGTTGTGAAGCTGGCCACAGGTATGACGGTAGTTAATCGATGAATCCAATTAAATTCTGTTTATTAAATAAATAATTTTTACACACTTAATTTTTATTATAGATATTTAAGTAACGAATAACGAAACGAAATGAAAATTTACGAAACAATTCAAAACACACGCTCCTCATTCCCCCACCACTCATCTGTACTTGTATATATAATAAACTAATGAACCACTCGTGCTCACAAACCATATAAAATACCACAATATATTTATATAGTTAGTCAATTGGAAGATTCAACCATATAAAATACCACAATATATTTATATAGTTAATCAATTGGAAGATTCAACCATATAAAATACCACAATATATTTAGTTAATCAATTGGAAGATTCATTTAAAGTTGAAATTTGCCAAAACACAATCCGCTATAACGGGGTCGGACGACTAATGACATCTTTATATTTTCGAAGAACACCTGCTTGTTGAGAGATCTTCCTTCCAGACCGCTCTTGATAAGTCTCCCTTCACTCCAAATGAAATGAAAATTTACGAAACAATTCAAAACACACGAGGAAAGGGATACCGACAATCTGGGTCAAATCGATTCACCCGAGGCGATTTTTTTCTGACCATAATTTTACCTTTCTCCCAGATAGCTTGAACAAATCCTCTCTTGACTCCATTTCTTAGATATACCCCCCACAATTATATATATATATATAGAGAGAGAGAGAGAGAGAGAGAGAGAGAGAGTTTTGTTCAAATAAAGGAATATGCTTGTATCTTTTGCCAGCAAATTCCATTCACGTAACCTAGAATTTTTCTATCACCCATAGTTTTCGAGAAAATAATATTTCCATTTACTCAGTTTTCCCAAAATATTTAAAATTAAGTGTACTAATTTAAATTTACTTTCTTTTTTCCAGGTTAACTATACCCACAATTATAATAAATAATAATCGAATTACGGACGATTGTTCGAACACAATTGTTCGAGCACAATTATTCGAAAACCATAGCTCGAAAAACAGTTGTTCGAAGCAACAATTATTCGACGTTATAATTGTTCGAATGAACAACCAACTAAATAAAATCTTAGTTGCCAAGACGCAAATACGAAGACGTAAATAAGAAGGTTAGCCTCTTCATTTAAACTATAACATTTATAGTGCTGCAGTTAAACCACCCTTAAAATGGCAGAGTTTGTTTCTAGTGAGAAAGGAAAGCCAATGCTCTTAGTGAATGGGTTTTTATATGTAAGAGACCTAACCTAACCATAATTTGGAACTATAGTTTACCTTGACTTTCATATGCTTTTATCCTGTTTTATTAATAAAGATTTTTAACTTTGAATAACGTATGAATAAAGATTTTTAACTTTTAATGTTTTTTAATACTTTTTGTTTTTCGAACTATGGTTTTCGAACAATTGTGTTCAAACAATTGTGTTCGAACAATTATAACTTCGAATAATTGTTGCTTCGAACAACTGTTTTTCGAACTATGGTTTTCGAACAATTGTGTTCGAACAATCGTCCGGCAACGATAATAATCAGCGAAAGAAATAAGGTATGCATACCTGAAAGTACTAATAATTATATTTATATATATACACAGTGTGTCCGTAAAGTCATGGTGGGAATTTAAATAGCTATATTATTGCAACGAAACATGATAATGAGATGAAAAAAAGGCAAATTGAAGAACAACTCTAAAAGAATAACTTTATTTAACGTAGTTCGATATGGGCTCCTCTGGTAGCCCTGCAGACATCTAGGCGGTGATGTGTGTCCGTAAAGTCATGGTGGGATTTTAAATAGCTATATTATTGCAACGAAACATGATAATGAGATGAAACAATGCCAAATTTAAGAACAACTCTCAAAGTTGTATCTTGTAGTTAGTCTAGGCTAAGCTTAACCTTTATCTCGTAGTTAGTCTAGGCTGTCCACATGCCTATGTTGAACATGAGCGTAATAGCCCGAAAGTTAATGTGTGGTGTGCTCTAGCACGAGATCGAGTGATTGGCCCATTTTTCTTCGCGGAACCCACTGTGACGTCACACAACTACCTCGCTATGTTGGAACATTTTGCAGTACCCCAATTTATTGACAATAATGTCATCTTTCAGCAAGATGGTGCTCCTCCGCACTATGCCAACGTTGTTCGAGAATTCCTTAATGAAAAATTTCCACAGAGATGGATAGGAAGAGGAGGATGGAAGCCATGGCCTCCACGCTCTCCGGACCTGACACCTTTGGACTTTTATTTGTGGGGTTACGTCAAACAAAGCGTGTACAGTGTACCCATTAGGGATATTCATCACTTGCACGAGCGAATCACGGAAGCTATCGCATCCGTCACTCCTGATGTTCTTGGGCGTGTGTGGCTGGAATTGAATCACCGCCTAGATGTCTGCAGGGCTACCAGAGGAGCCCATATCGAACTACGTTAAATAAAGTTATTCTTTTAGAGTTGTTCTTCAATTTGCCTTTTTTTCATCTCATTATCATGTTTCGTTGCAATAATATAGCTATTTAAAATCCCACCATGACTTTACGGACACTGTATATATATATATATATATGGAAAGAAAGAGAGAGAGAGAGAGAGAGTTTTGTTCAAATAAAGGAATCCAGTGGTGGCCAACCGATGCGGGTCATTTTTAGGTTTAATTCGGATGCGCCAAATATAATGTGAAAAATATTTACCTTAATTTTTAGTTAACTACGTCTTAACTACTTAAATCTTTGATTTTTAATATTTAGTGTTAGAAGTGAAAATTTAGCACAATTCATACTAGGCCTCGATGCGACACTTCAAAGTACTTGATAATATTTTGGGAAAAATGGAAATATTATTTTCTCGAAAACTATGGGTGATAGAAAGATTCTGAAACCATATTTGGAATCAGTATCGAAAGTTCTATAAGAATCACCAAATAATTTTCAAAGGAGTAATACGAGCATTAAATTTATTGGTGAAACTATAGATACCATTACTCGTCCGGACCCGTTATAGCGGATTGGTACACATCATAGCTCCACCCAGCTACACCGGCAGCCAATCACTACGAACATCTGGTCTTTTGGGGCGGAGCTTGGCGATTGTGCATATAAAAGGGGATATTTTAAAGTTTGGAGTAACAGTAGCTATTTTCGCGTCAGTGAATAATCATTCCCTCCACCATGGACCTGTACGTCTCCCCGGATTTGTATGAAGAAAGTGACACTGCAGCATTAACGGCAATTAATCTTTTTAACGCGATTGACCGTGATGAATTATTTCCAACGCAAACCGTAGAAGATATTTGCAGACGCTCCTTACAATCCGACGCAAGGGACTACCATAGAAATGTAAGTGTCTATAATTCGATTTTATATATATGGAGGGTTGTAGTATCTCGTCAAATACTTCATTTAGATACTCACCAAAAATCGAAATTTTTTATGGCAATCAATGTTATTTGGATTTAACTCTTATCGCCATTATGCTAAAATCGAAATTTTTATGGCAATCAATGTTATTCCTCTTAAATGAACCAAAGATATCTTCACATAATGGGGATCTGTCTGTATACTCTGTATATGTTTTAAAAGAATGAACATTATTCCTTTAAGGTCCGATGAGGATTTGACACGTGTTATACAATCTTTTGAAGAATCTCGTGTCATGAATACGGAGGATATACTGATCAGTTAGCAATGTCACACCGAAATAATGTAAGTGTTTTTCGATCTTTTTGGGATAAGAAGACACAATATGTTTTCATAAATTTATTAAATGAAAGAAATCAGTACAATAACCAACTACAGAATATACCGTTACAAATATACGAACAAAAACATTATACTATACGAGTACGTACAATTGGAAAACGGATTTTTATCTGTCTGCACACCATTTCATCGTTTCGGCGAGTGTGACACGGGTCAAATAAATTTTAAAAATTTATAAATTCTTTATCACATGACATATGCGTGAGAAATGAGACGCAGTACATTCCGCAAACATTACTAAAATATCCTTGTATACGAAATGGGTTCCATACAACTTCGGGAATATGTAACTGAGCGAGAAATTTTACAATAATAGGGTCACTCCAGGGTTGAGTACCGAGTGAATCAAAATAGTACAGGCGCTGTCTATTTTTAAAATAGACAGCGATCCAATGAATCCCTTCAATACCGATGACATGTGTTCACAATAAGACTACCGCATTCTCGCGTACTTGGCAAACTCAATGTTTCGCAAACACGCCAATAAATTTGGAACGTGTGACTCGTTCCATTACTTTCTGAAGTGTATTAGCATCCATTTTAAAAGTCAGTGATAACGCTCCTAAATCTATCTACTTCTATTAGGGCTTGCGATTCGAGATATACTAGTACACTAATAGGAGCGTCTATAGGATTGGCGAATTCCAGCCGCACTGAGATGTTTCCGCTCTGCTGTGGGGTTAAATGGGTATTTACGCTAGCAGATAAGTCAGGTGTAATGTCAAACGGATAAAGGTTAAATTGATCAATGAATTCTTCCTGCGTTACCCCATTACCAAGCTCATCACAATCACCTGCAATATGGGTCAGATTACTATAGGCTCTGGCACAAAGAGGTAACACAGCGTCTGATGAATAGTCCGTACCCATTGTTCCACCCAAAGCAGTGCCATTAACGTATAGAGTTATATTTTTAAGTCCGAAATTCTCAAATTTAAAAGCACTCTTTTTATATTTTCCATTCACCGAAGCATGGTCCTGCATACCGATTAATATCCTTTTAGGAAGATTTCCCAGGGCAATGTTTTCTATCTGTTTCGATGCCAACCCTGCAGGAACCGTATATAGTTTGATTTTCACTCTGTTAATAGGATATTTCACTGTAGCGTTTAGTAAATTTTTCTCAATTTCTAGTTGTTTTGGTGAACTTAATTTCACTCGCCGTACGCGGAGGTATGTGTCCATAATGTGAACCACAACGGGCTTTGCACCCTCTTCTTGATCAGCGTCCAGATTTAAGCAGATCTCAGGACTCGTGCGGGTGAGCTTCATTTTCATATCCACCCCGTTGACAAGCAACTTCTCCTGGAAAGTGAAATCTGTGTGCAACCGTCCAAAACACTCGTATATTTTCTTTTTAGAATTTTTAAATTTGTCCTTTATACTATTTTCATCTTTAGTTTGATAATATCCCTCGGCACTTAAAAAGGTAGCCTTCGCTTCTTTGGAAAAGTTGAGGACATTTTCCAGATAGGCTCGTAGATGATAGTACCCCGTGCCTGCCGATATGTTGGTCTGATTTAAATATACGTCACACTGGTTGAATATGGAGTGCAGAAAGTTTGTTTCAGGGTATACAGCATATTTGTCATCGCAGACCGTTCCATCAGAATGGGCTATACGTAGCTTAGCGTACATGTGCACACAGCTTGGATCAAAAAAGTAAGGGCCTGAGCTGGGTATCACGAATTCTATAGGTGCACTCGGGGAACTAATTGTGTTTAAAGGGTTAATTGTAATAAAGTCACTGTGCTCAATAGAAACTTGGGTTGGAGGCAGCTCAAAAAGGGACAGCTCCGATTTACAGCATTGTGAACTACATGGGTGGATGAAGCGTGCCATGGCGAAATAGTGACTCCTCTCTCGACAAGTGGTAAACAAACTATGATTCATGAGATCAATGTCCTTAGCTTATATCAGTCAAAAAAGTGGTCAACCATAGGTTTCATTCGCTTACAGCACTTCTTTTTTGATAGCCTTTTACGTTTAATACCACGTGACCCCTTCTTCCGGGCAGCCCTCTTCTTCTTCTTTCCGCCACCACGCATTTTTCTCTTTGCATCTTTGATGATTTCGTCCCGTGTACGCTTTAAATTTTTTTTTAGAGCTTCTTTAGGTTTAGCCCCGGCCAATATGTCTTTTGCAGTGTTAATACCTGATTGTAGCGCTTTCCTTCCGAGGTATCTGGCCCCCCTCTTCAGCAAAGGAACAGCCGTACGTAGTATGGATGAAAAAATGGACCCAAGTCCACTACCGCGCTGGTATCTCACCCCTCGATAGACGGTGAAAGGCTTTCTATCCATTATAACTCTGTGCGTCGAAAGTGTAGCTTCACTGTTAAGCTCCCGTTACCGAATGGGAAGTTTTCACCCTCAATCGTTCTTATATATATTGAGATATTGGTTATTAAATTAGTTGCGACATTCACATAATGGGGTCTGTCATATGTAATACTCAAACTCCTTCCTCTATGGTTGGGGATGTGAGCAATGCGCAGCAGGCGTGCCTGGGTATCCCCAAAAACTGGTGCTCCACTATATTACTGTAAATATAGCACATGTCTGGGGACCTTTCAGCCAATTTCTCCATCTTCAATTGATACATTAATCTAGACAAGTCATGCTGTGTCTCGTGAAATGTGTCTCTTTGGAAGCTGCGCTATATCGGCCATTGGTTAGAATTTGGAACTTTCTATGGTCTTTAATACGTCTGTTAGTCTTTGATTTTAGGATTAGTGTATGTGCAGGGTTGTTTACGATTTCGTATACTAAATCATTCGTAAGGTTTGAGTTTCTTAACTTACGTTTAAGCCTCTCACAACATCCTCGGCCGAACCATATTGACCCGGTCCTAGTCTTACTTCTGTACTGTAATACCGTGCAACCTTAGTCCGAGCGATACGCATAGTTTCATCCATAGCTACCCCAGCTTTTTCACACTCGTCAATGTCTCTAAGAATCGTAAAAACGGTTTCTTTATGTTCAATATTTAAAAAGATGGTGTCCAGCTGAATTTCGCATATCCCCACCTCATACGAATCACGACCCAATTCAATGTGCTTGTGGAGCTCTGTTACAAAGTTGGCTAGTGTGTTGTTAGGGTGTACAGACAGGGACGAGGAGGACGGGAGTGTGACGTAGAAATGGTTAGGAGCCATGTTGCATACTATTTAAGCTTCATTATTGCATCAGCTTTTATATAGGTGTTGAAGCTTTCTGGGTACCCTAGCCATTTCACCAGGTACATTTTTCTCTTTCCTGAACCTTTGCTTCCTAAAATTTTCTCAATTTTAAACACATTTTTTCCTAAATTAAACGCAACTTTCTGCAATTCCTCGCGGTAAAAGCCTCCTGAGATTTCTTCCCCATTCAAATCTTCAATGTAATACATCATTATCTCACCTTTAGGTCTCATAGCCCTAACTTTAAAAATCTCGCGTGTCCATCCTTGCTCAAAACCCTTTGCGAATTTATTCCCCGAACGCGACAGCCTTACATAATCATTGATTTTGAAGCGCGCAGAGTGTGGTGGTGGTGGTGATCCATCTCTTCTCGGGAGCGTACCTCTTTCTAAAACTTCGTTAGGTGTTGTCCCAATCGTGCGATGGTGTGAGCGGTTGTAGGATGATGCCAATGATTCCAGAATGTCTAGAAATCTGTGTGTTTTTATGTGTAAAATAACGGTGCATGCGTTCCTTTATGGTGCGCTGAACTCTTTCAGCTAAAGAAGCCTTATGTATAGAATTGGTTGTGTAATAGCTGATATTAAACTCTGTCAACATGTTCTGAAAAGCACGCCTATAAATTCCTTCCCCATATCCGTACAAAAATAGCCAGGAACCCTGTTTCTTTTAACATTAGCGTTTTGGTGGCTTTAGCAACTGTTTCAGGTGATTTATTTTTCAGAGGAACTAGCCACAGATATCTAGAGAATACGTCTATTATGAATAGAATGTAGCGGTAACCATCGTTATACACAGAATATCTTTGCATGTCTGTTAAATCTGCTTGCCAAATAGAATCAATCGAGGAAGCACTGTCTTGGCTGTTTTAAACCTTTTTCTCACAGGCTTATGAAGCGTATAAGCGTCCTGCTCCCTCAAAAATCTTTCAACATCTTTTTTCCTACTCCGTAAACACTTCTGTACAGTCTATCTACGCCGCCGTAAGAGGATGGGTTAGAAATGTCATAATAGCGTTTAGTTAATACGTTAGCCATTTGCGTATTTTAGAGGCACGTGGGTAGGGTTGGTTTAACCTCTTCTTGCTCCTCTTCAAAGGTGTTACCGCCGGGGGTGACGGCGCCTTCAATTGTGTCACATGCGTTGCATGTTCCAAGTCTTTTAACCTGTTCAGATTTCCTATCAACGTTTTAGGGACATTTATTTGTTGTAGTCTTGCTTTAATATGCTTCCATCCTGATGGCGATGGCCTATCCCACTTTCTCATCAGATCATGGACAATGTCTACGATATTCGATCCCTGTACCTTTGATCCTTCCACAATGATCTCGCCTGTATCGGTCCATTGTATGGCTGGATCCTCATTCAATAGATTATAAAGACTTAAGCCTTTACTCATCAATGTATGTGGGAGGGTGCTTTTTAATACATGTTCGATATGTTGTGTGGCTAATCTTTTTGGTTGGTCAGCTGTATCGTCGGGCTCAGATCCTATGTCGCCATGTCCATCGTCCCCCGTGCTGTGCCTAATAACCACAGGAATCTCTGTAGGGCTCTTATAATTTTCGTACTCGTGAAGAAATTTCTGCAGAGCTTCTTGGTATAAGATTCTTTTCTCATCAGGTGTTTTTTCACTGTTTAATAGGGCTAGCAATTCGCTTTCCATTCTTTTAAGTCTGCTTTTACGGGGATCTAGATCCGTGTCTGGATTCCTTTGCAGTGAAGCGTACACCTCGTGGGGAATCACTACCACTTTCTTCATTATATTAATCTAGACAGTAAAGGACCCAAAACTGAAAATAAGATGGGGAGAAATGACCCTCCTGTTTGTACAATAATTCGTTTTTTCTTCGCTACAGTTTGGCTTTTACGAGCGAGTGCACGTATTATGTTCTTGTAGCGGCGTAGGCGAGCCTTCTGATGGGTTTTCATTGATACATTGCAATTTATAACGTTAAGACAGATTTCACAGATGCATTTTAAAAAGTCGGCGTCGATATTTTTAATAAACATCTGCTGCATTGCCCGGGCAGTCGATGATAGATTTTTATTAATTCACGGTATTTCTTTAGTCTCTTGTCATTCTGGAATATACACCGTTTCAGGCTCGTTTGGAAATATATTCGTTCGTAGAAGCACTCTAAACGTGTTTCGCGGATGAAGGTCGCAAAGCAAATATCCGTAACGCGTGCTTGTAGCTTTTTATAAACTTCCAAAAACTCCTTACGCTGATTCGGGAACATTTGATTGGCTAATACCCCAATTTGTGATACATCTCTACGTTGCGCGAATAAGACTAGATATTGCGTATTTAACGACACATCGCGCATGTATCTATTTTTGAAAAATAGATTCTGATTGATGAAGAACACGCTTATGTTGAGATGGTGGGAGAATACTGTAAATGTCTCGGCAAACGTTTTATCCATCTCCAACATGAGATCGTCAATTACAATAACTGTATGTTCATTTCCCTTTAACGAATTAACGTCATATACGCCTTTGTGGAACAAAATATCATCTTGGTCCTCGTTGAACACTGATTGATACGTCGAATAGCACCATATAACTTTATGCACAAATTTCGAGAACATCTTTCCCTTTTCTTTAATGATTTTAAGCATAAACACAGTTTTACCACATCCTGTAGGTCCAGATATAATACATGTGGATGGACTCGTGAATCTGAATTTTTCTACAGAGTCCATTTCTAACACGTCACACTCCTAAGTGGGTCATTTACAAAATATTACAAATTTTGAGTGCTGTTCCTTATATTTTGCTTTCTTCTCCCACAGAACCGTGAATGACGATGAGGTAGAGCATCCCATCATTGACATTACGGATGACCTCGACGACAGTGTAGTTGTAATCTCCTCCCCTGCCAACGAATCCTCACCAGCGATACCGGTAGCACGTCCAAAGCGGAGGTGTGAGAACCCCACGTCAGGTATAAAGCGCCCGAAATACGCGCCTGTTGCACCATTAATAGATCCCCAACCCTCAACCTCTTACGCAACAAGCCCCCCAGCAGCACCTTCCGCTAATATATCCCCTTATTCATCCGCCACAGTTGCCCCCGTTCTGTTAAGTCTACAATAATTGATCCCCAACCATCAACCTCCTACGCAACAGGCCCCCCATCAGCACCTTCCGCTAATATACCCCCTAATTCATCCGTCACAGTTACCCCCCGTTCTGCTGAGGATAATATAACGATCGAATTGGTGCGATCCGCAGCCCCCACCCCAGCCTTGACTAGAAATCGGTATAGAGTCAGGGTCGACCCTAGAGCCATGTATAGCAATGGAATTGAGCGCGGGCTACGCCGGGTTGTACAGCGTATTGTAGAGTTTGCTCTTCAGAATCGCGACGAGCGTGAAGTCAGGACTAGTCTGTCCTTTGGATTCGGGTCAGATGACGGTGATGTAGACGATTATTGGGTGATAGTGCCATTTAGACGTTTGGCGGCTGAAGATGTAGAATATATATTAGGACGTATAATGCAAGCCGCCCAAAGTAGTATAGCCTTCAATATGGACAACTTCACGGTAAATATTGACCGTGTATTCCGTGTTGCGGGTCATAGTCCATACCGTATACTCTTAACTTCAATTCTCCGACTATTTACCGAAAGCATATAAACGTCGTCGTGGTTGCGGCTTTATAGCAGTACTCTTAGCACGTATGTTTACTGTACAAAATACACGGACTCAAAAAATTTGGCTGCCTACGGTCGTGGAGCGTGCCTGTAAACTAGCTGTAGACTGTGAACTTGAATTTGACTGTAATATGGGTCCTGAAGAGGTGAGAAGGGTAGAACAGGAAATGAATGTCCGCATAGTTGTATTTGGGTTAGATGATCGTCATAGGACTGTGTATGTTTTTAAAAGCTGTGTGAGAGATCGTACAAGACCCCTACTTATTTTAGGATTGTCAGGGACAACGTATCTCCCCATCCGTAATATAAGGTGGCTTTACGCGAGTTATGACAAAAGTAGAAAATATGGGAGACATCATGATTTGTGTAAGGGGTGCCTCGAGTTTGCGGATGATAAAGTGAGACATTGTAAAGAATGTCACATGGTATGTGAGCAGTGTAAAAGCACCAAATGTGAAAGCCGTGTAGTTGAAGCTGAGAAGAGAGACTGTGATGTGTGTACTGTGTAGACGCACATTTTTCAATAATAGCTGTTTTGATTTCCATAAATCAATTGGCACGTGCAGGAAAATGGGAATCTGTGAATGTGGTATGTTTCACACAATGGATAATTGGGGGAAATTTAAGCACAAGTGTGACGTAATTCACTGTCCTACATGCCAGGAGGAATATAAGGCGGATGGAGTAAAGCATGTATGTTATATGAAAGATGCTAAGCCTAAAAATAACCCTTGTATAACTGTATACTACGATATAGAAACATATACGAACGCTGAAACCAAAGAGGTAATTCCACATTTACTTGTGAGCCAGACCATCTGTGATGAGTGTATGGGTATCGAATGTGACGAGTGCCCCAAATGCGGTAAACGGAAAACGTTTTTAAAACGAATGTCGCGATAGTCCTGTGAAACTATTTGTGTCCTATATTGTCAAGTTAGCCGACAAGTTCAAAAAAATGACTGTGTATATTCTCGCCCATAACGGGGCAAAGTTTGACACGCAGTTCCTTTATAAGGAGTTGCTTGAACACGAATCCTCTGAGATATTTACAGGTGATCCATTGAAAAGAGGCAACAAATTAATACAGATGCAGATAAGAGGCAATGTACAATTTAAAGATACTTTATTATTCACACTTTGTAAATTAGCAAAGCTACCCAAGGTGATGGGAGTAGCAACTGAAGTTTCCAAAGGATACTTCCCTTACACTTTCCTCACCAGCGAGACTTTAAACTACGTAGGCCCACCACCGCCCAAACATTATTTGACTGTATGGATGAATGTGAAGACTTTGATCGATACTACAACAGTTTTAATGAAAGTAACCCTTATAATATAGCTGATGAATGTGAGCGTTATTGCGTGAATGATGTGCGCGTGCTTAGAGTATGTTTCCAGGCCTTTAGAAGGATGTACATAGCCCGTTTCAAATGCGATCCACTGCAAGTCGCAACCACCATCGCATCATTATGTTTTACGGTGTTCAAGAATAACTTCATGCCTAAAGACACCTTAGCCATTATTCACCGAAACAAACCCCGCAGTTACGGACACAAGGCTATTTACTGGCTCATACACCTACAGCAACAGACAGGTGTATACATAAAGCACGCCCGCAACACGGGTGAAGTACCCATTAAGATTAATGGACGTGTTTTTTGGGTTGATGGGTTAAGTGAAAACCGTGTCACTGGTGTGAAGACTGTGTACTCCTTTAACGGTTGCTGGTGGCATGGATGCCCCCGTCCTGAGTGCGGAATCGCCGGAGATATCCACGGTAAATCTCCTGCCGACTGTCTTGTATCGACCCGCACCCGCGATCAACTTATAGGATCACAGTTCACTCACAAAGTCTTGTGGGAGCATGAATATGATGCATGGATGGAGACAGACGAGGTGTACCGTGAGGAAATAAACACGATCAAGCGTTCAATGGTGCTGGATCCTCTCAAATGTGGTGATAGCTTGTTTGGAGGACGTACAAATCCATTCAGACTATACTTTCCACCTACGGAGGTCGGAGGGCGTGAAGCTCCATTACTACGATTTCTGTTCTTTATACCCATACGTGATGAAGAACAATCCGTACCCCGTGGGCGCTCCTGAGAAACTGGTGGGACCTAACGTGCCCTCCATCAATGAATTTTCAAGAAATTTGAATGATCGTTACTTTGGGCTCTCTTTCGTAGACGTACTCCCCCCACGCAATTTATGGATGCCAATCTTACCTGTCGTTATCGACGACAAGCTCATGTTTCCCCTGTGCGTGAAGTGAGCGGAAGAGGATAACGGCGATTGTAACCATATACCCCACCAGCGTAAGATCAGAGGCGTATATACAAGTCCTGAGCTGGCCCTAGCCGTACGCCATGGTTATAGAATACTGAAGATACATCAGGTGTGGAGGTTTCAGAAACTACCCAACCTTTTCACACCATATATAAACGCCTTTTTGAAGGATAAGGTTGAGGCATCAGGGTATCCGCGAGGAGTTGATACCGAAGATGAAAAGTCTGCCTATATTCAACGTTACCGCGACCGCGAAGGTATACAACTTGATCGTGTCCAAATTGTAAAGAATCCTGGCAAGCGCTTTAGTGCAAAGTTGTCTAAACAGCTATGGGGAAAATTTGCGCAGAATACCAGCAAAGGGAGCATTCATTTGGCACAAAGTTATAGCGATGTCTGGGATTATGCCAATGCTCCCGATAAAGAGGTCATGGAGATCGTGAATGTAGGTAATACTTACATAATAAAGTACAACAACACTGAATTTGCCACAGATACCTCAAGGGTTACAAACATACCTGTGGCCAGCTTCACAACAGCCTACGCCCGTATAAAACTTTGGGGTCTATTGCATTCTCTTGGGCGGAGAGTATTGTATGCCGATACAGATAGCGTGATATTCACAGAGAGGGAGGGTGAATCCATGCCCGCTATTGGGGAGTTCCTCGGCGAGCTCACTGATGAGATCAAGGATGAGTATGGGGACAACGCATACGCCGACTCTTTTGTCTCAACAGGACCTAAGACTTATGGGGTACGGGTCAGGGTGGGGGAGGAAATGAAATATATCGTGAAGGCAAAGGGTATTACGCTCAACCATGCGAATCGGCGGGTTGTTAACTTTGAATCGTTGAAGGATCTAGTATGTTTGGACGATGATGAGGGCGAACAACCTCCCCAACTAATTGTAGGCACCCACAATTTTCGGGCGCAGAAGCTGGGGGGCGTGAAGGAACTTAGGGGTACGAAGGTGTGCCGTAACACCTATAGGAAACGTTACCAGTTACCTGTTACCTATGATACCGTACCCTTTGGATACCATAACGTATGATGCTTCTATTGTTAACTCACACGTATTTGTCTTGTATATAATCGTATCTATTGATTTATTACACGTATTTGTAAATATATATATAACTTGAATATCTCGTTTATTAAATCGTATTTGTAAAGTATCTATTGATTTATTACACGTATTTGTAAATATATATATAACATGAATATCTCGTTTACTAAATCGTATTTGTAAATATATATAACTTGAATATCTCGTTTATTAAATAAATCATGTTTCAATTAGCGTTTCACTTTCTCCTTTGTGTGTGTGAGATCAGACGTGTATTCAGAAGAAAAGATCAGACGTGTATTCAAATGGCTACCTTTAATATTGCTTGTACAACGTTTATGAAATGGTATTCAGCAAAGTGTCAGGATGTGGTGGATACCGAAAAACTTCCTATTCCTCCCTCCTATGCCTCTTTTAAAAACACATTGGATTGTGCGAAGTTCCAAGATGTACAAATACTCTACGGATGTTCTGGTGAGACCGTTGAAGGCTTTCATTGCACAGACGATGTGCTGAAGTATACTGCAGAGCTAAACTTTATAAAGTCTCACATACACCGTGAAGTAAAAGAAACAACGCGTGCAGAAGAGAAGCAGCAGGTATGGATAATGAGTCTTGCGGATGGGTGGTGTGACAAGCGGTATTACGTCATGCTACACCATGTCGATTACTCATACCCTACGACTGAAAATGTGAATCTCGTGATCATGGACAATCTTAAGTATTTTTATCACTATATTAACGTATATCATGATGAGGTTCGTAGTGAGGTTGTGGCTAGTGCCCTGCGTGAGTTTTTAACAGACTTTAGAGACGAGTATCGTTTGATGGGCAGAAAGGAAAAATATGAACATATGTTCCTCTTAAATAGTGCGCCGGAGTGTGAAGATGTTTAGTAAAACATACTGTAAAATGTACCTAGTTCTTATCCTGAGGTAAAATGTCTGGTGCGTAGGCTGGTAGTGATGAAATTAATTCTTGTACCGGAAAAACAACTATGTACAACAATTCGGTACGACTCGCAGATCATACGAGTTCGAACAACCCCATTCACGTATCATCGAGTCAGCCGCCCGTCGAACCATTCCTGCCTACCTGCGTGCCTCACACGGCTCATAGTTATCTCAGAGCTTGAACCGAGTGGACGTGCGCTCCTCGAATACGATGGAACTTCCTTTGAGCAGCATTCTCAACGCCTCGTACGATGTGTCCGTGACGAAATCGTTGCGCGTGTTCAGGCGTAATTCCGGTACCGTTAGCTATGTACTGGAAACGGAATGTAGACAAACAAACAAATGGGTTTATTTAAGTGTCGAGGAGATGAATAGAATCTTCGTGATAGTTGAGAAGTGGAGTGAAGATCGTTATAAAATACCTGCTAGCGTAGGTACAAGAAGAGAGCAGATTAGTGACGCACCCTCATACGCCGTTGTATGTACGTTGTGTATAAATAACGATCGGCCGTGCATTGATATACGGCTGATGTGGAAGAATCCTTCTGATAATAACGCTCTTGTTCCTACGCGAAACCGTTTCATCCTCGACAGAATGTTTGAAATCGTCGGATCCCGCAAGCTGGAACCTATATTAGACGCGCGTGTTACGGATATGCTTTATTTTGATACCGTACTTGAATACTCATACACCGCTCTGCTCGATGGGTTTATCGAGTGTAGGGCTGGTGAGAATGGTCTAGTGCTGGACGTTTATTTAAAAAGTTTAGACTCTTTGAAATACCATGAACTTTGGTACAAAGCAATTGATCGGTACAAGGCTGAGCTCACCTACACCGTTCACCCTGAATAACTATTTCTTTATATAACGCGCAGTTGTCGTAACGATTTAGAAGATTATTTCAATTGCCGCTATGTTGAGTGAGTTCACGATTGAAAAGCTCGAGTCGGTAGAAATAAACCCTCGATTGGAAAAGCGTGTTTATAAACTTGTGTTTAATAATGTAGCTAACGATGAACTCTTTGTGCGTGCTTTTGATTGTATTCTAGACGTATTTAAAGATGACTTACCAACCGGTTGTAAAGTGGGAACAAAAATAGTACTGAACGATATGAAAGCCCTTCATATCGAATACAGGTTTCCCTATACTTTAAGCGGTGAAATATTATTAAGCCGTATATACTGCGTAATGCAGAGCAATAATGATGTAATTGTAAACTCGATTAAGTGCGAGTTTAGTATTTTGAAAAAAAAGTGAAATGTATTTATATATTTTGCGTGATATTTCAACTGTACTGTTATGATTATATGCATATTTCTATTATTATTGAAATGTATTTATATATTTTGCGTGATATTTCTCCTGTACTGTTATGATTATATACATATTTCTATTATTATTGAAATGTATTTATATATTTTGCGTGATATTTCCCCTGTACTGTTATGATTATATGCATATTTCTATTATTATTGAAATGTATATTTATTTCTATTTGAAATGTATATTTATTTTATATATATCTCCATAATTGTGTGTATATATTTCCTGTACTGTTATGATTATATGCATATTCCTCAATTATTATTGAAATGTATATTTATTTTCTATATATTTATAATAAACAGAATGATGTAATGTTGTTTTACTTAATTATATCATGTTACGCCTTCTAAACCTACTACCGGTATTCTAAACCAACTTTTAAGAAATATAATAATGTATACAATGGTATCTGGCAATGCTAAAAGTGGTATCTGGCAACTCAAGCCATTTACGCCTTCTAAGCCAACTGGCTGATTAGGAGTCTATAATAATGTATACAATGGTATCTGGCAATGCTAAAAAGTGGTATCTGGCAACTCAAGCCGTTTACGCATTCTAAGCCAACTGGCTGATTAGGAGTCTATAATAATGTATACAATGGTATCTGGCAATGCTAAAAAGTGGTATCTGGCAACTCAGTCTTCGATTAGAATTAAATATATAGCACAAACTGAATACATGGCGCTATCTGGCAACTCAAGCCATTTACGCCTTCTAAGCCAACTGGCTGATTAGGAGCCTATAAAACAACGCCTACTCGGCTGAAGTCTTAATATGCACTTGGCTCCTGCCAGGTGAACACCTCTCCTCCTTCTTTCTCTTGGGGGATAACGCCGCCTCCAAGTTTTCCTTGTTGCACCTGCAGCATCCCCCCTTTGGGGTAATTTATTTTGCAACACCCCCCTTTGCAACATTACGTAATCACTTGCAACATTCTTGCACTCTCCCCTTTTTCGGCTATACTACTGACAAAAGCCCCCTAGGAAAAATAATAATAAGAATTTTTTTAATCATTATTCTTATTCTTTATTATTTACAGTTTATGTTTATAGTTTGTAAATGCAAAAAAAATCACTTTTTTCTACGTGAAGGTCAAAATATGAAAATAAAAACCCACTCTAATAGACAGAGTTTATTTCCACAACAGTTTCGATACCCACTGGCATCCTCCTCGGGTGGATGCCAGTGGGTATCGAAACTGTTGTAGAAATAAACTCTGTCTATTAGAGTGGGTTTTTATTTTCATATTATAGTTTGTAGTTTATAGTTTAGTTTATGTTTATAGTTTATGTATTTTGGCTCTCGTCTTTTTGGCTTAAACTAACGAAAATATCACAACTTAACCTAACCAATCATCAAGGGCGTACAGCTGACCTAACCGGCCATTCAGTTGACCTAACTGGGCATTCAGTTGACCTAACTGGGCATTTAGTTGACCTAACTGGGCATTCAATTGACCTAACTAGGCATTCAATTAACATAACAGGTTAATATTGGTTATTTCACCTAAATATCTTCTGATCTTTTCAGATTAGATGTGACATCTGACTTACCCTACCCAGCAATTTGTCTAGGGGGCTTTTGTCCGGACCCGACTCCTACTACATATTACGGATCATCTGCTCACATACACAACGCTAATTAACTATTTATAAATACAGGAGAAAATAAAAATTGACAATAGACCCTATAACTATAATAATAAATTGAAATTTATCAGAGAAGTATCAAGTTTTGACTGGTCGGGAATAACAAAGTAACTATGACATAGGAACAAAATTTTAAACATTCTGAAACACACTAATGGATATATTTAATGCTAATTTTCCTCTCAAGGCGAAACTAGTGTCAAAAAAATAATTATAACAACCAGTAGATCACTCCAGCTCTCACTGTAAGCATAAACCATAAACATTCTTTCTATAAACTGTGGAAGAATGATATTATTAATGAACAAACATATAAAAGTTATTGTAACAGACTAAATTCGCTCATAAAAACCTCAAAAGTGGACCATCATTGTTCTAAAATTATTGAACAAAAACCTAATCCTAAAGGATTGTGGGATCTTTTAAACTATTCTCTCCCCCCCCAACCCAACATACTCTTTTCTACAATCACCACCCCAATGTTGATCTTTTCAACTATATCCCTCCCAAAGTTTAAACTCTACAAATTAACCAAAATAAGATAAGAAAACAATAACAACAAATTTATTATTTATTGCAAACATATAATAAATAGAGAACCATTATTTATATAGGATAAAATTTGAATGCCCGGTTAGGTCAACTGTACGCCCTTGACGATTGGTTAGGTTTAGTCGTGATATTTTTCTTAGTTTTAACGAAAATATCACGACTAAACCTAACCAATGGTCAAGGGCGTACAGTTGACTTAACCGGGCATTCAATGAACCGGGTCTTTTCCGTTTGGGGGCTAGCAGCGAATTTTAATAAAAATCGGTATACTAATGTAGTTTTGGTCACTGATTTCAAAAATAACTTTTTTTGAGAAATTAAAAACAAACATGTTAGAGCACTTTAAATAATTAATGTGTTTTAACTAGCTTAAACTAGTTACGGAGGATTGTTAAATTTAGCCAGAGTCACAAACTGGGAGTCCCGACAAAAGCCCCCTAGGACAAAAGCCCCCCAGTTAAAGTGCAAAGTAGGACAAAAGCCCCTCAGTTAAAGTGCAAAGTAGGACAAAAGCCCCTCAGTTAAAGTGCAAAGTAGGACAAAAGCCCCTTAGTTAAAGTGCAAAATAGGACAAAAACTCCTCAGTTAAAGTGCAAAGTAGGACAAAAGTCTCCATTTTTTATATTATTGTTCGTGTGCTATGAAGTAATCCTAAACAAATATTATAATCTTTGTCTATGTTGATTCACTCTAGTTGATCACTGTTTTGTCTACCTGAATGGTTAGGTTAGGTTAGGAACGTGCCACAAAGGAGCATCAACAGCGTTTGAAGAACCTAGTATGTCTAGACTATGTGAATGGGAGGAAGACCTTGGAGGAATTTCTGAATGGTGTAGGTCACAGCATTAGGTGGAAGTAAAATGAACTTTAAATGAACCTTAACACTTAATGAACTTTTTAATATTGTGCTTTATTTGTTTGATTTTCCCTAGATATGGTATGATGTTCCGGTGCTGGTTAAGTATGCGGTCTACCATCTGAGTTTTGACAGAATATTTTCATTAAAACTAACGAAAATATCACGACTTAACCTAACCAATTATCAAGGGCGTACAGTTGATCTATTATTAATTATAACATTGTTTGTTTCTGGAATAGTATTTACTATTTACTAATAGATCAACTGTACGCCCTTGATAATTGGTTAGGTTAAGTCGTGATATTTTCGTTAGTTTTAACGAAAATATTCTGTCAAAACTCAGATGGTAGACCGCATACTTAACCAGCATCGATGTTCCTTTTATAATGTTCATTTTTATGGTTGTGTAAATAATTTTGTGCTCCTGTAAAATAGTGAGCTATAAATTTATAATGCAAGTGTTAATGTGTGCTACTGTATAATACTTATAAAGCTGACTTTGCCTAGATAAGGCATGATGATCCTTTTATAATGTAATTTTTATGGTTGTGTAAATATTAGCGTTAATGTGTGGTACTGTATAATACTTATAATCACGCCCGTCGCCAAGGGGGGCCCCCCCAGGTGGTGCCAGGCCCCCCCAAATTGAGTTGGTGCCCCCCCCAGAAAAAATAGTAGGTACTGTGATAATATGACGTTATTTTATTTGAAATGTTTGTACTAAACGATGTCGCTCAAGAAGTGGCTTATACCAAGAACCTCCAATGACTGACAATTCAGCCACTTCCTGTAATTTACTTTTGTATTTGTATACCCGTTCTAAAAGCTATGATCACACTAACGTAGGCTAAAGCAGCTAGGTTTATAGCTTACATTTCTTCCTAGCCTAGCCTAGATAAAGTTAAACGCTCGGATACCCTAGACCAGAATCGTAAGTCTAAGACAAGTGTGTAGAACCTTCGGTACCTTATACAGGGTGTCCCAGAATTAACTCTATTTCAATGAAATCGGACAAATTTAATAAAAACTGACATAATTTTGTGTTTATTACTAAATTATGATACAAAAACAAATAGATTTATAAATCATAAGTCAAAACTTTATTGAGAAGTTTCAACATGTGCACCGTCTGTATCTCTGCAAATTTCAAATCTATCCTTAGCGCTGCGAAACACATTTTGAAGCATTTCAGGTGTTATCTCCCGCACTGCCAACTGGATGCGTTCTTTAAGTTCAGCTAAACTATTGATCTTTTGGCGATAAACCTTTGTTTTTATGAAACCCCATGCAAAGAAATCCAGGGGTGTCAAATCCGGAGAACGCGGAGGCCAAGGTCGAGGTCCTCCACGTCCAATCCACCGATTCGGAAGGCGTCTGTTGAGGTATTCTCGAACAATTAGAGCATAATGACATGGTGCTCCATCTTGTTGAAACACAACATTATCAAGAATGCCATCATCAAGAAGCTGTGGTTCGAGAAACTGCTGAAGCATATCAAGGTAGACGGTACCTGTTACAGTTGCTTCCGCAAAGAAGAATGGGCCATAAATTTTGGATTTGGTCATTCCAAGCCACACGTTAACTTTTGGAGAGTCTCTTTGCCATTCTATGACTTCAGACGGTCTTTCATTGGACCAGATACGACAGTTGTGTCGATTGACTTTACCACACGTGTGGAAAGTCGCCTCATCACTGAATAAGATGTTATCCAATAAACTTTCATTTTCGATTTGATCCACAATTTCTGCACACCTTGCTGCTCGATTTGGATAATCCTCTTCATTTAGGGCATGCAGTACTTGAATGTGATAAGCCTTTTTCATCAGTGTCGAACGCAAGATTCTATGAACTGTTGTCTTGGATATGTTGAGTCTTCGACCGGCCTCCCTAACCGAAGTTGTTGGTTCATCCTCAAACAATTGTCGTACCTGTTCGGTACTGTTACGTGCTGTCCTTGGGCGTCCTCTTCCCACCTCGTCGTGTACGGATCCAGTTCTTTTAAATTTGTTCACAAGTTCACGAATCGCTTTGTCTGTAGGACCGGTTCTGTGGAATCTTCTTGTAAATTTTTCTCTGATTTCATTACATTGCATTCCTTTGATACGGGATGTTACAACAAAGATGCGTTCTTGTGTATTCATTATTAATAGGGTTCTGAAAGAGAATGAAAATAAAACTATGAAAAACTGAAAAAAATTATGAATAAAATTATGAAAAAAATTTAGAAACTTATACATTTTTAACACATATTAAACATGATAAACATAAATAAAAGTGTTTTTAAAAAATAGGTCCGATTTTATTGAAATAAATAGTTAATTCTGGGACACCCTGTACTTTAATGATATGCCTGCACTGCCTACACGCCAAAAACAGGCGTCTTGAACTGTGTTGATACTCGTGTTTTCTCGTGTTGTCTCGTGTATTCCACTGCCTACCTATAAATACCTAGTACTGAATAAAAATTATTCGATTATGATCTTTTTTGTGTTTATGGTTATAGAGGAGGTGCCCCTCCAAATATTTTCGGCTGGCGACGGGCCCGCTTATAATGCCTTCCTTAATGCAGTCTTATGATATAATATGTAAATGTAATATTTTACATGTCAGAGAAGTGTTCATAAACTGTAAATAATAAAGAATAAAACTAATGATTAAAA
This sequence comes from Bathynomus jamesi, assembly GCA_023014485.1. Lineage (NCBI taxonomy): Eukaryota > Metazoa > Arthropoda > Malacostraca > Isopoda > Cirolanidae > Bathynomus > Bathynomus jamesi. The sequence goes on along the minus strand of JAJOZX010001138.1, from coordinate 684,828 downwards.
AAATTCTTATTATTATTTTTCCTAGGGGGCTTTTGTCCTAGGGGACTTTTGTCCTACATTCCACAAACTGCTACTGTTTATGAAAAAGTGCTCTAAGTGTGGGAAAGTGTGTTCCTTTGATAAAAATATCCAGTTCTTTCGTTGCCAAAAGCGTCGGTCAAACGGTAAAAAGTGCAACTTTACGAAGAATACGTTTTTTGAAGGATCCCGGCAGATCTGTAAAAGTAGAGAAAAAAATCAAGAATTAATGCCCAGTTAGGTCAATTGAATGCCCGGTTAGGTCAACTGTACGCCCTTGACGATTGGTTAGGTTGTCATGATATTTTCGTTAAAAACATTAATTATTTAAAGTGCTCTAACATGTTTGTTTTTCATTTCTCCAAAAACAAGAAAGTTACACGGGAACAACATTTTTGTTTCTTGAAAATTATTTGGTGTTTCTTATAGAACGTTTGATGCTGATTCCAAATATGGTTTCAGAATGTTTCTATCACCCATAGTTTTCGAGAAAATAATATTTCCATTTACTCAGAGTTTTCCCAAAATATTAGTTAAAATTAAGTGTACTAATTTAATTTTACTTTCTTTTTTTTCCAGGTTAACTATATTTAATAGTATTTTTTGCATTAAAAAAATATAGCTATTTAAACAAACAGATTTTTAATAAAAAGAAAGAAATTTTTTTCAAGTTTTGCTCAAATTTTAAAATTTTTCATAGTAGAAAAAACTGGTTTTTCATTCCAAAAAGTTTTCCATGATTTCAATAATTTTCCGCCAGCATGAATCGAAACTGTATTAATCCCAGAGATACATTTTGCTACGTATGTGGAGAACTGACCATAATGGCACAGAGGAAGACGATGACCCCACTCGTGAAGAAGGCTTACGAACTTTATTTTGGATGTAAGGTAGGCGACCAAGACAAATCCTGGGCACCTCATATCTCATGCATTTCCTGTGCCGTCACTCTTAGGGGTTGGATTAAAGGTACCCGCAAATCTATGCCATTTGCCATACCAATGATTTGGAGAGAGCCCAAGGATCACCTAACGGATTGCTATTTTTGTATGACTAACGTTTCAGGATTCTCTGCCAAAAATAAACATAAAATTCAATACCCAAATCTTGCATCTGCCATGAGACCAGTACTACATGACGATGATAACCCAATTCCAACTCCCCCAAAGTCATGGACACTGGATGAGAGTCTGAAGTTGAACCAATGGAAATTGATGACACTAAAGATACAGACTTTCAGCAACCTGAATCAAATAAACCACGTATGATAACGCAGGTTATGCTGAATGATCTCGTGAGAGACTTGGACCTTCCGAAAAAGAAAGCGGAATTATTGGGCTCCAGGTTACGTGAATGGAATTTGTTGGCAAAAGATACAAGCATATCGGCGTTCCGCACTCGCCAAAAAGATCTGATGCAGTATTTCTCCTCGCCAGGTGGTTTATGCTACTGTAATAATGTAAATGGACTGCTGTTAGCTCTCGGTCATGAGCACAAATCTGAAGATTGGCGTTTATTTATTGACTCTTCGAAGCTAAGCCTCAAGGTTGTACTACTTCACAATGGAAATAAATACCCTTCCATTCCTGTAGGGCACGCTGTCCACATGAAGGAATCTTACGAAAATATGAAACTCATCCTTCATCAGATTAATTATGACCAGTTTCGTTGGTATATATGTGGGGATTTAAAAGTCGTCGCGCTTCTTCTGGAATGCAGCTCGGTTATACGAAGTTCTGCTGCTTCCTTTGTGAATGGGACAGCAGAGCCAGAGATTCGCATTATTTTGTAAAGGATTGGCCACTTCGTCAAAAATGTATCCCAGGACTGAAGAATGTGTCTCATGAACCCTTAGTTGACCCCAAGAAAATATACTTACCGCCACTTCACATCAAACTTGGCATCATGAAAAATTTTGTCAAAGCAATAAACAAGGAAGATGAGGCATTCAAATATCTGAAGAAAAAGTTTTCACGACTTAGCGATGCAAAGATAAAGAAGGGATCTTTGTTGGTCCCCAAATCAGAGAGCTCATGAAAGATCAAAAGTTTGATGATGCCTTGAGAGGAAAAGAAAAAGTGGCATGGGAGGCCATGAAGAATGTTGTCACAAATTTTCTAGGGAACATCAAAGCCTCTAACTATGAAAAAATAGTGCAGGACATGATTGAAGCATATAGGTTATTGGGATGTAATATGTCACTAAAAATCCATTTCTTGCACTCCCATTTAGATTTCTTCCCTGAAAACCTCGGCGACGTAAGCGATGAGCATGGAGAAAGGTTCCACCAAGATATAGCTACTATGGAGAAACGCTACCAAGGGAGGTGGGATCCGGCAATGTTAGCTGATTACTGCTGGACATTGATGCGAGAAGCTCCTAATGAAAACTACAAGAGAAAATCAGTGACAAAGAAGTTTTAAGAAGAATATTTTAAATGCCAATCTGCCACTAATATAATTTTTATGAAGTATTTTTAATAACTTCTATACACTTTTTGAATAAATATTAAAATACAAATTTCTCAGTAATCTTTGGTGATAGAGAAATTCTACGGCTATATTCGGAATCAGCGGAAAAAATCCTATAAGACCGACCTGTTCACGTCCACGAAACAAAAAAAAAGTTAAAATTTGTTCCCCAGTGTTATTTTTGAAATCAGTGACCAAAACTACATTAGTATACCGATTTTCATTAAAATTCGCTGCTAGCCCCCAAACGGAAAAGTTCCAATGAACCTAACCGGGTATTCAGTTGACCTAACCGGGCATTCAATTAACCTAACCGAGCATATATATATATCGAAACTTACGGTAAAATTATTGAATGCCCGGTTAGGTCAACTGTACGCCCTTGACGATTGGTTAGGTTTAGTCGTGATATTTTCGATAAAACTAACGAAAATATCACGATTAAACCTAACCAATCGTCAAGGGTGTACAGTTGACCTAACCGGGCATTCAAATTTTATCCTATGTAAATAATGGTTCTCTATAAACCGGAAATATGATAGAATATAATAGAATTTTCAAGATATGTATCTTATATACATATATTAAAAATTCTATTATGTAAATAAGATAAGTAAAATCTGTTAAATTATCTCCCCTTTAATACTGACCTTTTAAACTATGTCCCCCCCCCCTCTCTGAAGCTGGGAGGGGGAAATAGTTTCAAAGATCCGGATTGTGGGATACTTTAAAGGTTTTAGTTAACGCCAAAGAAGAAAAGACAAATCCCATATTTTCAGAATACAGACTCAGAATGGTCCCCTGTATAACATAAAAGGGATCACCTGAAGATCAGGGCCACCAGCGTTCGTTAGTTAGCCTTATAAAGCTAACTATCGAAAATATCACGACTTAACCTAACCAATCGTGAAGGGCGTACAGTTGACCTAACGATTGGTTCGGTTAAGTCGTGATATTTCGTTAGTTAGCCTTATAAGGCTAACTAAAGAAGGCTGGAGGCCCTGATCTTCAGGTATTCCAATAAAAGTTTCTCAGGGGACCATTCTGAGTTGTATCACATTAAACGGACTGGTATGTGCCTTGAAAAGTGGACGCTCAAATTCCCAGTTGAGGTTTAAGTTTTGATTTTTGGCTAAAAATACAATAATTACCCCTTTTTCTTTGATGTATTCAATCCGACGTGGATGCAATGAGTTTCTTGCGTATATTGAGGTTCTAAATATAGTAGGCAGGCGCTTTAAACCCTAGATCCTGTGCTAAAGTTGGATCCTGTGCTAAAGTTGGATCCTATCTGCTTGGCAAATAGCTGGTGAGGAAAGTTACATTTCGGGCCTCTTTTTTAGTGACCTGTTGACCACGTTGGGCTTCCATCATGAAAAAGAAAAACTATAGTATTTGTCATTGGTGCTATTATAGCGTGCGGTCTACAAAGATATCTTTAGTCTACAAAAGAATTTGCGCTGTCCTCTACTATAGTGTGCGGTCTACAAAGATATTTTTAGTCTACAAAAGAGTTTGCGTTGAAGTGACCTGACCTGACTTGAATTTGTACTGACCTGACCTGACTTGACTTTATCTTTGGGGACGAATGTGAGGTCAAGGCGAAAATTTAAAGGACAAATAAAACAAACAATTCATTCTATGGGATATAATGCAAGGTTAGGTTAATTGAATGCCCGGTTAGGTCAACTGTATGCCCTTGACAATTGCTTAGGTTAAGTTGTGATATTTTCGTTAGTTTTAACCAAAATATCACAATTTAACCTTACCAATTGTCAAGGGCATACAGTTGATCGAACCGGGCATTATATCCCATAGAATGAATTTTGTTTTATTTGTCCTTTAAATTGTCGCCTTGATCTCACATTCGTCCCCAAAGATAAGTCAAGTCATTTCAGGTCAGGTCAGGTCAGCACAAATTCAAGTCAGGTCAAGTTGGAGTGTATATATATATATATATATATATATATATATATATATACGGGTGTCAGGAAATGATTGACCCCCCCTGTAGAGCAAAAACTAGAAGAGATAGATAAAAACCGGCGAGACCACTTGAAAGAGCGTTAAAATCTGAATAAAAACCATTACATTCTATTCCTGTGATTTTAATTCTTACCATTTTTTTCCCCACAGAAACCATGGCATCATCTATTTTGAACGATTCAGAGAAAAAGCGAGTTCTTGACCGCATTCGAGCTGTCACATTTCGTGAAGCAAAGGAAGCTGGTGCAACTTTCATAACTCGACACTGGGTGGCTGAGAGATTAAAAAGATCAGAAGACTGTCAAAAGGAATTGGAATAAGAATCCTGAAGATTGTGAAACAGAATTTCGAGGAGGAAGACCGGAGAAATTATCTCAAGAATCGAAAGACATTGTGCTTGCTGCATCACGGCGCCGAAAGAAGAGCTGCTCTGAGGTAGCGAAAGAGATACTTATCCGTCGTGGTAAGATAGTCAATCGGCAACTTGTGCATCAATTTCGAGTTCGCCAAGGCTTGAGTGCTTGGCATGAAATAGCTAAGCCACGGAAGAGTGATTTTAATATTGAAGATCGGCTATGGTTTTGTGATTATCTTGAGGAATGGACGGAAGACGATTTCCTTCACTTGGTTGTCAGCGATGATTTCTTCGTTTATGTCTCCAGAAAACCAAATTTTCAGAATGATCGGGTTTGGGCAACAACTCCTGATGAAGTCCCAGACGACCAGAAGTATCGAGAAATAGTAAAAAATCTAGCATGTGTGGGTGTTTTCATTATGTTCTCTATTCGGAAGCTCATCTGGGTTATCAAACCAAGAGGAACCAGTTGGGATGGGCCTTATTTTCGAAATGTAATTTTAGCCCAACATGTAATTCCGTTTTTGAAAGACCCCGAGTGTGTTTTGGATGTTGAACAGGCAACCTTTCTTCACGACAAAGCCCCCTGTATGAAAGCACTTGCGACTCAACAACTGCTTAAGGACAATAACATTGATTTTTTCGGAAATAATGAATGGCCTGGCAATTCTCCCGATCTTAATGTCTGTGAACATGTCGGATCCATCATGAAGGATCGGGTGGAGTCCTTAATGCTGGAACAACCCATTCAGAATCGGTATTCAACAGAAATTATGACTGCAAAGATCAACGAAGTCCTTGAAGAAATGAGTCATGATACCGATCTCTTTGAGACACTTCTGGGATCATACCCCGTCGATTAATGGCCGTCAGAGCTGCAAATGGGGGCAACACCCGATATTAAAACAAGCGTTTTTTATTCAAAATTAAACGCTCTTTCGCGTGGTTTTGTCTGTTTTTTTCTATTCCTTTCAGTTTCTTCTGTACAGGGGGGGGGCAATCATTTCCTGACACCCTTTATATATTTCAACTTGTAAATATTACATAAATATTACTGAACAAAGAAAATCACCTATTCACTGGTATGCATATGAAATTTTTTTGTCTGCTGTGAGGGTTTTTTCAACTCATATTATATAATTCGACCATGCTGAATTCGAAAATGACATTGGTTTTCCTCAATCAGGTCAGGTTTTTTCTATTGGCCATTTATTATAAGTCCAATTTTATCCAAATTTATTGATTTTTTTAGCTTAAACACTAGATACGAGTAATATTATAAGAACACTCGTGAAAAATGAAAACATTGTGTGAATAAATACTTTTATTCATACAATGAATATGGAAAAAAGTTTATTGAGGAAGGAATGAAGTTTTTTTTGGCTTTCCGTCTGTGTTTTTCTTCGGGCACGTCTCGCTTCAAACACCAGCAATAGTCCGCCAGCATATTGATATCAGTTTCCCTGGTACCTCTCTTCCATTATTTTGATATCTTGGTGAAATCGTTCACCCTGTTCCTCACTATAATCCCCGCAATTTTCAGGAAAATAGTCCAAGTGGGACCACAAAAAGTGCATTTTTATGGACATGCGCGACCCATGAGCTTTGAAAGCTTCCATCAAGTTTTCGACAACGGACTCGTATTCTGGACTTCTACGCTTGCCAAGAAAATCAGTGACAACTGATTTGAATGCCTGCCAGGCATTCTTCTCAGTTGGAGTCATTGCGTTTTCGAACTGAGTATCCTTGATCAAAGTTCGAATTTGAGGACCATCAAAAACCCCAGCATTTAGTTTAGCATCAGATATATGAGGAAATTTACTCTCGAGATATCGGAATGCTGAACCCTCCTTATTCATTGATTTGATGAAATTTTTCATCAAGCCCAGCTTAATATGAAGTGGTGGGAGCAAAATTTTTGTTGGTGGTACAAGGGGCACTGAAACGACATTATGCGACCCAGGTTCAAAATTCTCTCTGGATGCCCATTCACGCTGTGCATAGTGCTTCTCATCCGCTGGGCTATCCCATTTGCAGAGGAAACATGGGTATTTCGTGTATCCCCCTTGCATTCCCAATACAAATGCCACAATCTGAAAAAAAATGAAAATATTTAAAGAATTTAGAGAATTTGTTCTATCAGATAAAAAAAAATCTATGCATTGGACTGTATCACTTCTGTGGGGAAGTTAAGTGTTCTTATACGCTCTCAAATAACCTTTGGAAAAACAACATAGTCAATAGCAATAGTTTACTTATGATATTAGTATTACCTTCAAATCTCCACAGATCCTCCAGTTATGTTGGTCGTATACGAGAGCATCCAGTAAAATTTTCATGTTATCGTAGCTCTCAGTAAGTTGTACGGAATGTGCTACAGGGGCTGATGCAACCCTATTCCCAATGTTGAGAAGTACTGCTTTCAAACTTCGTTTAGACGAGTCTATAAATAGCCTCCATTCTGATGCGTTATATGGCAGGCCCAAGGATTCGATTAGCCCCTCAACATTGCAGCAGTACACTAAGGAAGAGGTATTTTCATGCACTGCAAAAAACTTGCGGAATTCTTCCTCTCGTTTCCTATATTAGGAGAATGTTGTTCCCGGAGCCAGCAAGTTGTCCTCTCGAAGTCGTGAGCCCAAGATCTCGGCAGCTAATTTGGAAAGTCCTAAATCCCTGGTAAGATCATTAAGTTTGGCCTGGTTGAGAGGCCTCTGCTCATTTGAAGCGGTATTTTGAGGTATATACGACTGGGACTGGTCATTGGCATTGGTCATTGATTCATCATCAGAATCATCGAAGTCCAGGGTTTGAGGTGGGTCGGGTATTGGAATTCCAGGACCATGGGGTACAGGTCTCATAGCAGAAGGAATGTCAGGGTATACAACAATGTGTTTATTCTTCTTGTTAACTCCTGAAAATAGAAACACAGAAACATGGATATAAAACTTGCATATGAAATAGAAGAAGCATTCAGACAGTGGCGGCTCGTGAGGGAAGGCTGCGGTCTGTAAGATATGAAATAGGTCGATGGAGTCTGTATATTTTCTTTCTTTTTCATTCATATTGTCCCTTCGGGGACAATATGAATGAAAAAGAAAGAAAATATACAATCATTGTATATGTAAATATAACTTGTATAACAATATGTATGTGTAAATGTATTTTCTATAACAATATGTATATGTAAATGTATGATTACCATTATGGTGAATATTATGCTATATATGGTGAATATTACATTATGGTGAATATTATGTCAAGTTTCATACGAGGATTTCAAAATATTTAAGAAAAATAAATTTATAAGCCCACCTTGGAGGTTTGTCATGCAGAAATAGCAATCTGTCACGTGATCCTTTCCTTCTCTCCAAATCATGGGAATTCCAAAAGGCAAAGATTTCGCTCTGCCTTTGCTCCATCTTCTCAAATTTTCAATGCACGTCTTGCAGCACATATGAGGGGCGAAATTTTTGTCCTGGTCCCCTAGCGTAATTCCAAAGTATGCTCTATACATTGTCTTCACAAATTTAGTGATTTGGGACTGGTTATTTGGCATTGTAACCGTCCCACATATGTAGCAGAATCTATTGGGATCATTTTTACACGCTCTATTCATTATGAAATATTTTATCTATATGCCTGAAAAGTAAAAAAAGATATTATACAAGTGAAACAAGTGATGATAGATGTTACTGTTCCAATTCCGCTTTGACAAAATCACGAAAAATTCTATTTTACTTATGAGGCCATAGCCGGATAACCTGAGCTGATTGAGAAAAACGGATTGCAGATTCGAAATCAGCAGGAAAAACTCTATAAGAATCACTTACAAAACCCTTGACAGCAAAATTGATGCATACCAGTGTTATATATGCAAGATCCTTAGCTCACTCCACAATATACAGACACAGTACCAGAATTTGTTACTCATGTACCGTACGGTAGCTAAAATGATGTTGAATAGTTTTATTACTCAGTAAAATGAAAAAATAATTTTATTTTAGTTTCATAAACTGAATATGAATATTTAAAGTAATTGTTTTTCCTTATGTTGAAGGTATTTTCTTTCTTCGACAATGTAAACAACAAAATTTTTCATTAAAATTTCAAGTCTCTGGTGGCCAATTTGAATAAAAAAAAAATGAATATACAATTTGCGTTTATAAAATTATTACAATAGTTTATACTTTATAATATTTAGAGCTTAGCTAGTTTGAGAAAATGTAAATTTATGGGCAACTTAACTTAGCTGTCTTTTTCGTGAATGTATGAAATTTTTTATATAATTATACTTTGAAATGAGTATAAATTATCAAAAATAGTATTTTTTGTATTTTCACTTTTCTATAAATATAGATTTTATTTTGTAATGAAAATTTTAAAATTTCAAAGAATCGGTAAAAGAATCGGCTAAATTCGGCCGATGCCTATGCCAAAGAAAATGACCACTTCTGCCGATTAATCGGTACACCACTAATTTCTATTGTAATTTCTCTTATTATACCGTATTGTTTATCACTTCTTTCTCTTATTTCGAAGATTATCTCAATTTTCATTTGTAATGACAGAATTAACAAAATGCAACTTTATTTCATTTCCTACAAACTCTATTTATATTTCTCATTTTCCTTTGTAAAAATTGAACTGAATCTCAAAGAGTTTTGTCTGAAAAGCTGTCATGCTATGCGCCTCGGTGGTGTAGTGGTTAGCGTCGCTGACTACGAATTCATCGGCCCCGGGTTCGAGACCCGATGACGGCAGCAGGCGCGCAGTAAAACCCAGCTGTTCATCTTTCCACACAATAAAGAAAGTGGTTGGTAGATAAATGAGTACCCTGGGTGGCCTAGTAGTTAAGACGCTGGGCTGCTGGTGGGGCGTGGTTCGGATTCCACGTTAAACTGTAGGTCTAAGGTGGAGTGAAAAGCTTGACCTTCGTCAGAATGAACAATTCGGGCGGAAGCTAACCAAAGGTATGCTTCCGAATGGCATATTCAGATAAAAATGCTGTAATTAGACTACTTGCCACTAAATATACAAATTTAAACGGTAATGTCAACATTGTGTAAACTTATATTGATGTAATTTATATCTTATGTAATGTGTTCTTTTTGAATAAAGACTATTATTTTTATTATTATTAAAAAGTTTTTCTATTTTTTCAAACTTGTGCATTTATGGTGTATCGCTCTCTTCTTCTTTCCATCGAATATGGATTTAATTTGCATAATCTTTTCCACTAATTTAGTTTTTTGTAGCCATTGATTTTGAGTGGGAAATTTCTTTGAATTTCTTCAAGCTCATTAATTATATATATATATATATTATATATATATATATATATATATAGAGAGAGAGAGAGAGAGAGAGAGAGACCTTTCACATATTCTGTGCGATGATTCCTCATTTCACGAAGGTCAAGCTCGTCGCCCCTCCTCTCGAGTTGGCCTGGTGAAGTAGTGAGTTGGTTTCTTGTACTCTCTACCTCACATAGCCAGGTACGCCCAGCTCATGGGGAATGTTCTGGACCAGGCGTCTAGTCTTCTTTTGAAGATGTCCACTGTAACCCCACTCGTGTTCCTTAGGTCTTTGGGCAGCTGATTAAACAGTTTTGGTCCTCTCACAACAAAACTATTTTCTTTCAGGGTTAAGGATGTCCCATGTCTAGCCTTTAATTTGGGAACACGACACAGTCTTCCTTTTCTACTTTCCACTGTTGTTTGGGGAGTTACAGGGTTCAGAGTAAGATTAGGGACTAGTTTCTCCATAATTTTCCAAGTATAAATAACGGTGTGTGTGTGTGTTCTCCTTTCCAGTGAATATAGGTTTAGTTCGCGTAACCTTTCCCAGTAATTTAGTTCTTTGCATCCCTTGATCTTGGCTGTGAAGCTTCTCTGAATCCCTCCTAGCTGTCTAATGTCTTCTTTTTTATACGAGCATGTTAGGACCGAGCAGTATTCCAATTTGGGTATGATCAGTGTTTTCAGTAGAGGAATCATTATATTCCTATCCCATCCCTTCGTTTAAAAGTTCTCAGTATCCGCCCAGTTATTCTCTTTGCTCTGTTTACTGCTATCTTATTTTGTGTTTCAAATTTCGCATCATCAGTCATTACAACCCCTAAATCTTTTGCTCTAGAATTTCTCTGAATTTCCTGTTCATTTGGGGTATAATATTCCATGGATTTTAAGGTCTTCTCTTTTTCCGTACCGTAACAGCTGAAATTTCTCAGTGTTAAACTTCATATTGTTGTCTTCCGTCCACTTGTAGATTCTGTTTATGTCGGTTTGTAGAGATCCTATATCTTCTGGGTTTCTTATTTTTCTACTGATCTTTGTGTCATCGGCAAAGGATGTTACTGTGCTGTCTCTGGTAATGTCCTCATCTATGTCAGTTAGCATGATGATGAAGAGTAGTGGAGCTAATATGTTCCTTGTGGTACTGAGCTGAGGACCTCTGACTCTGATGAAGATACGCCTTGTACTGTAACGACTTGCCGCCGCTCACGCAGGAAATTATTTATCCATTTCCGTATTTTTCCTGTTATTCCCATCTATTTCAGTTTATGTATTATGATTCCATGGTCACACTTGTAGAACGCTTTGGCAAAGTTTGTGTATATTACATCATAGTTTTCATTACTTTCAAGTGCATCAATAATGTTGTTGTAGTGTTCCATTAGTTGTGATAGGCATGATCTGCCTAACAGAAACCCATGTTGGTTATCATTTAATTTTTTCTGAGTTTCCAAAAAGTCAGATTTTCCGTCTAACTATTCTTTCAAATATTTTAGTGAGATGAGATGTAAGCGACACCAGCCTATAATTTTTGGCCTCGGATCGATCTCCTCCTTTATATATTGGGACTATGTTCGCGCTCTTTAGGTTGCCCGGTATTTCTCCCGTGTCTAGTTATCGTCTCCATATCCAATATAGGGGCTCAGCAATTGCATTCTTCCAGTTTTTGATCAGTGTGGCATTCCATTTATCCAGTTCTGCTGCTGAGTATGTTTTTAGTTTTCCTATAGCTTGTGTAATATCATCTGTCATACTTTCCCCTTGTACGGGACTCCAATAAACCTTAGCCCCCCCGCCCATGGCCTAAACCATTAGAGGTACAGTAAAACTAAACATACCTTACAAAAGAGAATTTAATCCTGCATTTAATGAGAAACAATTAAAACTTGGTGTTCCCGCCATTGGCTTCCAAGACAGCCTGAATTCGCTTTGGGTAGTTTGCCAAAAGTGACGTGAATAGATCTTGATCGTTATGCAAATTTGCTAAAACAGTTTCAATGTGTTGCGTCATTGTATCCTTCGAAAATAGATTTGCTGCAGGTTCTTGAAACAAGAGACATTCAACCTTGTCCTTTATAACTGATCCAATGTGTTCACAGACGTTCAGGTCAGGAGAATTTCCTAGCCATTCTTCATTTCCAAAGAAATCGATCTCATGGTTCCGCAACAACTGTTGAGTGGCTAATGCCTTAAAGCAGGGGGCCTTATCGTGCAGAAGTGTGACCTGATCGACATCCATAACATTGTTTGAGTTTCTTAGAAAAGGAATGACATGCTGGGATAGAATAATATCACGAAAATACTGTCCATCCCAACTCTGACCATTTGGCTTCAGCACCCACATAAGCTTCTTTGCAGTGAACAAAACAAACACACCAACACAGTCTGGACTTTTTAATAATTCACGATAATGTTCATTGTCATCGATTTCATCTGGTGTTGTGGCCCACACTCGATCATTTTGGTAGTTAGGCCGACGTGTTACGTAAACAAAAAATTCATCGGAGACAGCTAAATGCATGAAATCATCCACATCCCAATTTTCAAGATAATGGGCAAACCACATTCTGTCATCGATGTTAAGTTGAGTTTTTCTTGGCTTTGGAAGTTCAGGCCAAGGCTTTAAACCTTGCCTATGACGGTACAGTCGAATGATCCCACCACTAACGATCTTTCCTCTCAACACTTCGATCTCTCTAGAAAGTTTAGCACAGCTGTTTTTCCGCTTACGCGTACCGCTTTCAATGATGTCCTTTGTTTCCTGAGAGAATGGCAAATTTGGGCGCCCAGATTTGGTTGTATCCATTTCACATTCATCCAAAGTTTTATTCCAATTTCTTTTGACGAAGTCCTCACTTCTTCGCAACTTTTTGGCAACCCATGAACGTGTTAGAAAGGTGGCTTCAGCATCACGAGCTTCCCGAAATGTTATTGCTCGTATGCGATCTATCACACGATGCCTCTCCGAATCACCAATTAATTGAGAAGCCATTATATTATCACTTTATCAGCTAGAGTAATTTTAATACCTGCAATAAATAAAGAATTTTATATATTTTTATAATCACTAAAGACTATTTCGATATAAGTAAACATTTAAGCTGCAAATTGGAGGGCTAAGGTTTTTTGGAACCCCTTAGTTCTTCTTTGAAGAACGCGTTTCTATTGCATACCAGTTTGTCAGTTTTTGGGATACTGAAAGATGATTCGAACTGAGCTCTTAATATTTCAGATACTTCTGTTAGAGCATCAGATAAAGCACACTTTTCGCTTTTCAAAGGTCCGATAAGTCGCATGGTTTTTCGACTTCCTTTTTGCAAAATTATTGAAGTATTTTGAGTTAACCTTTATCGCTTCTTTAGCGTTGTCGTCGTCTTTTTCTGTATGCTTCTCAATAGTTCCTGTATGACGCCATTGATACTCTGCAGTTTATCATTTAATATTTTTCTGATGTTATCTTTACAGTTACTTAATTTTGCAGTCACTCTTTTTCTCTTTCGGAACAAGGACTTCTTTTGTCTCTCGAACCTGCTTCTCTTTCCTCTTTGTTGTATTTTTGAGACATGTCTTTTCACAATTTCCAGCGTCTTCTCTTCTAAAGTCATTACATCTCTTCCGTTGTCTTGGCCTCGAAAATGGTTTTCCAATCTATTACTTCTATGTTCAATGCAACATCTTCCCAGTTTATAGCTTTGGAGTGAAAATTAAAAATTTCGAATTTGCTTCTTTCTGTTATTCGTGTTCTTTCCTTTCCTGTTGTTATTTCAATAATGTTTGATCCGATATTATAGTTGGGGATATTTCTACATCATCAATTAGGTTGCTCTTGTTTGTGAATACCAAATCTAGGCAGTTGTTTTTTCTTGTGTTTTCTGTTATTTCTTGCGTTAACATAAATTCATCAGCTAGAGCTAGTAGCATTTTTACCTGCTCCTGGTCTTCCCGTGTGCCCCCTTGTCCTGGTGTATACATATATTTTTTCCTATCCTTTTGTACTTCATGAATGGGAAATTAAAATCACCACAGAGAAAAATATTTGGGGATGGAAAGTGTAGATCCCAGTTTCTTACCTCTGTAATGGAATCTGAAAATTTTGAGGTTGGCGTGTTTTGGGGTCTGTACATTACAATTAGTACCATATTTAATTTTTCAACTTTTACTGCTACACATTCTATGTAGGTGTTTGAGGTACTTATAGTCATTTCTGCCATATGCCTTTCGCGTGTGTAAATAGCACATCTTCCTTTACGTCTCACTGTTCTGTTGGCTCAGAGTATGTTATAATTGTCAATTTGTATTTCTTTTTTGTCAACAAAGAACTCACAGTTTTCACAGTTCGCCTGGCAAGCCTTTAGATAAGTTTCCGTGAGGCATGCAAAGTCTGCTCCGGCTTCTTGCATGAGTCCCTTCAGGTATAAAACTTTGTCCGGGGAATGATTTGATTTAAGGCCCTGAATGTTGACTAGGATTATTTTTATTTTTTCTCTATCGTTTTCGCATACAGGTGGTTCCGATTCGTTTTCCAATGGTGGTGCCGGTTTCGTTGCTTTGTAGTCCTCCGAGAATTTGCCTCTTTTTATCTTTGTCGTACCTGTTGTCCCAATAACGCATGAAGTGTCTTTGTGTGTGCCTTCTGTCTGGCTCTCGGATTCCTATAATAATTGTCAGCTGACTTTGCATTTGCTGGATAGTATTTAGCAGCTGAATTGTGTTGGCTACGTCTAAAAAATTGGTACCCTTCTTTGATGTTCGTTTTTCCTGTTCATCCGTTGCATTCCTTTGAAGGTGGTGGTAACGGCATTTTTGTCCATATTCGCACCTCCTATATCTTGCATAGGTGTTGCAGACAGTAAAATGGTGGAACTTGCGCTTCTTTTCAAATTTGCAATATCCACTTGTGTAATGTGTGTGTGTGTGTGTGTGGTGTGTGTGTGTGTGTATATATATATATATATATATATATGTGTGTGTGTGTGTGTGGTGGTGTGTGTGTGTGTGTATAAGGTTATGTTAGTTTTTCAAATTGAGAATTTAAAAAGTTGGTATCTTGCTTTCGCGGAAATATATAAATGTGTGTGTGTGTGTGTGTGTGTGTGTGTGTGTGTCTGTTTTCTGTGCGTCTGTCTGTCGTCAGAGAGTGAAAATGACATATAGCTATAATCCAATATAAGAAACTATTACGGCTTCTCAATAATCCCTGTGTACTACATTCATACATACACACATATATATATATATATATATATATATATATATATATATATATATATATATATATATAAAACTTGGTTAATCTTGGTTTTTGCTTCCGCCTGATTTGTTCATTCTGACAAATTACCCTTGGTTTCGCTCCCGCCCGAATTGTTTAAAGTGGAATCCGAACCACGCCCCAACACCAGCCCAGCGTCTTAACTACTAGGCTACCAGTTTGCTCATTTACCTACCAACCAATTTTTTTTATTGTGTGGTAGGATGAACAGCTGGGTTTTGTTACGCGCCACCTGCCGTCACCGGGTCTCGATCCCGGGGCTGATGGATTCGTAGTCAGCGACGCTAACCACTACATCACCGAGGCGCGTATACGAGTGTGTGTATATATATATATATATATGTGTGTGTGTGTGTGTGTGTGTACGACGAACAGTAGCACCCGATAATACACTTAAGTACAACACTTAGACACAGCATTCAATTCACAAACGCGAAAAAGAGAAAGAAAAAGTAATTGGCCACAAACAAATGATGCCATATTAAAATACAATGAAATATCAACATATAAAAAGATCGAGGGAAAAATTTACCTCAAACCACAGTATCAAAGGGAAAAAAACAAAAACAAGAAAAATTATTTAAAGAAACTACTAATCATTTTTAGCTACATACAGTATGTATAGCAACACCGCTTCTTGTAAATCAGCGAAGATAAGTGACACTGGGTGTGTTCAGTATTTAGATGAGTACCGGTCCAGATAATGTAACGACCCGTGCGTAAAGCTGTAGGTCCCCTCCTTTACGTGACCTTTGCCGTTACGAAGGAGGATAAACAGCATCGTTCTCGTCATACAGCATAAACTTTGTTTAAGAGTAGTTACAACTAATAGATTTTCTGTCTTCGAACTAGTCAGAGGAGCTAATAGAGAAATAGGAGCGACTGATGCACACTCTGAGCCTCTAAGGGATAGGACTGTAGTGACACTTGTAGTGTCCAACTGAAGATGCAGAGTCTTTTGCAAACAACCTATGTAATATACCGTCAACAATTGCGATATAACTCATCGAACCAAACATGATCAAGATGACGTCATACCAAGCGCACATAAGATGACATCACAGCGCGGGAGACCTCAAGTCGTGGACGTGCCGCAGCGTTTTCGCTCTCCGAAATTCAAGTTATTCAACCTTAGTGACACGTGGACCATGATCATGTAAACATCATTTGTGCAAGCCCCACTTCGGCTTGTTGTGTCATTCACCTATCTTTATATAAAGACTATTTATCACCTCGTGCGTTAACAATTGTCAAACCATTATATATTGAATGCATTATTTCAAGTGTACACCAGTGGTGTAGTCGTAATTTCTTCAGTGGGGTAACGCAACAACAATTTTTCTTATATAGCATTTCTATAAAATTCTGCAGCGTTTTTACATTTTATGTACATTCCCAAAAACACGTTGAAATTGAAGGGGTTAGGAAAGAAATATAGTTAGAAAGAGTATGTATTACAAAAATGTTCAGTAGAAACAGCAAAAAATATAAAAAATATAAAGTAAAATAAAACCAGTAGGGTAACGCTAAAAGTAAAATAAAACCAGTGGGGTAACGCCGTTACCTTGCGTTACCCCCGGACTACACCACTGGTGTACACATTATTTCCAATATAAACAATTCGCATATTGTTTCATTTATAATTCAATTTATTTTGTGTAGCAGGATCCAACAACTGTTTCAGCAGAGCTACGTATACGAATAATATTCTTAAGTCCTTTTGCCAACAGGAAAATGTCGAATTCGTCGATATGTGGAGTCATTTTTCTAATAAAAAGGATTTATTTTTACGTGATGGCCCTCACCTCAATGGCGTGGGAGCAGCTTGTCTTGGTACACTATTACAAGGCTCTGCAATGGCTTTTCAGGCAAAAAAAAAAAAAAACGGCGAAATTCCAACGCAAGCGACCAACTTAATTTTTTTTTTTTACAGTGAGCGACATCTCCACGAAGAATCTCGAAATTCTACTGCGGTACTCAGAATTTTATAAATGTATTTTATATCAACGCTCGAAGTTTAAGATTTAAATTTGGTGAACTATTAAGTATCGTCCTTGATAAAAAATTTGAGGTTGTAGCAATTACTGAATCTTGGTTAAATACAGAGAGTAGAGATTTTCTTGGAGAATATCATATTCCTGGTTAGTGGTTATGAGTTATTTAACAATGATAGAATAGAAAAAAAAATTGCAAAAAAAAAAATTGCAGAAATTTATAATATAAATGCAACTTTTTTGAAATTTAGACAATTCACGAAAGGAATTAATTATAGGTTACAAGCAATTGATAAGGCGAAGCAAAACACATTAGAAAAAGTAAGCTCAACTATGAGCTATATATATAGTGAACCAAATTAAACCGAATCAGAAGGAATTCTATAATTATGTTAGGAATGAAAAAGTAGCTTCGCAGATTATTAGATTATTGGTCCACTCATAGGTGAAAACAACAAAAAAATTCCGATGACTTACAAATGACGGAAGTTTTAAATAAATTTTTCTCTTCCGTGTTTACTAACGAAAATATGAATAACATTCCTGTTCCCATAATCATGTTCATTGTTCAATGATGATCAGTTAAAGCTCCACGATTCTACCATTAGTGAAACTATAGCACTCTCGGCCATGGGTAAAATTTATTCAAATAAACTCCAGGTCCAGATAAGCTCTACCCTAGGGTACTTAAAGAAATACACTGCACAACAAGTCTCTTCTCTCATATATGAAATGAAATGAAAAGGTTTATTGGCAGACTATAGTCCATATGACAAATATTATTAACACAATGACAGTTCATATACTAAGGATCAGTGCTGGGCAGCGCAAACGAAAATTCACTTGCGCAAGCGCAAATGCGCAAACCCAAACCCATAACTTGCGCAAGCGCAAATGCGCAAACTTCTCGAAACTTGCGCTTGCGCAAACGCAAACGCAAACTATTTATATATACAGGGTTTTCAAAAAAAAAATAGGTGCGTTTTTTTTTTTGGACACCCTGTATAAAATTAAATTTATAGTAAATCAAATCAAATCAAAAGACTTTATTAACAGACACACGATCCATAGATATATCAATAAAGGGATCTTTTCCGTTTGACACACATGGTTCGATTTTATTTTAAATTTCTACACAGACGTAGTTTTGCATGCAGATTACGAAAATCAGAACCATTTTTTGGAGAAATTAATAATAAAAAAGTTACAACTAGCCTAAGACCCGCCCTTCGTGCGGGTCGCCGGTAGCAAAAATTAACCAAACTATCACGACTTAACCTAACCAATCGTCAAGGGCGTACAATTAACCTAAAAAATAAATAAAAAACAATATCACGACTTAACCTAAACGTTACTGAGCGTGACCGACAAACGTTCCTCAGCGTGACCGACTGACAAACTGAGCGGGACGGACTGACTGACAGACATTCCTGGGTGTTTATAGTATTAATAAATAAATAAAAAAAAATTTATTGTTTTTTATTTATTTTTTAGGTTAATTGTACCCCCTTGACGATTGGTTAGGTTAAGTCGTGATAGTTTGGTTAATTTATTTACCCGCGACCCGCACGAAGGGCGGGTCTAATAAAATACTTTAAAGGGTTGTAACTTTTTTATTATTAATTTCTCCAAAAAATGGTTCGGAGTTTCGTAATCGGCATGCAAAACTACGTCTGTGTAGAAATTTAAAATAAAATCGAACCATGTGTGTCAAACGGAAAAGATCCCAATAAAGAATAGATACAAAATTACAATGTTAACTAAATAATAATAAAAAAAAAAGAAATTACAATATTACAAAAAAAACACTTCAAAGCTCCTCAGAGTCCTCCTCCAACTCCATCGTGAGCAGGTCCATGTTGCCCTTCAGGAACACAAACCTCTCAAAGTTCTCAGAGGTCAGGCTGGACCTCTTGGGCTTCATGATGTCAGACCCCTGGGAGAACACCCTCTCCACAGCTGCAGAGCTGGGGATGGCCGTGTTGTACTTCAGAAAGACCTCAACCCAGGCGGCGCGGTACAGGGCGGGGAACATCCCCTGCTCCAGCTCCTTGCTGGTCTTCTCCTTTTCAGAGCACCAAGCATGTAGCTCCTTCCCCACCTTGGTGGAGAGGCGGTTGCGGGTGGCGCTCTCTATTGGGGTCCTCAACTCCTAGAAACAACACAAAAATTACTAATTTACTTAAAAGTTGAATTACTTTCTAAGTTTCTTAGATAAGTGAAAAATATTTTAATTAATATTTATTTTATATTTCATATTTCTGTCATGTGGACATGACAATCCAAACCTACAGAGTTATACAGTAAAATTTTTAAAAAATAATAATTATTTGAAATTAAATATTTAATAATTTATAATCTACATATTCTAAATCTATCACCTTGAAAAAGTCATCCTCCTCATCCTCCTCTTCACCATTGCTGCCTGTGGTCTCTATGGCGGCCTGCTCCTTGACCTCATCCAGCATTCTCTTGGAGCCAGAGTCCTTGGTGTCGCCAGAGAGGGACCGGCCGCGCTTGGACCCACCAGTGATGGCAGCGAGGAGGGCTTTGCTCTGGTTGGGGTGAACCTTGAAAAAAAAAATTATAAATTATATTGTAATGACAGTGATATACAACAGAAGTGTTTGAATTGAGACAAAGTATAATTTATTATTTAATTATATTTTAATAAATAATAATTTCTAAAGTTAACTACTTATCAAGTTTTTTTTCAATTTTAAATTTATAAATAAACTTAAACTCACATGCTGGTAGTGGCTCTTGAGGGTGTACATGCTGATGGTGTTGAAGCTGACCTTGGCCTTGCACCTCTTACAGATGATGCTGCCCCTCTCAACCACCCTCTTCTTGCTGGTCAAAGGTCCAAAGAAGGTGTCCAGGTGGGGCCAGGGGTTGTCGATGTCCTCTTCCTCCTGGTGAGGCTCTGAGCCATGGCTGGTCACGCTGCCGGCCGGGCTGGGGGCAGAGGTGGGGCTGGACAGAGACTGGTGTCTGAGGCTGTCCATGGTTCACTAGTTATAGACAGTAGTTATGACTTATGAAGTTTCTAGAAGTTACTAGAGTAGTTAGTAGTTTGAACTCTGAAATAAAATTAAAATCAACTAATCAAACAAACGTGTTTCACGAGCGTTGTTGGTATACTGAGTGCTCACTGCTGTCTGGCGGCGCCACCTGTCTGGCAGTCACGTGTTTATGAGCTGAATCCACTATTTTTAATATTTGTTTTTTTTTCACGTTTGCGCAAGAATTGGCGCAAACGCAAATGCGCAACCGAAATCACACTTGCGCAATTGCGCAATCTGCGTTTTGCGCAAGTGTTTGCGCAAGTGCCCAGCACTGCTAAGGATAGAAATATATACAATTGATTAGAAATAATACTGTAATGTCGAAGTTAAGTGGACCTACAGACAGACGTTTTCGTACCAAGAAGTCCATAGCTTAGAGGATAAATGGCAGGACTCATGGATAGCTTGGATGATCGGGTTGGTTGATTTTTTAATTCTTTGCATTAGACTGTATTGAGCACGTCTTGTTAGCTCCGGGAAGCTCGGGACATTGCGGGTAGCAAACATTTGCGAAGCTGAGCATCTCGGGGATAATTTATGTAAGAGTCTAAAAGACCTGTTGTACAGCAAATTTAAGGTTCTGCCAGAACCTTTTTTTATAATTCACCCACAGTTGCTGTCCGTATATATTACTGCAGAAAGTACGAAAGAGTGTCTTTAGCTTCACTTGTACAGAATCGAAAGTTCCTTATGGTCATATTCGCTTCAGCACACAGGCTTCGAGATTGTTTTCTTATATTCGAGTCATCACTCAAGGAGCTGGTAATAGTTTGACCCAAATACTTAAACTCTTGTACTTCCTCAATTACCTCACTATTCATTTTACACCTTATATCAGCTGGCTGATTACAGCTTTTAGGATGAAATTGCATAACCTGTTTTTGTAACATTAAAAAGAATATCATGTTTCTGCGAATATTCTTCGCAGACTTTTAGTAGCCGATCCAGACCTTTAACAGAGGGACCTATTAACACCATATCATCGGCATAAACTAAGTTATTTATCCTTGTGTTATCTATACAACATCCCACTGTTGCCTCGTTAAGTGAAGCAATTAATCCGTCAATATACACATTAAACAGCATAGGGGAGAGCAAGAAGCCTTGTCTCACCCCACAAGAGGAGCCAAAACACTCGGATAGTACATTGTCCCACCTAACAGTGAAAGATTGGTGGGAATATCAAAATTTCAATAAATTTAATATGTACATGGGAACCTCCCTGTTTTCTAGTTTTGCAAGTAAAATATTGTGGTTCACCCTATCATATGCCTTACTTATATCTAGGAAACAGCTACAGTATAAATAGTTGAATTACTGTCAATGTATTTAGATATTGTTTCTTTAAGTACATAGATACACAGGTCAGTTGAGTGGGACCTTTTAAAGCCAAACTGATTAGATTCCATAGGAAATCATTTAATCGGAGTAACAAGAATTTTTCTAGTAGTTTCGAGAAGCAGGAAGCGATAGCAATAGGCCTGTAATTATTGCTGGACAGAATGTCTCCGTACTTATTTTTGCCCAGGGGCTCATGAACTCTGCAGGGATATAGCTATGAGCAAGCATGGCTGATAGGAGCAATGATATATGCAGACAAACTACGTCATTTGCATATTTTAAGTTCTCATTCGATAAGTCATCTACCCCTGACGCAGAACCAGTCTTTAACTCTTTAATTAACCTCTTTACTTCAGAAAATGATATCAAAGTATTTTCCCTTGTCCCTCCTACAATCGTTTCGCTGCAATCTATCTTAAGATTATCCCTACTCACACTGTTAAGAATGTTAGAATAGTGGTTTTTTCACAGCTTTGCAATTTCATCCTCCCCCGACACCCCATCGATTGTCGGAGGGAGGACATTTTTGACACCCGTTTGATTCTTAACAAATTTCCAAAATTTGTTATTATCGTTATTTATGTGAGCTTCACAGGCTTTTGATGCTCGAATAGACTCTTCTTCTTGTTTACATCGCATTATGGCCGCCTTATACTGACCCCTACTTCTACACATATTCATGTATACTGGTCCTAATCTGGGTCTACCATGAAAGCACCACAAATTATATTATACGCGTCTTTCGATTCCCTCTTCAGGGGGACAATAAAATCATTCCATCCAGGAATAATCTCAGTATAATAGTTGTAAGATTTAATGAGGGGGCTTCCTGCTTCTCTTAACAGGGATATTATCTTCTATAATACCTATCTATGAGTTTACAGTGAGAATCATTTGAGCAAGGATTATTACAGGCAAGATGCAAAATTTCTAAATTATTAAAAAGGTGACTTGTTCTGTCTTTGTATTCTATTCTCTGCTGCATATTAACATTGGACCAATCGACGCGATTATTCTTACCTATTAAGTTCTTGTTAAGTCGTGTTGCGCATAAATTGGTAAAGTTAATTACTATTTCTAATGGTCTATGATCAGAAAGAAGGAAATCATGCAGAATATGAACTCTAACAATTCGATCCTTTAGATTATTACTAGTGAGACAATGATCAATCCACCTGGTGGTACCACTCATATCACTAACATATGTAAAATTACCACTGGTTACCCCTAATACATCTAAATCACTTATACTATTAAATTGGCCG
Source organism: Bathynomus jamesi (assembly GCA_023014485.1). Taxonomy (NCBI): domain Eukaryota; kingdom Metazoa; phylum Arthropoda; class Malacostraca; order Isopoda; family Cirolanidae; genus Bathynomus; species Bathynomus jamesi. Next base: position 661,764 of record JAJOZX010001138.1, on the reverse strand, counting down.
ACTCGCACATGTTACCCAATTCTACAAAGAATTCCGAGTTCACATGTGCGTTAAAGTCCCCCATTATTATACAGTGAGAATATTTGGGGTTATCTGATAATGACTTAATTTTGTACAGCAAATCAATGTATTCATCTAAATTACTGCCGTTGTTGTATGATAAATAGCAGTTTACAATTAATATGCAATCATTGTTCACTTGTAATTCAATGCCTAACAACCTTACATTATCGCTTGTTAAAAATTTTATATGTTTTGACAAATTTTTCCTTATTAAGAAAGCAACACCACCAAAATGCCTACCGTACATTAATTCATCTGACAAGTCTACTGCTGATGACGCATGGTACAATGGTACATAAAGTCATCATGGATGGTAGGAAGGAATTTTATCTCTTGCTTAGGTAGCCAGTGCTCCTGCAGGAGTATCAAATCTGCACTGTCGCAGATTTTATGAACATCTAAAGTTGAATTCCTAACTGACCTTACATTATATGAGACTATTTTCAACAAGTTATCCGCCATGACTGATAGAAAATTTATTATTAGTAAGATTATTATTATATACACATCATTATACACATTATTATTATATATTTAATAATTAATAATAATAATAATAATAAATCGTTACAGTTTGGAGAAGTTCCGTTCGATTGGAAACTTGCAAACATTACGCCAATATTTAAAAAAAGGGAGAAAATCGCTTCCGAGAAATTATCGTCCAATTAGTCTGACTTCAGTAGTTGGTAAGCTTATGGAGATGATCTTTCGGGACAAAATAGTTAATCACTTATAAATTAATAATTTAATCAAAGATTCTCAACGCGGATTTCGACGTAATCGTTCTTGTCTTACTAATTTCTCAACTTCTTTAATGATATTGTAAATATATATGACGAGAGTAAAAGAGTAGATGTTATATCTTTCGATTTTCAAAAGGCGTTTGATAACGTGTCCTATAGGAGATTATTAGCTAAACTTCAGCCTCACGGAATTGATGGTAATATTCTTAATTAAATGGATTGAAAACTGGCTTAGTGGCTGTAAACAAAGAGTGGTCATTAATGGCAAAGCGTCTAACTGGAGAAATGTGCCACAGGGCTCAGTTCTGGGACCAGGTTTTATTATTATTTACATTAATGACATCGACATAGGAGTAAAGAATATTATTTCAAAATTTGCGGATGATACTAAACTAGGGGAACGAACAGCGGCAGAACGTTTGCAGATTCAAGAAGATATTAATAAGTTACTCGAATGGGCAGAAATCTGGCAAATGAACTTCAATGTAGGTAAGTGTAAAATGTCGCATATCAGCTGAAACAATGTTAAAACAATGTTAAATGTATTTTATGCGCCACAAGACACTAACTAGTATTACGGAAGAGAAAGATTTAGGTATTATTGTTGCCAATACTCTTAAACCGAGTAAGCAATGTATCGAAGCCGTCAGAAAAGCAAATAAAATCTTAGGATATAGTAGATTTTTTAAGTTTAAGTCGGAGAAAACAATGCTAACATTATATAATTCCTTAGTACACCCCCACCTGGAATACAGAGTTTAGTTCTGGTCCCCATATTTAGGGCAGGACATAGAATAGAGAGGGCGCAGCGACGGGCTGCTAATATGATTCTTAGACTTAGAAACAAATAATACGTTGTCCGTTTAGAAAGGTTAAATTTATTCTCACTCGTAAAAAGGCGTATTCCAGGAGATTTAATCCAGGTGTTTAAGATGATAATGTCGATAATGTCGACGCCGAAAAATATTTCACCTTCAGAAATGCAGATAGGACTCGCGGTAATGATCTCAGATTAGTGGGTAAACTTTAATTCTAAAGAAGCTAAACATTTTCTCTTCAATCGTATAGTTAATCTGTGGAATGGATTGCCAGCCAGAGTAGTTCAAAGTAATTCCGTCGAATCCTTTAAAAAGAGATTAGATGCTTATCTTCCCTTAAACTCCCAGTTGGAAGCATTTGTTGGCGCATAAAAATATTGTTGGGTTTTCGCTCGGATTCCCTCCTCTGTACTTTAAAATTTTCACTTTATCTTTAAATTTCTTTCCTTTCTTTCAACCTCCATTCTTTGCTTTGCTTTAAAACTTTCACTCGTCTTTAAATTTTCTTACCTCTTTTAACCTTTCTTCTTAAACAGACAGCCTTGTTGGGACTAGCCGGTCTGTTGCTGTTTGGTGTCCTTTGTGTTCTTTTGTATACCAATTCTTTCTCATTAACGAGTAAATATATAGATTGCAAGTTACATTTTCTACAACACTTAACAAAGGAAACAAATACATACAGAAATAATCTGTTTATCAGAGAGACATCTGCATAAATGTAAAATTGGAGGTGAAAATTGTACCGAAGACTGAAGAAGTAACGAAAATTACAACGTACAGTATATTCAGAGCAGAGAGATTAACTAAAAAAAAGGGTGAAGATGTATATATACAGTATTTTAAAAATATACACGCAAGAAATTATGGCATTGGTAGGTCAAACAGTACAATTGAAAAACTTATAGTGCTGCAAACGAAATTGAAAATATATCGAGATCGTTTATACACCATTCATTTCCAACCTTTGTAAACTGCGAAGAATTTAACTTTCCTTGCATCACATGGAAGAAGAGCAATGGTGTGGTTGTGGAAAATTATTTTTATGGTAATACATCAAAGAAAGCTGAATCTAAGCAAAGTTACTGTTGAAACGTATGGAAAAATATGCCTGAACTTAAGAAGTTACAGAGATGACACGTAAGGAGACTGTACACTGTACAGGGTCTATTTATGACAAATAACAAGTAATGCAGATGTTAACCAAACCAAAATTTTGACCATAACCTTAAAGAATTCAAAGAAAATTGTATGAGAAGGAACCTACAACTTGCTCGTATGATAAGGAAGGTACATTCGAAGGATTAAATCTGAATTCAGACAAAATTAACTCGTAACTCACAAGTACAAAAATAAAATAGATTAACTGAAGAGTTTTATTTGATGAGGAAACATGAGAAGGATGCCTTTCGATAACAGAAAGGGAAATAGAAACGATATTATTAAACTACACACCAAAAAGGCATGAAACAAGAAGTAATAAAATCAAAAGATGAGAAAGCTTCTTTTTTTTGGGGGCGAAAAAACTGTTAAACGTATAACAAAATAAATGAGAAGAAACACAAACTGGGAAAGAAAATGAGTGAACAGAGAAAAATCTGAAACCAACATTCATTCTTAAATCTCTTGATGAAGAAAGTCCTTGGCAACTTGACGAAGGATGCACCCAAACATAGAATTGCCAGGGACTTCCTGGACGCACACTATAAAAAGCCGAAAGTATTGAAAAAAATCTAAAATACTTTCTCACTTTCCCAAAACTGAAGATAAAGTGGAGTGCAAATATTTAAAACTTAAAAAACAACAATGGAGATTATAAGTTATAAATGACGCAAAAGAAATGAGTGAATTGCTTGATGACCGATTTCATTCAGTATTTATTTCGCCTAAATTGGATATGAAGATTGAAAATCCAAAGACCTTTTTTCGAAACAGATGTACGAGAACTAAGAACTGATTCGAACAGAAACTTGCTCCGCAATATTGATTTCTTATAAAACTGGTCATAATTAATGCACTATCTAAACTGCGCGACAACTCATCCCCAGGGTATATTAACACATGGAATGCGAAGTTTCTAAAGAAAGCATGTCGAAACCATTATACTGTACATGCAGTATTGTAGAGGTTATCACTGGACATCGGTATGACTTCCGTTCTCTTTTAAAATATGCAAACATTGCTTTCGTTTACAAAGGCAAAAACAGAGCCTTGCCAAAAAATTATAGATTAATAGCATTGACGTCACATCTCGTGTTTTGAAAGAATAGTTACGGATAAAACGGCATACTACTTGGAAAAAAAAATTGTATAATCCAAACTAGCACTATTCAGAGAGACAAAGTCTCGTTTGGAGGATGACAAGTGATGCAAGTGCATTTTGGAAATGTTCGTTCCTTGACGTACATAAGAATTAACAGTGTGAATTGGCAAATACAAAATACTTTTATTTAAACTTTTTGTAAAGAAAATGTGTCGTTCTCGAGTCAAAGAATTAATTCTTTATGAGCATCATTAACTTCCAAAAGTTACGGATAAAATTTTTTGAAAAATGCACTTACATCGCTTTCCCTTGTCATCTCTAACTATTAGATCATCAAGCGAAAATTTTAGAAGCTTTGTGCTTTGGAAAAAATATGCATGTAATACACGTTTGGTAATTTAGCTTTCGATAAAGGTGATCATGGAATTCTTGACCACAATCTTAGAAAAATAGGTATTATAAGGTTTTAACTGGGCTTCTGGAATTTTAACTTTTTAAAACAAAGGAGCGTAAATGAAGTCAAATCCAGTGTGTCACCAAAAAGCATCAGCTCCTGAGTTCCTTACTATAAGCAGCAGTTTTATCCTCCTGCCGTTTATAATAATGAGTGCAGATATAGACAAAGAAATCTAAGATTGTCTTGTCGTTTGAGGATAACACAAAAAAATTCGAAGAACTTTTATCTGAAGATGATATAAAAAATTATGCAAAAATATGAACATATTATTTAAATGGACTGAAAAAAAATATGAAATTCAATGATGATAAATTCCAACTTCTTAGAAATGGTATTAACAAAGAGTTGCAACAGAATAGCTGTAAAACAAGAAACAATTCACAAATTACATTAAAATGTGAAGCCAGAGATCTACGAGTAATAACATCATTGGACGCAAAGTTCAGAGAACACTAAAATATTAAAAATGCAATAAGAAAAAGTTAATGGGAATCATATGGAGGAGTTTTCATAGCGGAAGAGAGCACATCATATTCATATTATGAAAGAATTTGATTCTACCAGTAACTGAATACTGTTCTGTTCTCACAAGTTCACACAAGAAACGGGATATCGCAGATAACGAAGCCCTACAAGAACCTTTATGTTTAAAATGATGGAAACAAAGGATGAAGATTTTTCGTCACGTCTCAAATCATTGAAACTGTGTTCACTGAAGAACGATGTGAACGATACATCGTAATATATGTCTAAAAAAGTACTTGAAAAATCAGTTCCTAATTGTCAAAATTTCATTGGAACGCTGGAATGACTGTAGAGGAGCGATTTGCATCGTCCCTTAGGCAAGAGGACAAGGAGTCATGAAAATGAGAGACAACATACGAAGCTCTTAACTATTTAATATCAATTCAACCGAAAGAATGGCCCAACTTACAAAATATTAAGTCACTAACATTCAAAATCCGACTTGATAATTCTTGAGCCGAGTCTTGACAAGTCGTGTGTGGCACGTTACGAGGGCAAGAAGAGAGACGAAAGCAACTCTCTCCTCCACCAAATCCTAAAATGAAGAGGGATGATACTGAAGGGTCGATCGCAGACCGATTCTGAACATTTGCTCGAAAATTACAAGTAATGCGCCTCGGTGGTGTAGTGATTAGCGTCGCTAACTACGAATCCATCGGCCCCGGGTTCGAGACCAGGTGACGGCAGCCGGCACGCAGCAAAACCCAGCTGTTCATCCTTCCACACAGTAAAGAAAGTGGTTGGTAGATAAATGGGTACCCTGGGTGGCCGAGTGGTTAAGACGCTGGACTGCTGGTGGGGCGTGGTTCGGACTTCACGTTAAACTGTAGGTCAAGGTAGAGTGAAAAGCTTGACCTTCGTCAGAATGAACAATTCGAGCGGAAGCTAACCAAAGGTAATAAAAAAGGTAGATATTTTTCCATAGCTGTGGATATTAGAGAGAGTGTATCGTACTTCGCAAACGGCACGAAAATATGTGAGGAAATATCAAATGAAGAAATCTTCAAAAAATTGAAAGTTGTGTGAGGCTCACTGTATGTAAAGAAATTACAGCTCATTAGATGTGATAATAACAAAGAACTACTGAAGAAAGTAGACGGAGTAAGCATTCCGATATTGAAGTTATAACAAGAAAAATAATGGTAATTAGGGAGGAGCTTCCATAGCAGAAGAACAAACATCATGCTAAAAGGAGGGAAGCGTTTAGTCTTAACAATAATTGGATATTTCTCAGCACTTACAAACCCATAAAGAAAATGAGACAATGCAAATACAGAAGCCATACGAATAAAAAGGAATTTCACGTCTTGAATAGAGGAAACGAAGATGAAGACGACTGGCCACAACTACAGTTCCTAAAACTCTACCATGGCCGTATCCAGGGGGGGTTATTGGGTGCCTGTAAACCCCCTTGGTTATCCCAGAAAAAAATTATATATCGATTATATATCTGATTTCTAAACTGTAAACCCTGTGACCAGGTTCGGGACTTTGATTGTTTCATTAAAACAGAACAATAGCTCAGCATCATGAATTGGCATCTGTTTATTGCATCTAACTTTACACTTTATGGTCATGTAATGTCATATCAGTCTTATAGTGACAGTAAAGGTTCCTCCTGTCATGAGCTTAATACAGAATGAGTAGTAGGCAGGAGTCAGTCATCCAACACGATGACCATGGTCATTCGTCTTGGGTGGCGTCTTGCAAACATGGTGATAATGGTCTCCACATGAATGGCGATGTCACGGTGGATGTGCATTAGAGCCAACCCAGTCAGTCGTTCCGTGGGTCGTGGCCATGCTGCAGGGGAGATATGTCTTCAGGCGCTTCAGTCCACTAAATGCTCGCTCGGCAGTGCAGCTGGTGACTGGTAGGCTGCAGAGCAGCATCTTAATGTTGAGATACATGGCAGTATGGGTTAAGGTGTCTGTGATGTATAGCATTAGGCTAGGCTAGTAACCATATCTAGCTGACTTATTGTATTTCAGTGGAAGAAGACACGTGTAGAAGACAACGTGTAACCCTGACAGCTACCTACCTTTATTGCTGTAGTATAATAAATTTGCCAAATCTTTTGATGTATGATGTATATAGTTCCTTAGATCACCTTCACCCAGCTGACCTACTCACCTCTGCTGTTTCACAGTGTTGTGACAAATATTTACGGAGTAGCAAAACAGTATTGTTGGACGGAAGTGAATAAATATTTAGACTAATAATTATAAACAACTCTTTGGTAAATATTTAGACCAATAATTAAAAATAACTCTTTTGGACAATAAGATTTTAAAAAATTCCGGGGAGCATCCTCCCGAACCTCCCTTAGCAGGGCGCGCAGATTTGGCGTGCGCATTTTGTCCAACACTGTAATCCCTTCTTTCTCATGCTTTGGATACGGCCCTGTCTACCCTCTGTTAAAAAAAATTGTGAATGATACATAACATACATATGAAGATGCTTCAAGGATGTGTTCCAAATTTTAGAAACAAAATAAAAACACGCTGGAATAAAATAAAAGGTAGATTCTGTATTACCTCAACTGCAGCACGGCCTGACTTTACGAGAACGAAGATGGAAAATACTCTAAATATGAGGCCCAAAACTATTTAAGGTGCTGCCAAAATAACCGAAAATTCCAACATACCAAACAAATTACATTTAAGAACTAACTGGATAGGGCTTTCTAGACAAAGCACCTGATCACTCATTTTAGCTGGTCATGAGAGTAGGTTGAGCGTAGAAAGCAACTCTCTCCTTCACCAAATTCTTCAAATGAGGAGGGATACTTCGGAGGGCTCGTCCCCAAACCGATCCTGAACATTTCTTAAACAAATAAACAAACAAAATAGACGTACGTACACACACACACACACACACATATATATATATATATATATATATATATATTATATGGTTGCCAGTTGGCAGTATAATGAATGTTAAGTTAATGATTGCTTGGCTGGAGATCACCAGATTTTTACAGATCGAATCAAGTTGACTGGCAATAATAAAGGTGATAAAAGGCGTCATTGGGTTTTAATTTATTTAACAAAAGAAAAGAAAGTTTTATATTTATTATGAAGTTTAAGTGTGACAAAAGTTACAGTTGTTTGAATCCAAGTTGAATGCAAGTTCAGAGGATTAATGAAACTTGAGTTGAAATATTATAAATGTGTAAATAAATATTATAATAGCGCGCGAGAAAGTTAGTCTTTATAGTTAAATGAATGACACCGGGTCAAGACAACCTTTTACGTCGTCGTTACATGATGAGATTTAACGTGTCACTAAGTATTTTCTTCAAGGAGGCACGAGCTGTAACGTTCAAAGCAGACACGGAAAACTTTGAAGGAGTCTCGCAATGGGACGTCATCTTGGTCGCGGCTATGTGTAGATGGAATAATGAGCTTCTTGTGAAGGCATAAGTTGCTGCAGAAGTTGTTGACGAAGACAAAAAGATCTTCGAACGTGTCTGATAATGTCGCTGTAGCTATATATATACAGTGGTGGGCGCGGTACCAAAATTTGGGGGTGCGTTACGCGGTACTGTGGTACCTCAGCATGCCCAGTGCGTTACGCGGTACTGCGGTACTTTTTCAGGTCCCCTGGTGCGTTCCGCGGTACTGCGGTACTGCGGTACTGCACACAAGAAACAACACAAGTAATAGCACATATTTTCAGAAATTGCATATCGGCGATTTCGCACCTGAACTTTCTGCCATAATGGCTAAAAATCTGATCTTTGTCACAGAAATGTAAACACACGTGCAACCGGCTCAAAGCAGCACTGCACTGAGGCGTTGTGATAGGATGGCAACGTACATGTTCTGAACGAAACTTAATGTGTCCTAGAGTTAGGCTGATGCAACACACGCAGCATCGTCTTACTGTACTCCTGTAATAAGGTTTACTTCAAAAAAGTGTTAATTTTTGAAAAGTCGTGTTTGTCGGTACGCGGAAAGTACGCGGAAATTTGAATGCGGTAGCGGTACTGCTGTACTTTCAGCGATCCTTTGCGGTACTGCGTTATGCGGTACCGGTTTGGTAGTGCGGTAGTACCGCTACCGCAAAAAATACCGCAAGTGCCCAGCTTTGTATATATATATATATATGAAACGAAAATGAAATGAAAAGGTTTATTGGCAGACTATAGTCCATATGACAAATATTATTAATACAATGACAGTTCATATACTAAGGATAGACATATATACAATTGACTAGAAATAATACTGTAATGTCGAAGTTAAGTGGAGCTACAGACAGACGTTTTCGTACCAAGAACTCCATAGCTTAGACCTTAGAGGATAAATGGCAGGACTCATGGATAGCTTGGATGATCGGGTTGGTTGATTTTTTTATTCTTTGCATTAGACTGTGTTGAGCACGTCTTGTTACCTCCGGGAAGCTCGGGACATTGCAGGTAGCAAACATTTGAGAAGCTGAGCATCTCGGGGGTAATTTATGTAAGAGTCTAAAAGACCTGTTGTACAGCAAATTCCTTATAGTCATATTCGCTTTAGCACAAAGGCTTCAAGATTGTTTTCTTATATCCGAGTCATCACTGAAGGAGCTAGTAATAGTTTTGACCCAAATACTTAAACTCTTGTACTCCTCAATTACTTCACCATTCATTTAAACCTTATATCAGCTGGCTGATTACAGCGTTAGGATGAAATTGGCATAACCTTAGTTTTTGTAACATTAAAAGAATATCATGTTTCTGCGAATACACTTCGCAGACTTTTAGTAGCCGATCCAGACCTTTAACGAGGGACTTATAACACCATATCATCGGCATAAACTAAGTTATTTATCCTTGTGTTATCTATACACATCCACTGTTGCCTCATTAAGTGAAGCAAATTAATCCGTCAATATACACATTAAACAGCATAGGGGAGAGCAAGGAGCTTGTCTCATCCCGCAAGAGGAGCCAAACACTCGGATAGTACATTGCCCCACTAACAGTGAAAGATTGTGGGAATACCAAAATTTCAATAAATTTAATATGTACATGGGGAACCTTCCTGTCTTCTAGTTTTGCAATAAATATGTGGTTCACACCTATCATATGCCTTACTATATCTAGGAAACAGCTATAAATAGTTTTGAATTACTGTCAATGTACAGGGTGTACATAAAGTCAGGATCTATTTTTGTGAAGCACTTGGAAATTATATGGAATTCAATCATAAAATGATAAAGTGTAACATTTCTTAATAATTAAGAGTAGGATTCGACGTGACCCCCATCAGTATCCCTGCACAGCTCAAATCGTTCCGCAGCATTTCTAAACACATTCTGGAGCATTGCGGGGTTATGTTATCTGCAGCAGTTCGTATACGTGTACGTAAGTTTTCAAGACTCGTAATCTTCGTCTGATAGACGTGGACTCGATAAGCCCCATGCAAAGAATCTAAAGGCGTTAAATCTGGTGATCTCGCTGGCCGGTCTGTTGCTTCCGGCGTCCGATCCAGCGATTTGGAAAACGTCCATTTAGATATCCTGACAATTTTGGCATAGTGACAAGGAGCACCATCATGTTGGTAGACGACGGGGATAGGATTGTTAGTACCGTCGTCTATCACATGATGGTGCTCCTTGTCACTATGCCAAAATTGTTCAGGATTATCTAATGGACGTTTTCCAAATCGCTGGATCGGACGCGAAGCAACAAAGACCTTGGCCGCGAGATCACCAGATTTAACCCTTTAGATTTCTTTGCATGGGGCTTTATCAAATCGCACGTCTATCAACGAAGATTACGAGTCTTGAAAACTTACGTACACGTATACGAACTGCTGCAGATAACATAACCCCGCAAATGCTCAGAATGTGTTTTAGAAATGCTGCGGAACGATTTGAGCTGTGGCAGGGATACTGATGGCGTCACGTCGAATCCTACTCTTAATTATTTAATAAATGTTACCACTTTATCATTTTATGATTGAATTCCATATAATTTCCAAGTGCTTCACAAAAATAGATCCTGACTTTATGTACACCCTGTATTTAGATATTGTTTCTTTAAGTACATAGATACACAGGTCAGTTGAGTGGCACCTTTTAAAGCCAAACTGATTAGGAGATGTCCATAGGAAATCATTTAATCGGAGTAACAAGAGTTTTTCTAGTAGTTTCGAGAAGCAGGAAGCGATAGCAATAGGCCTGTAGTTATTGCTGGACAGAATGTCTCCGTACTTATTTTTGACCAGGGGCAAGATATATACCCTCATGAACTCTGCAGGGATATGACTATGAGCAAGCATAGTTGATAGGAGCTGGTATGTATATGTACACACACACACAACACACACACACATATATATATATATATATATATATATATATATATATATATATATATCTATATATATATATTATACATATATATAATATATATATATAAGCACTATTAGGTATTATATAGGTACAGGGAATGAGTGTTTATGTCATGCACCCCACCTATAAATCAGAAGTATATCCATTGCAAACTGACGACAAGCGGACGTGAAAGGATTATGGACTCGACTATGAACTATGTATACGTACGGAAGCCTCATTAGTGCATTGACCCACTCTGCAGTATACTTGGCAATGAATCTGCGAACTGTTCTGTTCACGTTCTGAATGGGGTGCATGGGCGGATCGATGCTTCTCAAAACAAAGGAGTCTTTACTTTCTATCTAAAATTTAATCTGTACGCAATCTGTGCCCTGAGTGTGTGTATATATATATATATATATATATATATATATATATATATATATATATATATATATATATATAACTTTTTAGCTATAAACATAAATGGACAAAATCACACGTACATAATAAAAATTTAATAAAAAAGTCAAGAGCAGAATAAAAATCAAGAAATGTATGACCCGACTCTCCAAACGTTTAACATGGTATGTAAAAAGATATTTGACATCTTATTTAAAACAGAAAATAAAATAACCAAAACAAATTAATAATTAAAATTAAAATTCAGTTAAAAAATTTAAAAAGATCACATGGCATCGTCATAAATTTTAAATATGTGAAACCACAACATCAGGTTTGGTTGAATGTCGTAAAATATCTCTAGTTTTTATAAGGATATTAAATATATTGAATATCAATCTATCTCTACGTTCCACTATTTATTTATCTATCTATTTATCTCTACGTTTCACTTTATATTTATCTATCTATCTATCTCAACGTTCCACTATCTACTTATTTATCTACAATCTCTACGTTCTATTATTTATTTATCTATCTATCTATCTACCTCTACGTTCCACTATATATATATATATATATATATATATATACTTTGGTTTGCTTCCGGCCGAATTGTGCATTCCTGTGAAGGTCAAGCTTGTCACTCCACCTTAGACCTACAGTTTAATGTGGAATCCGAACCACGCCCCTCGCCCGGACTCGCTCTCACGACCTCCCAATCAGCAGCCCAGCGTCTTAACCACTAGGTTACGTAAGGTACCCACTTATCTACCAACCAATTTTTATTGTATGGAAGGATGAACAGCTGGATTCTGCTGCGCTCGCCTGCCGTCACCGGGTTTCGATCCCGGGGCCAATGGATTCATAGTCAGCGATGCTGACCACGACACCACCGAGGTGCATACATATATATATATATATATATATATACACGGTGAACCAAAAGTAGGTGGACAGTAGGTTGAATACGGTTTGTGTTATATTATATTATAACTATGGTGTTCATTATAACTATGGTGTTTGTGTTTTATTATATTAAATATTATAACTAAATTTATTTAAATTTTATTTTGTATTATAGTATACAAAAAATTAAATATGTTTCTCAAAATAAACGTTATCATTTACTGTCCCACCTACATTTGGGTTCACCCTATATATATTATATATATATATATATATATATATATATATATATATACGTTCCATTATCTATTGATCTATCTATCTGTCTATATGTCTGTTTATGTACATAGTAAATCATAAAGCAACACACTGCAAACATTATGTAAAAGCTGAGACACGTTCTAGCATTCCATTGATGAGCTTTGCCATACGTAAGAGGTAATTAATTACGTTAAGTTTTAATGAACACTATAAATTAATCAAATTCTTTGTCTTTTGTTTAATTTAACGAATAAATGTTTTGACTAATTTTACTTAGTTTTATTCATTAACTGTAATTTGAATTAAATAAGAATTTATCGTAGTTTATTCCGTAATAGAACACGTCTTTTTATATGTAGGATAAAGATTAATAACACTGGATGTATATTTTGCTTAAAGCCGATTGATAAATGGTCAACAGGAAAGTAAGTAGTCAGGTACGTATTTTTTTTTCTTTGTTTATTTTTTACGTTCATGTCTTTATGTAAATAAAATTAAATTGAAAAACCATTTTTAGAATATTTTTCGCTCATAAAAGCATGTATATAATTCAATCTTCGTTACGTAAACAAAAAATGCACGTTTTATTTTACCGAAATATTTTTAATTTTTTGTAAAACTTTATAATTTCTAAAATTGTCTTTTGTTGAATATTTTTTGTTTGGAATTTCAAAAAAAATGTTTTATATAAATAATTTTTTAGAAAATTTTCGCGTGTTTATAATAATGTGTGCGTATAATGCGCGCGTGTGAGTCACGTCATGTTTTCTGCAATACGTCACTGGACAGTGTTGACGAGCAACATTCAATATTCGAAACAAAATGCGCAAAAGCGTTCCATAATTAATCTTTCATAGAAGTTTTGGGGTCACTTTCTTAATTTTTTTTTACGACGAGTGAAAATTATTTGAAACGATGAAAAAATGCAGGCAAAGAGGGCACTCTTAAATAGGTCAAAATACAGGGCGAGAGAGAGAGAGAGAGAGAGAAGAGAGAGAGAGAGAGAGAGACTATTGATTTATGCGCTTGAAGACCTTTTAAGGAATCAAAATATTTCTTTTTTAAAAAATGCATTGCTTGAATGTTAAATGTATTTGGAGTTAAAGAAACGCGTTAGTTGTCGTAAGCGGACTGCGATGGGATGCTGCGTCTGTGTGGAAGTGAGATAAATTCACAATCGAATATGAAAAACTATTTACTATGCAGTAATAAATATATGTAGGAAACCATTATATTACTAGTAAAAAGTTTGGAAACGCGCGTACAATTTATGTAATTTCTCCTTATTAACCAATAGAGTTACTTTAGTGGACTAATGTCTGTTCCTATAAACAGACTATCGTTCTAAATGTACAAAATTTAGTAATTTAGATTATTTAACCCAATCATATTTTGTTATTTTGTTATATTAATCAGGTTTTAGTCCTAAAATAAAAAATAAAAATCCTGATTATATAACAAAATAACGAAATATGATTGGGTTAAATAATCTGAATTACTATATTTTGTACATTTAGAACAATAGTCTATTTATAGGAACAGACATTAGTTTACTAAAATAACTCTATTGGTTAATAAGGAGAAATTACATAAATTGTACACGTGTTTCCAAAGTTTTTACCAGTACTGTATATATATATATATATATATATATATATATATATATATATAAAGGAGGAAATGCGCGCGCGCGCGCGCGTGCACACATACACACACACACACACACACACACACACGAAAATTATTTAAATGAGATGGGCTACGATGTACTTTGCAAGTACTTTGGAAAAATTTTCGCTTTCATTTCAAATGATGTTACATCAGTCATTATTATCGAAAAGTATTTATCATACATATTAATTGTAGCTTTAGCCATTACTTTCAGATATATATATATATACAGAGGATTGACAAAATATGATAGATACCTTCGGTTTTTCCATAGTTTTTGATGTGATAATAAAAATAAAGAAATAATAATGGTTTTATCGAGGCAGTAGCCTATATTTAGAATCATGTTACTTCCCCTTTCCATTATGTGAAGTTGACACATTCTAGCATTCCATTGATGAGCTTTGCCATTCGTTCTCGAGGACAATCATCGTGGTGTCTACTTAATTTTGTCATCCGTCCGTATATGCGGATAATTCAGTAAAGGTAATTACTGTTTCCCGAATCCAGGTTGATTATAATTATGGCGATACTGAAATAATTAACCTAATTTTTATCCTTGTAAATGAAAGAACAAAAATTTTCTATAACATTTTCGTGTACGTTCATCATAATGATGATGATGATGATGATGATGATGATGATGATAAAGAAAAACTAAGGTTGAGAGAAACTTTCAATAATAATCGTTTCCATTAAAATTGAGAGTCAAAATCAAAATCAGTTATTAGAATAAGCTATTACCGCGTTCAGTAAGAATGTATAGGGTGTCCCTTTACTCCTGAACTTTGTTATATATATATATATATAGGGTAAAGGGATTTATGGAACACCCTGTATATGAAGACCCTAGTTCTTTTCATGAGTAAATCAATTTTAAAAATGAAGGTTCACGAGTGAAATGAAAAAATAAATTTGAACTCGACGAAAAATGAACATTGTATAGAAAAGTCTGAAAAAAGAAAAAAAATTGCCATGAAGTAACTATAAAATTATTCTTTGCAAATTGCATGACAAAGTCGACAGACACGAATAATAGCATTTGAGTAAAAAGAAAGTTGATAATAATGCAGTTGTTATATACTTTTAAAAGCAATTTTTGTATTTTGGACTTACGAATATAATAATGTATGAGAAAAACTTATCGTATTTACTAATTTCTTCATAATATTTAGATTTTAAAACTTTTTTGAACGAGACAATCGCTCTGATAACGAGTAATGAAAGCTTTAAGGGAAAAATGGAAGAAAGTTGTTGGGATAATTAATTTATCTATATATTGTATTGTTTATTTCTACTATTTATTTATTTATTTATTTACTGTAAATATGCATCTTGTCGTATACTTAGTTTTCAGTTTTCAAATAAGGAATTTCATAATGATAACGATAAAGGATATATATATATATATATATATATTTTTTTTTTTTAACTGCAAACACGCAGTATATTAACGTAAAGAACGACGCTTGTATAGGAGAATATTCTGCGCAGATGAGGAGAAAGAACGAAACAAATATATATATATATATATATATATATAATATATATAATATATATATATATAATATATATATATATATATATATTCTTCGTATTGCGAAAAGGGATTATAAATGAAAACTATATTGTTTGTGTCCCTGTAAATTATTAAAGTCTTTGATCTTCAGGTTTGAGTGAATAACATGAATAATTCAATGAGGGAGGGAGCAATGCCTGCATGGCACACCCGCTGCCACACCTTAAACAGAACCCTGCAAGAATAAAATGAACATTCATGCGGCAAAAATTATTAGAACTGTGGTTTTGCGTGCAAAGCCTGCAGTGTGTATGTGTGTTAGGGAACTGGGCATAAGTGAGGTAGGGTGCGTAGTAGTGGGGTAATTTTTTGTGAGATAACACTTTTCGTACCTCGGAACATTAAACAATTTAAATAAAAAATCTAGAAGCATTTTTAGCGTAGGAAAAAAGTCTGTTCGTCCTAATTAGGTTAGGTTGCGCTAACCATGTTAGGTTAGGTTAAGCTAGATTAGCTAATGCCTCACCCGACACCATTTAATGACTTAAAACTACCCTTCGAGCCCTCTATTGCGTTTGAAACACTAAACACTAAAGTTAGGTTAGGTTAAATTAGGTTTGGTTAATTAGTTTTTAAATATAAATTTTTTTAAAAAGTCAGTATCTCGCTTATGCAGAACTGTGCACGTGTGTAATATATATATATATATATATATATATATATATATATATATATATATATAGGTATATATACATACGGGGTGTTCTAAAATTATCTAGTAAACTTTCATATGTCTGTCGATCAGTAGTCGGAAGTTGTTAACAATGTGTTCAAGTTGAAGAAAGACACTTTGAACATTTAAAATAAACAATTATTGCTGTATTTCAAATAAAATTGTGAAATACTGCATAATTTTTGTTAAGACATTGCGTTCATATAAAAGTTTACAAGGTAATTTTAGAATACGCTGTGTATATATAAATATATTACGCAGGAACAGGGGGCCAAGGGCGAATGCCCGCAAAAGCGCCCCTCCCCCACCAAAAGAAGAAGAAGTGAGCCAAAATCAAGACCCGGAGTTTTTGAGATGCTAGACACTCTGCGTTTGAAAGATCGTTGATCATAGACAGGAGGAAAGATGGATTGACGAAGATTATTCCGCAGTTGACCGGTTGAGTAGATGAAAGAATGAAAATACTGATTAACCCTTCGTTAGAGAGTTGGACAGAAAAGGAATGAGAAAGTGTAGAAAGTCTGGTGCTGCGTGCTCTCCATAAAGGAGGAGGCATGCAGTTAGAGAGTTCAGAAGAGCAGTGTCCGTTATAATAGCGATATTAAAGAGTGAGTGAGGCAACATTCCGGCGAAGAGAGAGGGATTGAAGACAGTGAGTCAGAGGCGGGGAATTGATGAGACGAAAAGTCTTTGATTCCACCCAGTCAAGTACGGCTGTGTGGGATGAACCACCCCACACATGAGAAGCATACTTCATACAGGGGCGAACAAGAACTCTGGACAGAGACAGCAACTGAGTTGGGATGAAGAAACCGCGGAGACGGTACAGCATACCTAACCTCTTAGAAGCTGTTTTAGAAAGGGAGTATGTGTGATCTTTCCAGGAAAGATCACGAGAAAAGGAAACGCCAAGAATGTTAAGAGAAGAGGAAGGATTGAGTTGTGTTATTGAAGGTAGGGGATAGTCGTGTGGAAGATTGTGACGAGTAGACAGATGGAGGAACTGAGTTGTTGAGGCATTGAAAACCACACGGTTTTCTCTGCCCCAATCAGATACAGCAAAAAGATCAGAGGTCAGGTGTCCCATAGCCGTCCTACGCGAATCATGGAGTGACGCTTTGGGAAGCGAGTGGAGAAGTGAAGAGTGGAATCATTGGCATAGGAATGAATAGGACAGGAAGTACAAATTAAAAGATCATTAATAAATAAAAGGAAAAGAGTGCGTGACAGGAGAGAACCCTTGGAATGCCACTGTTAATAGCTTTAGGAGAAGAACAGTGGCCATCTACAACCGCAGCTATAGATTGGCCAGAAAGGAAATTAGAGATGAAGGCACAGATAGAAGGATAGAAACCGAAGGAGGGCAGTTTCGAAATTAAAGATTTGTGCTAGACTGTATCAAAAGCTTTTAATATGTCTAGAGCAATAGCAAAAGTTTCACCAAAATCCCGAAAGGAGGATGACCAAGAGTCAGAGATATGATAATAAAAACCCACTCTAATAGACAGAGTTTATTTCCACAACAGTTTCGATGCCCACTGGCTTCGTTTTCTGTATCCACCCGAAAAGGATGCCAGTGGGCATCGAAACTGTTGTGGAAATAAACTCTGTCTATTAGAGTGGGTTTTTATTATCATATTTTGACCTTCACGTACAAAAGTGAAGTTTTTTGCATTCAAGAGTCAGAGAGATATGCAAGAATATCGCCAGTAGAGCATCCCTTGCGGAACCCATACTGACGATCTGAAAGAAGATTAAGGATAGATTCAAAAACTTTGGAAAGGCAAGAAATCAAAGCAATTGGACGATAGTTGGAGGGTTGAGAGTGGTCACCCTTCTTTGGGACAGGCTGAATGAAAGCGAACTTCCAGCAGGAAGAAAAGTACGAGTACCAGATGAGAGACAAAGACGAAAGAGTTTGCCTGGGCACGGTGTCAGCACAGAAGCACAGTTCTTAAGAACAACAGGAGGAACACCATCAGGACCGTACACCTTCCTAGGGTTCAGCCCAGATAGGGCAGAAAAAAACATCTTTAGAAGAGATTCTAATTTCAGACATAATAAGGTCAGAAGTACCAGTATCGGAATTGTAAGCGAAAGTTTGAGCGAAGCGTTCAGCTTTGTCAGGAGAAAAGACAGCAATTGAGCCGTCGGAATGGAAAAGAGGAGGGAAAGGAGAGGAACTAAAGTTGTTGAAGAGGTTCTTAGCTAGATGCCAGAAAGAGCGGAAAGAATTAGAGTTGGGTGGTTTTCACATTTTTGTCTGATGAAGGAATTTTTGGCGAGTCGAAGAACAGAGTTTGCACAATTCCAGGCAGAAATATAAGCTGAGTGAGAGTCAGGGGTTGGATAGCGACGGTACCTTCTGAGACTCCTCTCTGTTGCGGATAGCATTAGAGCAAGTAAAGTTAAACCAAGGTTTTTTTTGCATTAGTACTAGGAATAGAATATGGAATGTACGCCTCCATGCCCGAGAGAATCACCTCCATGATGCGCTCAGCACACTCGAAAGGGTCCCGGCCACGGAAACAGTAGGCTAATCATTCCATGGGAAATTAGAGCAGTACTCCCTAAGGGCCTCCCAATCAGCGGCGCCAAAGTGCCAAAAGCGTCTCTTCTTGGGAGGATCCAAAGGCCGAATTGGAGCGATAGGACACGAAACAGATATGAGATTGTGGTCGGAGGAGCCCAACGGAGAAAAAAGTCTGACAGAGTAAGAAGAAGGATGAGAGGTAAGAAATAAATCCAGAATGTTGGGCCTATCTCCATGGCGATCGGGGATACGAGTAGGGTGCTGTACAATCTGCTCCAGGTCATTTAGTTTAGAAAAGTTATAAGCTAGTTCACCAGGGAATGTCAATGAAATGGGAGGAAAGCCAAAGGTGATGGTGAATATTGAAATCTTCTAAAATGGAAATTTCAGCAAAGAGAGAGCGGGAAAGAATGTATTCAACGTTGGAAGTGAGGAAGTCATAAAATTTTGGATAGTCAGTAGAATTAGGAGAAAGGTAAACAGCGCAGATGTATTTAGTTTGAGATTGGCCTGTAAGCGGTAGCCAGAGGGTATAGAATTCGGAAGATTCGAGTTTGGGAATACGAGAACAAGTTAGGTCATTGCGTACATATACACAACATCCACCTTTGGAGTGAAACTGAATATAGAGAAAGTAAGAGGGTACAGAAAAGGGGTTAGTGTCAATTGCCCCAGACACCTGAGTTTCAGTGAGGAAGAGAAGGTGAGGTTTAGAGGAGGAGAGTTGGTGTTCAACAGATTAAAAATATGAGAAAAGGCCACGAATGTTGCAGAAGTTTAAGAAAAGTGAATCACACAGAGGCCCAGAATATCTTGAATGGTCGGCAGCAGATCCAGCCCCGCTGCCCGGGTCTGCGTTCCCGGTATTGGCAGCGGGGAAACCAGAAGTGGGGACATTTATGGTACCCTCCCCAGGGGACTCCGAGGCTGTTGAAGTTGATGCTTTTTTTATTTTAATTTTGAAAAGATTATTGAGTGTGTGAGCTGCATGTATATGTAGTGAGGAATAGGGAGAGAAGTGTGTGTTTGAGAGCATGCTGGACTGCTCACAGGGTAGATGAGACACGGAAAAAGATCACCCTGTGTGTGTGTGTGTGTGTGTGTGTGTGTGTGTGTGTTGTGTGTGTGTGTACCGGGTTTCCCATTCGAAATGAAATAACTTTGAAACTCTGTAATTTTTAAAGTATTAATGTGAGAATGTTGAAACTTTGCCAGTTACTACACCATATGCATAAGTTTTTGTCGTAATGTTTTTTTTGTTTGTTTCAGATTGAATTATGTTTACCCCACAAGAAAAAGCGAAATGTATGTTATGGATGGCTGAGTTGATGTCCCCTACTCTGGTGCAACTGCGATTCCGTACAAACTTTCACGAGGAATCACCCACCAGAAGAGACCTATATGCATGGACCAAGAAATTTGAGGAGACTGGCAGTGTTCTAAAGGAACACTCTGGAGGGCGAACAAGATCGGAAGATGTTGAACGAATACGCGGCGCCTTTGGTAGTAGCCCGAGAAAGTCCATCCGTCGTGCCAGTGTCGAACTGCAGAGTCCTCGTTCAACTGTGCATAGAGTCGTGCGAAAGCGGCTGCAGCTCTATCCATATAAGCTTCAAATTGTTCAGCATATAACATTTGAAGATCTTAACAAAAGGAAAAATTATGCTCTGCACAATATATCTAATATATCTAAATGTTATAATTCACATATATCATATGAAACTTTATGACATTGACTATTTGCTGTGTGAATATTACACTATTTGCATCATTCACTAAAAAATTATAAGGTTTCAAAGTTGTTTCATTTCGAATGGGACACCCGGTGTATATATATATATATATATATATATATAAGGTGACGTCAAAGGGTCGTCATTGCATAAATAAATTATACATTTTTTAACTAAAAATAATTTTTATTTAAAAATAGTGGTGGTCATAGAACGGAAAAGAGCCATTCTCTCTGTCTCCTTTCACTCCTGACTTCCACAGTTTTTACTCTGAATTTAACAAGCTATATTTCACCATGTGTACAAGAGATAAAATAATGCGATATGTTTTAAACTAAAGCACAATAGCTTACGGTTTAATGACTCTAACGCGCATGCGTCTAGACCAGGGGTGACGAACCTTTTTGCAGTTGCGTGCTAAAAAAAAAACATGTAAACCATAAAAAAAAATTCGCGTGCCCACCAAAGTTTATATACAGGGTGTCTCAGAAGTCGCGCACCATAGGCTTTATTCAGATTTACGAGGTTTACGAGTCGAAATGGTTTAGAAGTGATGTTTACTTACAATATATGTTCGATACTGTTCGAATAATTAAATTAATAGCATGTATAATTAATCAAAAAGCTATCTTAAAATAATTAAAGTGAATGAAGCTACATTAGCCAATGGTGTCTCAGAAGTCGCGAGTAGTATAGCCGAAAAAGGGGAGAGTGCAGGAATGTTGCAAAAAGGGGGGTTGTTGCAAAGGGGGGTGGGGGGAAAGGGGGTGGGGTGGGGAACTTGGAGGCGGCGTTATCCCCCAAGAGAAAGGAGGAGGAGGAGAGAAAGGAGGAGAGGTGTTCACCTGGCAGGAGCCAAGTGCACACTGTTTGTTTGTTTTTTCTGTTTAAGGTGCTTTCAACCCTGCTGGATTATTGACACCATTTTTTTCTTTTTTTTGTAGAGAAAGGTGGTGAAAGAAGTAGTAGAAGTAGTAGTTTACTAAGACTTCCAGCCGGGCTGGCGTTGTTTTATAGACTCCTAATCAGCCAGTTGGCGTAAATGGCTTGAATTGCCAGATACCGCGATACCATTGTATACATTATTATAGACTCCTAATCAGCCAGTTGGCTGGTTATCAGATACCTCTTTTTATTATTGCATACATTATTATTATATACGCCTAATCAACCAGTTGGCTGAGTTGCCAGATAGCGCCATGTATTCCATTGTATACATTATTATAGACTCCTAATCAGCCAGTTGGCTGGTTGTCAGATACCTCTTTTATTATTGCATACATTATTATTATATACGCCTAATCAGCCAGTTGGCTGAGTTGCCAGATAGCGCATGTATTCCATTGTATACACTATTATAGACTCCTAATCAGCCAGTTTGGCTGGTTCAGATACCTCTTTTTAGCAGTATTATTGCATACATTATTATTATAGACTCCTAATCAACCAGTTGGCTGGTTGTCAGATACCTCTTTTTATTATTGCATACATTATTATTATATACGCCTAATCAGCCAGTTGGCTGAGTTGCCAGATACCATTGTATACACCATTATAGACTCCTAATCAGCCAGTTGGCTTAGAAGGCTTAAATATTGCCAGATATTGGCTTAGAAGGCTTAAATATTGCCAGATACCTGTTGTATACAGAATACCGGTAGTAGAAGGCATAACAATAAACAACATTGCATCATTCTTTTTATTATAAATATATAGAAAATAAATATACATTTGAGGAATATGCGTATAACAGAAATATATACACACAATTATGGATATATATATATATATATATATATATAAAATAAAATATACATTTGATAATATGCATATTCATATAATATATAGAAAATATATACATTTGAGGAATATGCGTATAACAGAAATATACACACAATTATGGATATATATATATATATAAATAAAATATACATTTCATATACATTTGAGGAATATGCGTATAACAGAAATATATACACATAATTATATATAAAATAAATATACATTTCATATACATTTCATATACATTTCAATATGTACATAACAGAAATATACACACACACACAAATATGGTGATATATAAATAAAATATACATTTCATATACACTTCAATATGTACATAACAGTACAGGAGAAATATCAAGCAAAATATATATATATATATATATATATAAACAAATCAATAGAAATATGCGTATAATCAAAATATATATACAATTCACTTTTTTTTCAAAATACTAAAATCGGTCTTAATCGAGTTTACAATTACATCATTATTGCTCTGCATTACGCAGTCTATGCGGCTTAATAATATTTCACCGCTTAAAGTATAGGGAAACCTGTATTCGATATGAATGGCTTTCATATCGTTCAGTACTATTTTTGTCCCCACTTTACAACCGGTTGGCAAGTCATCTTTAAATACGTCTAGAATACAATCAAAAGCACGCACAAAGAGTTCATCGTTAGCTACATTATTAAACGCAAGTTTATAAGAATGCTTTTCCAATCGAGGGTTTATTTCTACCGACTCGAGCTTTTCAATCGTGAACTCTTCACTCAACATAACGGCAATTGAAATAATCTTCTAAATCGTTACGGCAACTGCGCGTTATATAAAGAAATAGTTCTTCAGGGTGAACGGTGTAGGTGAGCTCAGCCTTGTACCGATCAATTGCTTTGTACCAAAGTTCATGGTATTTCAAAGAGTCTAAACTTTTTAAATAAACATCCAGCACTAGACCATTCTCACCAGTCCTACACTCGGTAAACCCATCGAGCAGAGCAGTGTATGCGTATTCAAGAACTGTATCAAAATAAAGCATATCCGTAACACGCGCGTCTAATATAGGTTTCAGTTTACGGAATCCGACGATTTCAAACATTCTGTCGAGGATGAAACGGTTTCGCGTAGGAATAAGAGCGTTATTATCAGAAGCATTCTTCCACATAGCCTTATATCAATGCACGGCCGATCGTTATTTATACACAACGTACATACAACGGCGTATGAGGGCGCGTCACTAATCTGCTCTCTTCTTGTACCTACGTTAGCAGGTATTTTATAACGATCTTCACACCACTTATCAACTATCACAAAGATTCTATTCATCTCCTCGATACTTAAATAAACCCGTTTGTTTGTCGGTCTACATTCCGTTTCCAGTACATAGCTAATGGTACCGGAATTACGCCTGAACACGCGCAACGATTTCGTCACGGACACATCGTACGAGGCGTTGAGAATGCTGCTCAAAGGAAGTTCCATCGTATTCGAGGAGCGCACGTCTACTCGGTTCAAGCTCTGAGATAACTATGAGCCGTGTGAGGCACAGGCAGGAACGGTTCGACGGGCGGCTGACTCGATGATACGTGAATGGGCATGTTCGTACGACTCGAATTGTTGCACATATTTGTTTTTCCGTTTCGTCACTACCAGCCTACGCACTTTGGATAAGAACTAGGCGCTAATCATCTCCACACTCCGGCGCACTATTTGAGAGGAACATATGCTCATATTTTTCCTTTCTACCCATCAAACGATACTCGTCTCTAAAATCTGTTAAAAACTCACGCATGGCACTAGCCACAACCTCACTATGAACCTCATCATGATATACGTTAATATAGTGATAAAAACACCTAAGATTGTCCATGATCACGAGATTCACATTTTCAGACGTAGGGTATGAGTAATCGACATGGTGTAGCATGACGTAATACCGCTTGTCACACCACCCATCCACAAGGCTCATTATCCATACCTGCTGCTTCTCTTCTGCACGCGTTGTTTCTTTTACTTCACGGTGTATGTGAGACTTTATAAAGTTTAGCCCTGCAGCATACTTCAGCACATCGTCTGTGCAACGAAAGCCTTCAACAGTCTCACCAGAACATCCGTAGAGTATTTGTACATCTTGGAACTTCGCACAATCCAATGTGGTTTTAAAAGAGGCATAGGAGGGGGGAATAGGAAGTTTTTCGGTATCCACCACATCCTCACACTTTACTGAATACCATTTCATAAACGTTGTGCAAGCAATATTAAAGGTAGCCATTTCAATATACGTCTGATCTGAATACACGTCTGATCTCTCGGGCTTACTGCGGTCGACTGACCACGCAGGGACTCCCAGATAGTAGCATGACTCACGCAGTGGGCGGAGCTTAGAACTTTCACCTACACACACACAACACACACACACACCACACACACACAAAGGAGAAAGTGAAACGCTATTTGATTTATTGAGATATTCATATATTTACAAATACGATTCGAGATATTCAAGTTATATATATATATATATTTACAAATAGATACGATTATATACAAGACGTGTGAGTTAGAAGCATCATTGGTATCCAAAGGGTACGGTATCATAGGTGCCAGGTAACTGGTAACGTTTCCTATAGGTGTTACGGCACACCATCGTACCCCTAAGTTCCTTCACGCCTCCCAGCTTCTGCGCCCGAAAATTGTGGGTGCCTACAATTAGTTGGTGAGGTTCCAAACATACTAGATCCTTCAACGACTCAAAGTTAACAACCTCCCGATTCGCATGGTTGAGCGTAATACCCTTTGCCTTCACGATATATTTCATTTCATCCCCTACCCTGACCCGTACCCCATAAGTCTTAGGTCCTGTTGAGATAAAAGAGTCGGCGTATGCGTCGTCCCCATACTCATCCTTGATCTCATCAGTGAGCTCGCCGAGGAACTCCCCAATAGCGGGCATGTAATCACCCTCCCTCTCTGTGAATATCACGCTATCTGTATCGGCATACAATACTCTCCGCCCAAGAGAATGCAATAGACCCCAAAGTTTTATACGGGCGTAGGCTGTTGTGAAGCTCGCCACAGGTATGTTTGTAACCCTTGAGGTATCTGTGGCAAATTCAGTGTTGTTGTACTTTATTACGTAAGTATTACCTACATTCACGATCTCCATGACCTCTTTATCGGGGGCATTGGCATAATCCCAGACATCGCTATAACTTTGTGCCAAATGAATGTTCCCTCTGCCGGTATTCTGCGCAAATTTTCCCCATAGACTGTTTAGACACAATTTTGCACTAAAGCGCTTGCCAGGATTCTTTACAATTTGGACACGATCAAGTTGTATACCTTCGCGGTCGCGGTAACGTTGAATATAGGCAGACTTTTCATCTTCGGTATCAACTCCTCGCGGATACCCTGATGCTTCAACCTTATCCTTCAAAAAGGCGTTTATATATGGTGTGAAAAGGTTGGGGAGCTTCTGAAACCTCCACACCTCGTGTATCTTCAGTATTCTATAACCATGGCGTACGGCTAGGGCCAGCTCAGGACTTGTATATACGCCTCTGATCTTACGCTGGTGGGGTATATGGTTACATTCGCCGTTATCCTCTTCCGCGCACTTCACGCACAGGGGAAACATGAGCTTGTCGTCGATAACGACAGGTAAGATCGGCATCCATAAATTGCGTGGGGGGAGTACGTCTACGAAAGAGAGCCCAAAGTAATGATCATTCAAATTTTTTGAAAATTCATTGATGGATGGTAGGCTAGGCCCCACCAGTTTCTCAGGAGCGCCCACGGGGTACGGATTGCTCTTCATCACGTATGGGTATAAAGAACAGAAATCGTAGTAATGGAGCTTCACGCCCTCCGTAGGTGGGAAGTATAGTCTGAAAGGATTTGTACGTCCTCCAAACAAGCTATCACCACATTTGAGAGGATCCAGCACCATTGAACGCTTGATCGTTTTTATTTCCTCACGGTATACATCGTCTGTCTCCATCCGTGCATCATATTCATGCTCCCACAAGACTTTGTGAGTGAACTGTGATCCTATAAGTTGATCGCGGGTGCGGGTCGATGCAAGACAGTCGGCAGGAGACCTACCGTTGATATCTCCGGTGACTCCGCACTCAGGACGGGGGCATCCATGCCACCAGCAACCGTTAAAGGAGTACACAGTCTTCACACCAGTGACACGGTTTTCACTTAACCCATCAACCCAAAAAACACGTCCATTAATCTTAATGGGTACTTCACCCGTGTTGCGGGCGTGCTTTATGTATACACCTGTTTGTTGCTGCAGGTGTATGAGCCAGTAAATAGCCTTGTGTCCGTAACTGCGGGGGTTGTTTCGGTGAATAATGGCTAAGGTGTCTTTAGGCATGAAGTTATTCTTGAACACCGTAAAACATAATGATGCGATGGTGGTTGCGACTTGCAGTGGATCGCATTTGAAACGGGCTATGTACATACTTCTAAAGGCCTGGAAACATACTCTAAGCACGCGCACATCATTCACGCAATAACGCTCACATTCATCAGCTATATTATAAGGGTTACTTTCATTAAAACTGTCGTAGTATCGATCAAAGTCTTCACGTTCATCCATGCAGTCAAAATAATGTTTGGGGGGTGGTGGGCCTACGTAGTTTAAAGTCTCGCTGGTGAGGAAAGTGTATGGGAAGTATCCTTTGGAAACTTCAGCTGCTACTCCCATCACCTTGGGTAGCTTTGCTAATTTACAAGGTGTGAATAATAAAGTATCTTTAAATTGTACATTGCCTCTTATCTGCATCTGTATTAATTTGTTGCCTCTTTTCAATGGATCACCTGTAAATATCTCAGAGGATTCGTGTTCAAGCAACTCCTTATAAAGGAACTGCGTGTCAAACTTTGCCCCGTTATGGGCGAGAATATACACAGTCATTTTTTTGAACTTGTCGGCTAACTTGACAATATAGGACACAAATAGTTTCACAGGACTATCGCTGACATTCGTTTTAAAAACGTTTGTCCGTTTACCGCATTTGGGGCACTCGTCACATTCGATACCCATACACTCATCACAGATGGTCTGGCTCACAAGTAAATGTGGAATTACCTCTTTGGTTTCAGCGTTCGTATATGTTTCTATATCGTAGTACACAGTTATACAAGGGTTATTTTTAGGCTTAGCATCTTTCATATAACACACATGCTTTACTCCATCCGCCTTATATTCCTCCTGGCATGTAGGACAGTGAATTACGTCGCACTTGTGCTTAAATTTTCCCCAATTATCCATTGTGTGAAACATACCACATTCACAGATTCTCATTTTCCTGCACGTACCAATTGATTTATGGAGATCAAAGCAGCTATTATTGAAAAATGTGCGTCTACACACATCACAGTCTCTCTTCTCAACTACACGGCTTTCACATTTGGTGCTTTTACACTGCTCACATACCATGTGACATTCTTTACAATGTCTCACTATATCATCCGCAAACTCGAGGCACCCCTTACACAAATCATGATGTCTCCCATATTTTCGACTTTTGTCATAACTCGCGTAAAGCCCCCTTATATTACGGATGGGGAGATACGTTGTCCTGACAATCCTAAAATAAGTAGGGGCCTTGTACGATCTCTCACACAGCTTTTAAAAACATACACAGTCCGGCGGCGATCATCCAAACCAAATATAACTATGCGCACATTCATTTCCTGTTCTACCTTTCTCAGCTCTTCAGGACCCATATTACAGTCAAATTCAAGTTCACAGTCTACAGCTAGTTTACGGGCACGCTCAACGATCGTAGGCAGCCAAATTTTTTGAGTCCGTGTATTTTGTACAGTAAACATACGTGCTAAGAGTACTGCTATAAAGCCGCAACCACGATCGACGTTTATATGCCTTCGGTAAATAGTTGGAGAATTGAAGTTAAGAGTGTACGGTATGGCACTATGACCCGCAACACGGAATACACGGTCAATATTTACCGTGAAGTTGTCCATATTGAAGGCTATACTACTTTGGACGGCTTGCATTATACGCCCTAATATATATTCTACATCTTCAGCAGCCAAACGTCTAAACGGTACTATCACCCAATAATCGTCTACATCACCGTCATCTGACCCGAACCCAAAGGACAGACTCGTCCTGACCTCACGCTCGTCGCGATTCTGAAGAGCAAACTCTATAATATGCTGTACTACCCTGCGTATCCCGCGCTCAATTCCATTGCTATACAGGGCTCTAGGGTCGACCCTGACTCTATACCGATTTCTAGTCAAGGCGGGGGTGGGGGCTGCGGATCGCACTAACTCGAACGTAATAACATCCTCAACAGAACGGGGGGCGGAATTAGTGGTATATTAGGCTGCTGATGGGGGCCCTGTTGCGTAGGAGGGTTGGGGATCTATTATTGTAGACTTAACAGAACGGGGGGCGGAATAAGGGGGTATATTAGGTGCTGCTGCTGGGGAGGTTGTTGCGTAAGAGGTTGAGGGTTGGGGGTCTGCTGCAACAGGTACGTATTTCGGCGCTTTATACCTGATGTGGGGTTCTCATACCTCCGCTTTGGACGTGCAACCTGTATCGCTGGTGAGGGTTCAGGGGAGGAGATCACAACTACACTGTCATCGTCATCCGTAATGATAGGGTGCTCTACCTCATCGTCGGTTCTGTGGGAGAAGAAATATAAGGATCAGCACTCAAAATTTGTAATATTTTGTAAATGACCCACTTAGGAGTGTGACGTGTTAGAAATGGACTCTGTAGAAAAATTCAGATTCACGAGCCCATCCACATGTATTATATCTGGACCTACAGGATGTGGTAAAACTGTGTTTATGCTTAAAATCATTAAAGAAAAGGGCGAGATGTTCTCGAAATTTGTGCATAAAGTTATATGGTGCTATTCGACGTATCAATCAGTGTTCAACGAGTACCAAGATGATATTTTGTTCCACAAAGGTGTATATGACGTTAATTCGCTAAAGGGAACTGAACATACAATCATTGTAATTGACGATCTCATGTTGGAGATGGATAAAACGTTTGCCGAGACATTTACAGTATACTCCCACCATCTTAACATAAGCGTGTTCTTCATCAATCAGAATCTATTTTTCAAAAATAGATACATGCGCGATGTGTCGTTAAATACGCAATATCTAGTCTTATTCGCGCAACGTAGAGATGTATCACAAATTGGGGTATTAGCCAATCAAATGTTCCCGAATCAGCGTAAGGAGTTTTTGGAAGTTTATAAAGAAGCTACAAGCACGCGTTACGGATATTTGCTTTGCGACCTTCATCCGCGAAACACGTTTAGAGTGCTTCTGCGAACGAATATATTTCCAAACGAGCCTGAAACGGTGTATATTCCAGAATGACAAAGAGACTAAAGAAATACCATGAATTAATAAAAATCTATCATCGACTGCCCCGGGCAATGCAGCAGATGTTTATTAAAAATATCGACGCCGACTTTTTAAAATGCATCTGTGAAATCTGTCTTAACGTTATAAATTGCAATGTATCAATGAAAACCCATCAGAAGGCTCGCCTACGCCGCTACAAGAACATAATACGTACACTCGCTCGTAAAAGTCAAACTGTAGCGAAGAAAAAACGAGTTATTGTGCAAACAGGAGGGTCATTTCTCCCCATCTTATTTTCAGTTTTGGGCCCTTTACTGACTAGATTAATATAATGAAGAAAGTGGTAGTGATTCCCCACGAGGTGTACGCTTCACTGCAAAGAGACACGGATCTAGATCCCCGTAAAAGCAGACTTAAAAGAATGGAAAGCGAATTGTTAGCCCTATTAAACAGTGAAAAAACACCTGATGAGAAAAGAATCTTATACCAAGAAGCTCTGCAGAAATTTCTTCACGAGTACGAAAATTATAAGAGCCCTACGGAGATTCCTGTGGTTATTAGGCACAGCACGGGGGACGATGGCGACATAGGACCTGTACCCGACGATACAGCTGATCAACCAAAAAGATTAGCCACACAACATATCGAACATGTATTAAAAAATACCCTCCCACTTACATTGAGGAGTAAAGGCTTAAGTCTTTATAATCTATTGAATGAGGATCCCGCCATACAATGGACCGATACAGGGGAGATCATTGTGGAAGGATCAAAGGTACAGGGATCGAATATCGTAGACATTGTCCATGATCTGGTGAGAAAGTGGGATAGGCCATCACCATCAGGATGGAAGCATATTAAAGCAAGACTACAACAAATAAATGTCCCTAAAACGTTGATAGGAAATCTGAACAGGTTAAAAGACTTGGAACACGCAACGCCTGTGACACAATTGAAGGCGCCGTCACCCCCTGCGGTAACACCTTTGAAGAGGAGAAAGAAGAGGTTAAACCAACCCTACCCACCTGCCTCTAAAATACGCAAATGGCTAACGTATTAACTAAACGTTATTATGACATTTCTACCCCATCCTCTTACGGCGGCGTAGATAGACTGCACGTTTACGGAGTAGGAAAAAAAGATGTTGAAAGATTTTTGAGGGAGCAGGACGCTTATACGCTTCATAAGCCTGTGAGAAAAAGGTTTAAAACAGCCAAGACAACGGCTTCCTCGATTGATTCTATTTGGCAAGCAGATTTAACAGACATGCAAAGATATTCTGTGTATAACGATGGTTACCGCTACATTCTATTCATAATAGACGTATTCTCTAGATATCTGTGGCTAGTTCCTCTGAAAAATAAATCACCTGAAACAGTTGCTAAAGCCACCAAAACGCTAATGTTAAAAGAAAACAGGGTTCCTGGCTATTTTTGTACGGATATGGGGAAGGAGTTTATAGGCCGTGCTTTTCAGAATATGTTGACAGAGTTTAATATCAGCTATTACACAACCAATTCTATACATAAGGCTTCTTTAGCTGAAAGAGTTCAGCGCACCATAAAGGAACGCATGCACCGTTATTTTACACATAAAAACACATACAGATTTCTAGACATTCTGGAACCATTGGCATCATCCTACAACCGCTCACACCATCGCACGATTGGGGCAACACCTAACGAAGTTTTAGAAAGAGGTACGCTCCCGAGAAGAGATGGACCACCACCACCACCACCACCACCACCACACTCTGTGCGCTTCAAAACCAATGATTATGTAAGGCTGTCGCGTTCGGGGAATAAATTCGCAAAGGGTTTTGAGCAAGGATGGACACGCGAGATTTTTAAAGTTAGGGCTGTGAGACCTAAAGGTGTGATAATGATGTATTACATTGAAGATTTGAATGGGGAAGAAATCTCAGGAGGCTTTTACCGCGAGGAATTGCAGAAAGTTGCGTTTAATTTAGAAAAAAATGTGTTTAAAATTGAGAAAATTTTAGGAAGCAAAGGTTCAGGAAGGAGAAAAATGTACCTGGTGAAATGGCTAGGGTACCCAGAAAGCTTCAACACCTATATAAAAGCTGATGCAATAATGAAGCTTAAATAGTATGCAACATGGCTCCTAACCATTTCTACGTCACACTCCCGTCCTCCTCGTCCCTGTCTGTACACCCTAACAACACGCTAGCCAACTTTGTAACAGAACTCCATGGGCACATTGAATTGGGTCGTGATTCGTATGAGGTGGGGATATGCGAAATTCAGCTGGACACCGTCTTTTTAAATATTGAACATGAAGAAACCGTTTTTACGATTCTTAGAGACATTGACGAGTGTGAAAAAGCTGGGGTAGCTATGGATGAAACTATGCGCATCGCTTGGACTAAGATTGCACGGTATTACAGTACAGAAGTAAGACTAGGGCCGGGTCAATATGGTTCGGCCGAGGATGTTGTGAGAGGCTTAAACGTAAGTTTAAGAAACTCAAACCTTACGAATGATTTAGTATATGAAATCGTAAACAACCCTGCACATACACTAATCCTAAAATCAAAGACTAACAGATGTCTTAAAGAACATAGAAAGTTCAAAATTCTAACCAACGGCCGATATAGCGCAGCCTTCCAAAGAGACACATTTCACGAGACACAGTATAACTTGTCCAGATTAATGTATCAATTGAAGATGGAGAAATTGGCTGAAAGGTCCCCAGACATGTGCTATATTTACAGTAATATAGTGGAGCACCAGTTTGTTGGGGATACCCAGGCACGCCTGCTGCGCATTGCTCACATCCCCAACCATAGAGGAAGGAGTTTGAGTATTACATATGACAGACCCCATTATGTGAATGTCGCAACTAATTTAATAACCAATATCACAATATATATAAGAACGATTGAGGGCGAAAACTTCCCATTCGGTAACGGGAGCTTAACAGTGAAGCTACACTTTCGACGCACTGAGTTATAATGGATAGAAAGCCTTTCACCGTCTATCGAGGGATGCGATACCAGCGCGGTAGTGGACTTGGATCCATTTTTTCATCCATACTACGTACGGCTGTTCCTTTGCTGAAGAGGGGTGCCAGATACCTTGGAAGGAAAGCGCTACAATCAGGCCTTAACACTGCAGAAGACATATTGGCCGGGGCTAAACCTAAAGAAGCCCTAAAAAAACATTTAAAGCGTACACGGAACGAAATCATCAAAGATGCAAAGAGAAAAATGCGTGGTGGCGGGAAGAAGAAGAGGAGGGCTCCCCGGAAGAAGAAAAGGGGTCACGTGGTATTAAACGTAAAAGGCTATCAAAAAAGAAATGCTGTAAGCGAATGAAACCTATGGTTGACCACTTTTTTGACTGATATAAGCTAAGGATATTGATCTCATGAATCATAGTTTGTTTACCACTTGTCGAGAGAGGAGTCACTATTTCGCCATGGCACGCTTCATCCACCCATGTAGTTCACAATGCTGTAAGTCGGAGCTGTCCTTTTTTGAGCTCCCGCCAACCCAAGTTTCTATTGAGCACAGTGACTTTATTACAATTAACCCTTTAAACACAATTAGTTCCCCGAGTGCACCTATAGAATTCGTGATACCCAGCTCAGGTCCTTACTTTTTTGATCCAAGCTGTGTGCACATGTACGCTAAGCTACGTATAGCCCATTCTGATGGAACGGCCTGCGATGACAAATATGCTGTATACCCTGAAACAAACTTTCTGCACGCCATATTCAACCAGTGTGACGTATATTTAAATCAGACCAACATATCGGCAGGCACGGGGTACTATCATCTACGAGCCTATTTGGAAAATGTCCTCAACTTTTCCAAAGAAGCGAAGGCTACCTTTTTAAGTGCGGAGGGATATTATCAAACTAAAGATGAAAATAGTATAAAGGACAAATTTAAAAATTCTAAAAAGAAAATATACGAGTGTTTTGGACGGTTGCACACAGATTTCACTTTCCAGGAGAAGTTGCTTGTGAACGGGGTGGATATGAAAATAAAGCTCACCCGCACGAGTCCTGAGATCTGCTTAAATCTGGATGCGAATCAAGAAGAGGGCGCAAAGTCCGTTGTGGTTCACATTATGGACACATACCTCCGCGTACGGCGAGTGAAATTAAGTTCACCAAAACAACTAGAAATTGAGAAAAATTTACTAAACGCTACAGTGAAATATCCTATTAACAGAGTGCAGATCAAACTATATACGGTTCCTGCAGGGTTGGCATCGAAGCAGATAGAAAACATTGCCCTGGGAAATCTTCCTAAAAGGATATTAATCGGCATGCAGGACCACGCTTCGGTGAATGGAAAATATAAAAAGAGTGCCTTTAAATTCGAGAATTTCGGACTTAAAAATATAACTCTATACGTTAATGGCACTGCTTTGGGTGGAACAATGGGTACGGACTATTCATCAGACGCTGTGTTACCTCTTTGTGCCAGAGCCTATAGTAATCTGACCCATATTGCAGGTGATTGTGATGAGCTTGGTAATGGGGTAACGCAGGAAGAATTCATTGATCAATTTAACCTTTATCCGTTTGACATTACACCTGACTTATCTGCTAGCGTAAATACCCATTTAACACCACAGCAGAGCGGTAACATCTCAGTGCGGCTGGAATTCGCCAAGCCTATAGACGCTCCTATTAGTGTACTAGTATATCTCGAATCGCAAGCCCTAATAGAAGTAGATAGATTTAGAAGCGTTATCACTGACTTTTAAAATGGATGCTAATACACTTCAGAAAGTAATGGAGCGAGTCACACGTTCCAAATTTATCGGCGTGTTTGCGAAACATTGAGTTTGCCAAGTACGCGAGAATGCGGTAGTCTTATTGTGAACACAGACATCATCGGTAATGAAGGGATTCACTGGATCGCTGTCTATTTTAAAAATAGACAGCGCCTGTACTATTTTGATTCACTCGGTACTCAACCCTGGAGTGACCCTATTATTGTAAAATTTCTCGCTCAGTTACATATTCCCGAAGTTGTATGGAACCCATTTCGTATGCAGGGATATTTTACTAATGTTTGCGGAATGTACTGTGTCTCATTTCTCATGCATATGTCAAATGATAAAGAATTTATAAATTTTTTAAATTTATTTGACCCGTGTCACACTCACCGAAACGATGAAATGGTATGCAGACAGATAAAAAACCGTTTTCCAATTGTACGTACTCGTTGTATATTATAATGTTTTTGTTCGTATATTTCGTTTATTGTACTGATTTCTTTCATTTAATAAATTTATGAAAATATATTGCGTCTTCTTATCCCAAAAAGATCGAAAAACACTTACATTATTTGACATTGTTGACTGATTAGTATATCATCCGTATTCCCTTCAAAAGATTGTATAACTCGTGTCAAATCCTCATCGGACCTTAAAGGAAAACATATACAGAGTATACAGACAGACAGATCCCCATTATGTGAAGATATCTTTGGTTCGAGGAGTGAACGCCATAAAAATTTCGATTTTAGCATAATGGGGAAATAACATTGATTGACATTTTTGACTAGTATCTATTTGACGAAATACTACAACTCTCCGTATATATATAAAATCGAATTATGGACACTTACATTTCTATGGTAGTCCCTTGCGTCGGATTGTAAGGAGCGTCACTGCAAATATCTTCTACGGTTTGCGTCGAAAATAGTTCGCCACAATCAGCTGCATTGAAAAGACTAATTGTGGTTAATGCTGCAGTATCACGTTCTTCATACAAGTCTGGGGAGACGTACAGGTCCATGGTGGAGGATGTGTGACACTGCTGACTGATCAGTATATCATCCGTATTCCCTTCAAAAGATTGTATAACTCGTGTCAAATCCTCATCGGACCTTAAAGGAAAACATATACAGAGTATACAGACAGACAGATCTCCATTATGTGAAGATATCTTTGGTTCGATTACCAATTTCGATTTTAGCATGATGGGGAAATAACATTGATTGACATTTTTGACTAGTATCTATTTGACGAAATACTACAACTCTCCGTATATATATAAAATCGAATTATGGACACTTACATTTCTATGGTAGTCCCTTGCGTCGGATTGTAAGGAGCGTCACTGCAAATATCTTCTACGGTTTGCGTCGAAAATAGTTCGCCACAATCAGCGCATTGAAAAGACTAATTGTGGTTAATGCTGCAGTATCACGTTCTTCATACAAGTCTGGGGAGACGTACAGGTCCATGGTTGATTATTCACTGATGCGAAAATAGCTACTGTTACTCCCAACTGAAAATATCCCCTTTTATATGCACATTCGCCAAGCTCCGCCCAAAAGACCAGATGTCCGTCGTGATTGGCTGCCGATGTAGCTGGGTGGAGCTATGACGTGTACCAATCCGCTATAACGAGACCGGACGAGTAACATATATATAAAATCGAATTATAGGCACTTACATTTCTATGGTAGTCCCTTATATTATTTTTTTACTTACAAATTATTAGTATTGTTTGTTAACTTATTTTATAATAAAGAAATTATATCCTAATTATATTTTAAAAAGAACATTCGGTTTCAACGTTAAGCTGTGGTCTAAGGCGGCGTGGCATGAATAAATACTAAAATAAAATTAAATGTTAAAAATCTTTATTCATACGTTATTAAAAGTTAAAAATCTTTATTAATAAAACAGGATAGAAGCATATGAAAGTCAAGGTAAACTATAGTTGCAAATTATAGTTAGGTTATACGATGTTTTTCGGGCATACTACTGCCTCGGGTTAAATGATCCTGTTATTTTAAATCACGTATTTGAAAGAGTTAATTTATTGCTACATAGAAAAAATCGTGCATTACGATGTTTTTCGGATATACTACTGCCTCGGGTCAAATGGTCCTGTTATTTTAAATCACGTATTTGAAAGAGTTAATTATTATTGCTACATAGAAAAAATCGTGCATTACGATGTTTTTCGGATATACTACTGCCTCGGGTAAAATGGTCCTGTTATTTTAAATCACGTATTTAACGACACATCGCGCTCATTTCCATTGCTATATATGGCTCTAGGATCGGCCCTGACGAGATGTATTTCGTAGGTTAGGTTAGGTCTCTTACATATAAAAGTCCATGTGGTAGAGCAAGCAACGAACCCCATCGACGAGATGTATTTCTGAACCCATGTTAAACTGGAGGTCTAATTTACGAGCGAGTGCACGTTCTTGCACCGCCGTAGGCGAGAAAGAGTTAATTAGTATTGCTACATAGAAAATCGTGCATTATGATGTTTTTTTCGATTATTATTTATTGAACAAAACTCTCGCTCTCTTTCTATATATATATATATATATATATATATATATATATATATATATATATATATATAGAGTGGTCTGGAAGGAAGTTTACCAATGATTAAATTCTCTTTGCGAGTGACCCGTTGCCCGCGTCGGGCTAACCTTTGGTTAGCTTCCGCCCGAATTGTTCATTCTGACGAAGGTCAAGCTTTTCACTCCACCTTAGACCTACAGTTTAACGTGGATTCCGAACCACGACCCATCAGCAGCCCAGCGTCTTGACCACTAGGCCTCCTAGGGTACCCATTTATCTACCAACCACTTTCTTTATTGTGTGGAAGGATGAACAGCTGGGCTTTGCTGCGCGCCGGCTGCCGTCGGGTCTCGAACCCTGGGCCGATGGATTCGTAGTCCGCGACGCTAACCACTACACCACCGAGGCGGTATTTGTCATTACTTACTCGGACTATAGTGGATTTAATTATCCCAGAAGAGTTCCATGCACGGTCTGTGTGTAGCATATATATATATATATATATATATATATATATATATTGGGGGGAGATCTCTCACCCGTTCTTCGGCCCGACCCCGTTTCATTGTAGAAATAATAATGATAATAAGAATAGATGTGCAAGGTGTTTGCAGTTAAGATGTAGTTTGTGTGTAAAAAGTTATTTATTAATAAGTAGAATTTAATTGGCTTCAAATTATATTTTAAAATACGCGTAAATATTTGTAGAAGTAATAACAATGATAAAATTAATATCTGGAGTCAGTGGTGATTTCTGCTCGAATAGCTTGTAGAAGGATAATCCCTCGACCCGAAAAAGGTCCCTAGAGACCTTTTTCGTTCGAATCGTGTCCCTAGAGACACGATTCGACCCCGCTATAGTGGCTTGGGCAAATCCAAATGAATAATTTCTTTATTTTACGTCATTTTTCATTTTTTTTCGTCGCAGGAATGAGGCTATATGTTTCATAAGTTTTCATCTCGTTTGGTGGAATTGTATCGTAAATTATTTAAATGAAGTTTCAATTAATTGGTTTTACTGTTATTTAGGAAAATTTATATTGGGAGCAAACGTTACAATAATAACAAGCTTATGTCGATATAGTTACCCATTGAATTGGAACTCTTTATTCACGTTTGCTATTATTTATTTATTGATTGGTGCATAATTAGTTGGGTAACCCTTATAAAAATTCGTTTTCTGTCTAACGATTTATTTATTGGGTAACTTTACTAATTCTATTAACGCGTAATGAAAGAGGCGCTTGTGTTATTTTATACGGTTGAATCTTGTATAACCATATAAATATATATTGTGGTATTTTATATGATTCATTAGTTTATTATATATACAAGTACATTTGGAATAACAGCCGTCATATATGTGTTACACGATTAATGGGACACATGGCGCTATCTGGAATACCTTGCGCTATCTGGCAACTCAGCCAGAATAGAGGATTATAAAAGATCGCGAAGCTGGTGAAGATCCATTCCCCCCTCGGCTCCGGCCGAGTAAGGAGCTCTGCTCCTTCAGCTCTCTCTCTCCTGCATGTATCTTCCTCCTTCAGGCGTCTCTCTCTCTCTCCTGCATGTTTGCCTCCAGCATGTGTACATCCAGCATGTGTACTCCTGCATGTGTGCGTGTACCTCCAGCATGTGTACCTACTGCATGTGTACTCCTGCATGTGTGCGTATGTGTGTGTGTACCTCCAGCATGTGTACTCCTGCATGTGTACCTATCCTCTCTCCTTCAGGCGTCTCTCCCTCCTACAGGCATCTCTCTCTTCTTCAGGCGTCTCTCCCTCCTACAGGCATCTCTCTCTCTTCTTCAGCTCTCTCTCCTTCAGCTGTCTCTCTCTCTTCTTCAGGCGTCTCTCCCCCCTTGGCTCAGCCAACTGGCTGATTGATTCAGCCAACTGGCTGATTCTGGCTGATTAGGAGCCTATAAAACAACGCCAGCCCGCTGGAAGTCTTAGTGTGCACTTGGCTCCTGCCAGGTGAACACCTCTCCTCCTTTCTCTCCTCCTCCTCCTCCCCTCTCCTGCCTTTTTCCCCCCATCCACCCCGTTTTCCCCCCACCCCCCTTTGCAACAACCCCATCCCCCCCTTTGCAACAACCCCCGCCCCCCTTTGCAACATTACATAATAACCTGCAACATTCCTGCACTCTCCCCTTTTGCGGCTATACTACTGTCGCGCACCATCGGCTAATGTAGCTTCATTCAATTGAATTATTTTAAGATAGCTTTTTGATTAACTGTACATACTATTAATTTCATTATTCGAACAGTATCGAACATATATTGTAATTAAATATCACTTATAAACCATTTCGACTCGTAAACCCCGTAAATCTGAATAAAGCCTATGGTGCGCGACTTCTGAGACACCCTGTATATTACACCAAATTATAAACATTAATTATATTATTTTATACTCATTATTGCAATGTTATTGCAGTTTGGTTAGGCGTGCCAGGCAAATTTGATCGCGTGCCAAAATGGGCACACGTGCTATACATTCGCCACCACTGGTCTAGACTCTGGCAGTAAGGCCAAGGCTATACGAGCGACTTTGTCGCTGCGACGAAGTTATAATGACAAATTGCAAGTAATAGGTACTGTTGTTTCCAATGGGGCAAAACTACACCGCAGATAGTCACTGCGACAATTATTCTCTGTTGCATCCGGCTGCGTTGTATTGTTTCAAGTGTGGTAGGCTACACGAGCGATTTGTCAGCGTCACTGCCACGTGGCACTAAAAACAAAGAAATCGCAGCGACTTGTCGCAGCCCATATAGTTTGCAACAACCACTGCGATTGTGTCACTACGACACCTTGCAACTGTGACGCAATGACAAAGTCGCTCGGGTAGCCTTGGCTTAAGACTCACGCGGAATGACTCACACGCGACGATAAGTGTTATGGAGACCGAATAAGAGAAAGCACAATGTGTGTTGTCGTTAATTGAATTTCAGTCGGTTATCACTGTTCAACGTAGCTTTGGGCGTGTTTATGGGAAGGAACCTCCAACTGATAAAACACAACCACAAAGTACCATAAACAGTTCAAAGAAACTAGGGTTGTCTTGCCAAAGAAATCATCAAATAGATCACGCACGTCAGATGATGGTGTTCAATGCGTAGGACACTCATTTTCACGTAGCCCGAAAAAAGTCGATTCCATAATGTGACCGCAAACTGGCAATTTTTAAATAAATAGTGCACAAAATGCTGCATAAACGCCTTCGTCTACACGCTTATAAATTCTAATTTGTGCAAAAAATTAAACCTGACGATCTACGGAAGCGTGTGAAAGTTTGTTGGTTCAGCGTTGCAAAACTTGGATGAAGACCAAAATTTTTGTGTCGCTTTCTTTTGTGTGGTGTTGGTTAATGTGTAACAGGGCTCTATGACCTTTCTCCTTCGCGCAGGAAGGGGCTATCGGTACAAACTAAACTATTTGGATATGCTTAAAAACTTTGTCATCCCTTCGGCTGAAGAACAAGTGGACAATCACTGAACAAAATGGAGCACCATTACCTTACCACTAACTCTGAACGAGAAATTTTGTGAATAAGAATTTATGGACATAGTTGAAATCTGAAACGGAAAAGTGCAATCCTAACAGCTTTAGTGATTTATGGAAATAAGTGATATAACAAAGCAGGAACAACATCACTCAAGAAACCACCAATAAATTGACTGAATCAGTGCCACGAGGAGTGGCTGCTCTATTGTCTGGAAAAGAAAGACATACAAAATATGAGACTACAACCTTTATTTATCGTTCAGCTTGATTTTATGAATAATATTTATTTCTTTTATTATTAAATTACGAATTAATAAAGTTCCATCACACGTTTCGTTTATTTTCAATTACTGTAATACGAAAAATCGAAGTGGATTCATAATTTTGTCACTCCTTATATAAATGTGTCCTCACTAAGGGGGGTTCGGGTACCCCGAGCACTACGGGGTATCTTAAAAATCTGGACTCATAGCCAGAATTCACTTTTTACTTTTATTTTAACAATTGTTCAAATTGCTGCATGTCATTAACTTGCATACATATATCAATTCTTACACGTAGGCCTCTCTGAATTAAATTAATAAATTAAATACATTAATAAATTAAGTTATTAAAATATAACCCTAATGATCTATGAGTCCAGGCTTCTGAGACACCCTGTATAATGTAAAGGTCTGATGTGCGCATGTTAGTTCATTCGACACGTCTCTTTTTCAAGGTAGATATATATTTGCCACACTCAAGTGACTCATTTCGGTTTTATTTACACTTATTTCAGCCGTTAATTCAACCTCTGACACTCGTTTCAGCCGTTAATTCAACCTCTGAGGGTAAATTTTTTTTATTCATTTAGCCGATTAGCCGATATAACAATTCAGAATTTTACAGATCAATGCATCGGTGACCTTTTCGCTCAATTTCATTTAAAATTTATTACATTTAAAATAATGGTTGAAGGTAGTACAAACAAATGATGATTATAATTTTCAGCTCATTAAAAGAACAAACAAACTAAATGACAGAATTCAACGGTATTCAACAATACTTCAAAAATTATCATGCTTCAAACAATAAAATTGTTATAATTTACTTCAAAAAAATTATTTCGTTATGTCGTTGAGCCTTCGGTGAAATGCGATCCCATATCTCGGTTTCAGATTGTTTGCCCGCTGGCCCCGAATCTTTTACTCTTTTTAAAAATAAAATACTGTCGTTTGTAATTTGAGATTACAGTAAATTTTTTTAAAAGTAAAATTTCTGATCATAACGCGTGTTTTATATTGCAGATTCTACAACATGGATGCAGCCGCATTTTCCTAAAAAAAAATGTGTATCATTTACATTCATTATGTTTGATTGGAAAAAAAGGCTATTTGACTTTAGGTACAATATTGCTCTACTTTTTAACATGCATTTTTATACACACACACACACACGGATATTATATATATATATATATAATATTATATATATACGAGGAATAGGAGGATGAAAAGATGGTACATGTTTATTAACAGACGTTTCGGAAAAATTCAATTTCCATCATCAGTGCTAAAAAGTTTAAAAACAATAGAAATAAATAAGTATAATAAATAAAAACGAACAATAAATTAAAATGGCGCAACAATTAGCGAGAATTAATAGTAAGTTACAATATATTAAATTAAAAGATTAAAAATTAAATGATATTTTATTATTGTCCATACTTTTATACTTTGTATCATTTAATTTTTAATCTTTTAATTTAATATATTGTAACTTACTATTAATTCTCGCTAATTGTTGCGCCATTTTAATTTATTGTTCGTTTTTATTTATTATACTTATTTATTTATATTTGTTTTTAAACTTTTTAGCACTGATGATGGAAATTAAATTTTTCCGAAACGTCTGTTAATAAACATGTACCATCTTTTCGTCCTCCTATTCCTCGCTAAGCTACGCTTCCCTAAGAACAAACCATTCAACCAAGTTA
Source organism: Bathynomus jamesi (assembly GCA_023014485.1). Classification (NCBI taxonomy): domain Eukaryota; kingdom Metazoa; phylum Arthropoda; class Malacostraca; order Isopoda; family Cirolanidae; genus Bathynomus; species Bathynomus jamesi. Next base: position 618,841 of record JAJOZX010001138.1, on the reverse strand, counting down.
TACATTATATATATATATATATATATATATATATATTATATATATATATATTATATATATATATAGTATACGCTATTTCAATTAATCCAATAATGTGAGAGTTACTTTTTATGTTCTAATAAGTTGAGGAGGAGCGTTGAGTGAGAATAATATTAAAAATTACGTTATTTAGTAATTAAATAATGGCAGAAGGTAACATTACATGCAAGACTAAAATCAGCATCAGATTCACCGTTAGGTTAATTAAACTGAAGGAAATAGTAAAGAATGGGAGAAAGAGGTATGTTCGAAATAATAATAATAATAATAATAATAATAATAATAAATCCTACATTGCAGTGTAAGATATTAGAATACGTTGACATATTTTAATTGAATCAGTCACATGATGAAGCCTAAAAAATCCATAAAGGACTAAATTGATGAACCTCAGTGGGACACTAATAGAGTAGTTGAGTACTCAAGGAAAAGAAAAGAAAGTTCAATGTCACAACCAAATAAATAACCAAATAGCCTCCCGAGAAATCGCAACTTCACGGGTGTCCGAACGCTCAAGGAACGAAGGATACCTACCGCAGGTATCCAGTTTATAAGTGGGTTCTACCGCCCTAGCCTGACAGTCATCAAACCCAACAGGAACGGCCTGTTACGGACGGTCAGCATATTGGTAGAATGATCTATCTTCTAGACCGCATGGTCGATGGTCGATGTGACCAAGAAAGGAAAGAGGGAAAAAGAGAAACTTTAATACAAGAACAGGTGGGAAAGAAGCATAAAACGGAGGAAGAGAAACGAAAGCGTGCTTACAAGATGACAGAATGATGCCCAGGATCAACCAGGCGCGCGCAGGCGTTAAAAGCAAGCTCTCCTTGTAGGTTTGTGGATTCGAACTTCGGGGCCTACTAACCCCATAAGTAGGCTAACAGACCGCCCAGGAAACTCTTTACTTCTGCGAGGTCACACACCACCGACTTCTGAAGCATATTAACGGTGTCACTAAGAACGTCTAGTTGTTAGGCACAACCGAACTTTATTTAGGATCCCATCTGGTTATCGTTCTCTAATCTGTAACTCGACTCACCATTTCCTCAAATTGGCTTAGGACAGTCCTTGACTGAGTTACTCCAACTGGAGATCCCCAAAGAATGGGGGAAAGGGAAAAAGAGAAACGAGACGATAGAAGAGAGGCGAACACGAGAGAAAAGGAGAGGAAATGAACGGAGAAGAGAAAAGGTGCCCGGACTCAGCCAGGCGCGCTTCGTTCGAAGTCCGGGTTTAAACAAGACGTGTTCATTTGAGAATACAAGCCCTCACTGTAGTTTTGAGGATCCGAACCCCGGTGTCTACGAACCCAAAAGGAGACAAATAGACCCCCTTAAAATGTGACAACAGATGCTGACAGCGGAACCGCCGACATCTTCTCGCAGGTAGGAAGAAAAAAACTCTCGACCCCCTAAGAAGCCACGTTGACGTTGATCGTTTCTCAGATTCATTCCAAATGGGAACTTTTCAAACAACAATTGATCATTTTTCAGTTTTTAAAATATAGTAATAAACTAAATTATAAGGGATATTAGTATAGGCGTATGAAGCGGGGGGTCTGGGGGGTGGCAGCCCCCCCCCCCCCCCCCAGGAGTAGAGAATTGAGCATTTTCAGTGCAAATATTGAGCATTTTAAGGCCAAATACTGAAATTTTCAGGGCAGATTTTTTCCTGACATTCCTTTGTTTTGTTTTTTTACTTCTTGAGGTGAATTAATTACTTGCTACTATACTTGTGTTAATAATTAATACGTAAGTTGAAGATTTACTGAATTCTATATCAACTGCAATGCCGTAGTTTTGCTTGTCATTTAAAAATGTTGTAGAAAAATTTTATCTCATTTTTGTAAACTGTAATGTTTTTTATATCAAAAAGGCTTTAATATATGTTACTCATACTCTAACCTTTGTGTTATTTTATGCTACACATGGTGCTTATGCGGAAATCAGGGCACCCTGAAAATTTTCAGGGCAAATTTTTTCCGCCCTCCCCCCAGCAGTAAAGTGCCATCCCATACGCCTATAGATATTAGTACTGTTAAATATTTCTTCAGTAAGTCATAAATACAGTATTAATCAATTTCAGTTGCAATTTATATTCATTTCAATTTCTGAAGCTAAGTAAGTTAGTTCGTTACATTATCGAAAACCAGCATAATTTTTCTAAACGCTATCTCTGTCTCTGTCTGAGGGTTTGAACGACGGTTCAGGATCGACCTGCGGTCGACCCCTTTGCAGCATTCCGCCTCATTTGCGGGATTTGGTGGAGGAGGGAATTACTTTCCGATCTCCTCCTGTCCCCGAAGCCAGCCACGCATGGCTGGTCACGGACTTTGCACAGGAACCTGTCCAGCTGATTCTTGAAATTATTCAGGTTGGTGTGCTGGAGGTTCCTTACTTCTTTGGGCAGAACCTTCAAAAGTTTTGGGCCTCTTATTCTTATTCCATTCTCGTTTTCATGGTCCCTCTGTACCCCCGCAGCTGGGACAGTATAAAATCTGCCCCTTCTTTCATTCCAGTGTGTTTCTATCTCGTTTCTAAGTTTAGGGACAACACCCTGGAGTATTTTCCATATGTATATTATTGTGTACCGCTCTCGTCTTCTTTCCAGAGTAGAGTTTCAGGAATTGTAGTCGAGACCATAGTCTTCACCTTTCGTTTCCTCTATCTTAGACGTAAAAGTCCTTTCTAAGGCTTCTACGTTTGCAATGTCTTGTTTTCTGTATGGGCTTGTGAGTACTACTGAGCAGAGCTGTACGCGCGAACTGATAAATATAGCGCCGCTAACGCTAACGCTAATGCAAATAAATTCTAGCGCCGCTAACGCTAACAGTTTTTAAAATTAGTGGCGTTAACGCTAGCGCTAATTTTGGCGGTAATTTTTATGAAATGTATAGCTAAGTACTATTTTTTAATAATAATAATGCATTTGTATATATTCGCTATTTGTTATTAACTTTTATAGTGTCAAATGGGAACAAAATTATATCTTTAAAATGATTATTGGGTATACAAGAAAATTGCATAATTTGATATTTATAATTAAACTTATTTATTGGAAAGACATTGTCCTCCTTTACATACTCAGTTCAGGAAACTGTTTATTATTATACATTCTGCGTTCAGCATTATGCACAAAAAGCAACGTAATATAGAGAATACCATTCTAAGACTCTATTAATTTTAATTTATATTAGCGCTTAGCGGTTAGCGCCTAACATTGCCTAGAAATGTAGCGGCGCTATCTGTTCCGCTAACTATTTTGAAAAATAGCGCCGCTCGCTAATGGATGCGCTAATAATTAACTAGCGTCGCTAATTAGCGCCGCTAGGCATAGCTCTGGTACTGAGCAATACTCAGTTACTGGTAGGACTAGACTCTTCCATAATTTTAGCATGATGTTTGCTTTTCCGATGTGGAAACTCCTCCAGATGATTCCCGTTATTTTTCTAGCTGTTGTAATTTTAATGTTATAGTGCACTCTGAATTCTGCATCCGACGACATTATTACTCCAAGATCTCTGACTCGTGTGTTTGATGTTATCTGTTTGGCTTGCAGAGTTTTGTACCCTTTGTTCTGTAGCACCTTGTTATTACCATATTTCAGAAGTTGAATTTTTTCTTCGTTGAACTTCATATTGTTGTTTTCTGCCCACTTGAGTATTGTCATTTTGTAATTTTTCTGTCACCTTCATTCGATATTTCTTTGCATATCTTTGTGTCATCTTTGAAACATGATACAATACTGTCATTAATATCTGCATTAATTGTAGGTCTCCTCCGCCACCACGGAGGACATGAGCAGTACACAATTACAAACACGGTTAGGTAGACTAGCCATGAATGGACCCTAAGGTCTTTGCTGGTCTGAAACATTATGACATTACAACATTATTATGAACGAGGGAGCTAATACTGTACCTTGTGGGACAGAGCTCACGACTTCTGAGAGTTTAGATTTAACCTCATTTACTACCACTCTTTGTGTTCTTTGAGTCAGAAAATTAAATAGCCTTTTTCCCAGCTGTCCAGTAATTCCTGTATTCTTAAGTTTGTTTGCTATAATTCCATGATCACAGTCATCGAAGACTTTAGCAAAGTCAGTATATATTACATCCATGTTTTGTCCTCGACATCATGTTTCCAACATTTCTTCCTAGTGGTCAAATGGCTCTGATAAGTAAATATTCTCTTTACACTTCTTCATAAACGTGGTACTCCGTATATTTGGTCCTGGTGCCGAATTTTCTCGCATTTGTGATAAAGCCTTAATTACATCACCCTCCTAGAACTCTAAGTCTATCTATAGGTCCGTGCTCGAACTTGTTCTTGGCCGATTTATATCAGTCAAAAATTTCATCTGGATTTTCTACTTTCTTCTCGGACTTGGGGTTGCTAAACTGAGTTAAAGTGTTCCGTAAGCTATTTTTTCTGGGTCATCTGTGTATTTGGTCGCCCCATCTAACAACGGACCAATACTCTCTTTACAATGCATTTTTCTTTCCGCAAACGTATAAAAGTAATTTTGGGTTATTTTTATGTTTTCTGCTACCTTATTTTTCTCCTCGTTTGTCTTCGTATATCTTTTTTTCTAGTTTGAGTCTCCTTGCTTCAGTCTTGCACTTGTGGATATTTTTTACGGTTTGTTTCCGTTGTCTAAATAGTGTCCTGATTTTTCTCTCGAGCTTTCTACGTTTTCTTTTTTGTCCCTTCGAAACATGTTTCAGCAATATAGGTTTAGTTTCAATTTCTATTACACGTGGTATTTCTTCTGGAGTCTTCTCGTGTAGTAGTAATTCTCAATTTACTTTAAAACTTCATTTACACTTTCTCAAACTACTTTCTTTGAATTCATATTTAAACCTTCAGATATTCCTACTGACTCTCTGGAATGCGTTTTTTGGACCTCTGGTTGCTAACTTTAATGGATCTTGATTAGGTTATGGTCGGAGATATATATATATATATATATATATATATATATATATATATATTATATATATATATATATATATATATATATATGGCCGAAAGTAACGAAAGAAGCTTGAATTCTAATAAAAAAAATTTATTGAAAAGACAGAATTAGAAAGGAGTATACGAATTGAAGACAATAATTTTGAAGTACCTATAACTTTTAAATTTTCCACAAAAATTGCTGTGTTTACCCTTCAAATCTTTCAACAGCTGTAGCTTTACCGGTACAAATCAGCAAACTCGTTGGCATAATTCCACTGGCAAGCTCTGCATTGCGGCAACGATACCATCCTTGAGTACTTGAAGAGTCCAATATTTCGTTGCATATATGTACAGTGTCTTTCAGGAAAGTCGCGAACTCGGTGAGTGTAGTAGGCTGGAGCCCCATCTTACATTAAGATTTCCTCTAAATTAATTTGTAGTGGCGTGGTAGGAATGATTTGTTTATTTATCCTCTCAAGCCAAATGTCTGCAATGACGGTGTCACGGAAGAAGAACGGTCCGATGATGCCTCCGAACCAAGATCCAGCCCATCGATACACAAACGCCCGAAGCATTCAGACTCTTGGGTTATCGCGACACGGAAGTCTTCAACACTACAAGAAACGCAGTTGTGCAGGTTGGTATGCCCATTCATTTTGAACATAACTTCATCGAGGTAAACAATTCGATCAAGTAAAGAATGATCGTTAGCGATCAGGTTAAAGAAGAACTCGACAAATTTACAGCGTCGATCCGGATCATCATCGCTCAAGGAATACAGTGTGTGTGTGTGTGTGTGTGTGTGTGTGTGTGTGTGTGTAACGTGGATAGAAGAAGGGCATGACCAAATAGAAATCAGGAGATTCAATATCAGAGTTACTAATTACATAACGCTTAAGTATGTCACGATTTGAACCTGTCATGTATATTAACTACAGGAATAAAAAACACACGCACACATACACATTATATATATATATATATATATATATATATATATATATATATATATATATATATATATATATTAGTGATGTAGGTCACATCCGCACATTTTCTCGCATCCGCACTTTGGACTGCGGATGTCGTGCGGATGTGGACCGTTGAGATAAAATGTCATTAATAAGCGGAAATTATCAAATTCTACTATATTAATAGAACTAGTTCATTGTGCGCAAAAGTGATGCAAGCGACAAGACGAGAGGCTGTTCTTGTATGAAGTTACTCTCTTGCAACCTACTTAGATCCACGTTACAAAGCTGTTAGTTTCACCTAGTACATTAGAACGAGTTAAATCATCACTTGGCAAAGCAGTTGAAGAGCTTCAATCTCTTGAATCTGTCGCTTCGCCACCCACCAAAAGAATAAAAGTTTCAGTGACAGAACAAACACCTTCAACAAGCAAATCTATCACAGAATCTGTCTCTCAGTTTCTTGAGTCAAGCAGCAATGACGAGACCTACGCGATGTCAAAAGATGTAGTAAAAATGATCGAGAGCTATCACCAAGAAAAACGCCTGGCTGCATGTGACAATCCTATTAGTTGGTGGAAAAATACGCAGAATATCTATCCATACTTGAGTAAACTTGCAAGGAAACATTTAGCCTGTCCTCCAACAAACGTACCAAGCGAGAGATTATTTAGCAGTGCTGGATTAATATATGATGAAAAGAGAAACAGACTGGCAGCAGAAAAGGCAGAAAAATTAATGTTCCTTAAGCATAACCTTCCTATAATTAAGTTTGAACATTAAACGATGAACATCTTAGTTTACTTTATTTTAATTACTCATTTATAAATATGCCTAATAAAACTTTAAACTTAATATAAATAGTTATCAAGCTAATTAAAGATATCTTTCTATAAGGGTGGAGGTTGGGGAAAGAGGTCGGTGGGGTGCATTTGAGTTGGGTTCACGTCCCGCATCCTGGTAACACAATTATGGTTTCTAATTGTGGCTGAAACTCAACAAAATATAACGAATTTATTTGCAGACGAATTCACTAATTGATTTCTATATTAGTTAGATGCTTGATATTATTTTATATGTTCAGAGAAAAGTACAGCAATTATTGTACAATTAATCAATTATACTACATTATAGCTACAGCTCTCTCTATATAATAACTTATTATATACGTTAAACACAACAAATCTCGAATATATCCTAAAAATAACGAAAATGTAGACATCCGCATCCGCATCCGCGGATGTTGAAATCAAACATCCTCATCCGCATCCGCATATGTGAAAAAAATGACATCCGCTACATCACTAATATATATATATATATATATATATATATATATATATATATATATATATATATGGGAATCAGCCTCACCTACGCGGGAAGAGAGATCGACGCGCGGAACCCTTGACAGGACAGGAATATATTAAAATCAGTATTCTTTTCTGCGTTCATATCTCTATTTATTTACTGATAAAATATTAATCATTGAATGCTTTGCTTGATATAGAAATGCAGAAATTCCGATCAATTTAATAATAAATAATAATAATTTTATAATACCCAAAGCCTTAATATGGATGAAAACCGTCACGCATCCACACATCAATATTCTTAAATACACTGATGATGGAAGAAAAGTTTTCCAAAGGTGTTGGTGCTCTTATTCTCATATTATATATATATATATTGGTCTTCCCAAATTTTTTTATTTGATAATAAAAGGCAATAAATAAATTTATTGAATCAATATATTTAATATAATTTTAGTTTTCCTTCATATTATGCAAAACTGACACACGTTCTAGCATTTCATTGATGAGCTTTGTTACTTCCTCGTGAGGTATTGCAGCCCATTCTTCTTTTATGGGTTTTACGAGGCTTTCCCTGGTTGTAGATTTCGTTTGTCGTTCCGTAATGACCAACCTGGTATGTGCTGCATGCGTTCTTTTGGATTCATATCTGGTGACTGATCTGGCCATGGAGTACGTTCAATTTCATGCCTGTCATGTCACCTCTGTACAGCACGAACTGTACGAACTGGGACATCTTCCATGAATACACTTTTGTGTGGATACAATTTCATTGGAATAAATGAGTAGCAGCCGCTCTTCCAAAATCTTTACGCATTTTGGCATTTGGCTGAATTAACATTTCCTATGCAGACCACCAGTTCCTGTTTGAGGACAATCACAGTGGTGTCTATTTACTTTTGTGAACTCCTGTATATCTTTCAACCTTTCAATTGTTCTGCGCGATGACTCATCATTTCACGAAGGTCAAGCTTGTCGCCCCTCCTCTCGAGTTGGCGTGGTGAAGTAGTGAGTTGGTTTCTTGAACTCTCTACCTCACATAGCCAGGTACGCCGGCTCATCGGGGATTGTTCTGAGCCAGACGTCTAGTCTTCTTTTGAAGATGTCCACTGTAACCCCACTCGTGTTCCTAAGGTTCTTTGCTTATTAAAAAGATCACGTGTTGCTTTGTGATTTCTTTGCATATACAGGGGTTGACAAAATAATATGAACACCCGCCGATTTCACCGGTTATCTTTACGGACTGCTCAGACACAAAGTAAACGGTCAAATGACTGGCAAACCTATTTAAATGCGTAACAGAGTGTATACGTCATGTTATAACCCTCACGTTGTTTTTACAGATCTGAGTGAATTATGAATTAGCAGTTATGAAAGACCTGTCAGACTTCCAAAGAGGGCAAATTGTCGGAGCGCGGATGGCTGGTGCATCGGTGACGAAAACCGCTCAGATGTTCAATGTATCCAGAGGAACTGTCTCTATGGTCATGTCTGCATACCAAAACCATGGAAAGACAAGCACCGACAAATGCAATAGTGGACGCAAGAAGAAGCTGTGTGATCGAGACCGTCGGGTGCTAAAGCGAATTGTGACAAAGAACCATAAGACCACAGCTCCAAAAGTGACTGCAGAGCTTAACCAGCATCTTGCAAGCCCGGTATCGACTAGAACTGTACGTCGCGAGCTCCATGGAGCTGGATACCATGGGAGGGCTGCAATTGCCAAACCCTTCCTTTCGCACATCAACATTGAGCGGCGCAGAAAATGGTGTAATGACCATAAGAATTGGTCAATGGACCGGTGGAAGAATGTAGTCTACTCCGACGAATCCTCCGTTACGCTATTTCCATGTTCCGGTCGAGTTTACGTCTGGAGACAGCCTAAAGATGCTTATGACCCCGACTGCCTGACCCCAACCGTTGAGCATGGAGGCGGATCTGTGATGGTTTGGGCAGCAATATCGTGGAATACTCTTGGCCCAGCTGTAGTATTGCATGGTAGGGTTAACGCCCAGGTCTATCTGTCAATATTGGCTGACCAGGTCCATCCCATGGTCCAAACGATGTTTCCCAATGGCGGCGCCGTCTTCCAGGATGATAATGCACCAATCCACACCGCTGGGGTCGTTAAAAACTGGTTTGAAGAGCATGTTAGTGAAGTAGAACGCTTGGATTGGCCTCCATAATCCCCGGATCTTAACATTATCGAGCATCTGTGGTGTCAGTTGGAGCAGCAGGTCAGAAGCCGATTCCCACCGCCGGCGTCTTTGGAGGAATTGGAGCAGGGTTTGCTCGAAGAATGGCTCACGATTCCTCTAGCCACTGTCCAAAAGCTGTATGAATCAATTCCCCGACGCATTGCAGCTGTTATTGCCGCTAAAGGTGGACCAACTCCATATTAAGAATAAAAACCGCCATTTATCAAGGTGTTCATATTATTTTGTCCAACCCCTGTATATATATATATATATAATATATATATATATATATATATATATATATATATATATATATTATATATATATATATATATATATATATTATAATATATATATATATATATATATATAATATTTTATATATATATAAATATAATATATATAATATATATATATTATATATATATAATATATATATATAATATATATATATATATATATACAGGGCGTCCCAAAAAAATGTATACACACTTTAAATACTTATAAAGGCAGTGTTTATTAAAATACATTTCATTTTCAAAATGTAATAGAATCTACAGACATTATTTAATTGTTTTGTCAACGCCTGTTTTCAAACTGACGTCCGTTCTGGTCCAGGCACTGCTGATAACGCGAAGCAATGGAATCGCAAACATCACGAAACATTTCGTTTGGTATTTGTGTGCATTCTCGTTCAATGGCTGCTCTCAATTCAGCGACTGTTGCAGGTTTTATAGCGTAGACTTGTCTTTTAAGTATCCCCATAAAAAAAATTCTAGTGGTGTGAGGTCTGGTGAACGCGGAGGGTATTCTACGAAACCCCTTCGTCCAATCCACATCCACATCGTGCCAAGTACCACTCGCAATACTCCACTCTTCGGTCCGGATCATCTTCATTAATAGCATGGACTAATCTTGGAATGTAACTTTTCCATTGACAGCGCTTCAAAATGCGTTGGACAGACGATTCTGAAATTCCTACCTCACGACTCGCTTGCCGCACAGATTTTCTTGGACTTTGGTGATACGTTTCCAGTATTCTTTCTTGCTTTGTGGGGCTTGTCGATGTCCGTGGTCTTCCGGAACGCTTCTTGTGGACATTCTGAACAGTTCCATCGGCTTCAAACTTATCTCTAATTCGAGTGATGGTAAGTCGTGTTGGTGGATCTGTTTGAAACTCCCTCCTAAACTGTCTTTGCACTTCAACTGCGTTTTCACACTTCCAGTAGCATTTTAGAATGAATTTCCTTTGTTCAAAGCTTAGTCTGACTGCCATTATTAATTCTAATGGGTTTAACTTGGAAAGAAAGAAACATCAATTGAGCTATCAGCTGTTAAAGTGTGTATACATTTTTTTGGGACGCCCTGTATATATATATAATATTTTATATATATATATATAAATATATATAATATGTATATATTTATATATATATATATATATATAAAATTATATATATATATATTACACAGGGCTATTCAAAATGATTCACCTGATTTCAAATGAGAATATTTTTTAATGTTACAAAATACAGAGTGATTTGTGATACATCAACCAAAAAGAAAAACTCCAAATTTTGTCTCTCACCTCATAAATGCTCTATGTGACTTCCCCTAGTTACACGAGCAACGTCGACACGATAGTCGAATTCCTCCCATACTCGCTCCAGCATGTCCGTTGTCACTGACTCTACGGCAGGCAGTAACAATGCGAGTTCGGAGCTCATCCAAAGATGTGGGCAACGGTGGCACGTACACAGTATCCTTAACGTACCCCCAAAGGTGGCTCTGTTCTGTAACGTCGACGAAACTCACGCTGCACTGTGACTACCGATTTACAGCTCGAAAACTGCAACAAACAAAACGCCTTCTGCTGTGCCGACGCCATTTTCACACTGACTGTTTGTTGCTAGGCTAGGCCACGGCGTGACTTTGGAACCCTCTCGCGGTGATCTTGTAAAACTCGGAGATTTCCTCTTTCATGTGGTGTATGCCCAGTTGATGCACGGTTGATAGGTACGGAAGTATTCTCAGTTGAAATCGGATGAATCAGTTTGAATAGCCCTGTATATATATATATATATTATATATATATATATATATTATATATATATAATATATACAATTTTATATATATATATATATATATATATATATATATATATATATATATTAGTGGCGGACCAGATATCAGTTTTTCAACATCTGCGGATGCGGATTCTTTATTTCAATATCCGCGGATGCGGATGCGGATATTTAGTTAATCTATCAATATAATATAGAATTATGAATATATGACATAATTTTTCAAATTTCGTGATATTACTATTATGGCAGGCAATGCATAAGAATTAAAATTAATATTAATGTTTCATTATGATCAAAATAATAACTTTCTCAAGAGTTTCAGCCACAGTAGAGTACCCACAGCGGCACAGGCAGTGTTTGTCGATTTAATGGTATTTATATTTTGAGGTTTATATATATGTTTGTTCATTAATAATTAATACTTTACATGAAATGTGCATGACTGGGCCTTATAAGCTACTTTATAAGCTAATTTAATCGTAAATTACATAATTTATTAGAGAAAATATCCGCATAACATCCGCAGTCAGAAGTGCGGATGCGGATATACGGTCCACCACTAATATATATATATATTATATATATATATATATATATATATAATATATATATATATATATATATATATATATTTCAGGGTGATTCAAAATATTGTAGACACATTTTGAAATTATTTGTAAGTGTAAGTGAGCATGTGATAATGTGGCGTTCCCACACTACGACGTCTGTATGGGGACCATGAGGTTTACTTTCAGCAAGCTGGCGCACTGCCACATTATCATAGACATATTCGAGCTTTTCTTGATACAGAGTTTCCTGGGTTGTGGATAGGTCGTCGTCGAACTCCTACTGAATATCCTCCAAGGTCACCTGATCTTATACCTCTGGACTTATATCTGTGGTATTACCTGAAGGACAGCGTATGATACCAACCCTCAAAATATATTAAAATCTCAACTAATATGAACACAACTGTGTACCAATCTACTTTGGAACTTGCGCTTCATGTTTTCGTGTAAATAGTGGACATTTTAAACATTTAACATAAAATGACTAATAAATGTTGTTTTTCCGTGCTCACTTATGTACACAGTAAAGCATTTGTTTATTGAGTGCAAACAGTATCCAAAATAAATAATTTTAAAAAGTGTTTACATTATTTTGAATCACTCAAAAATAAATAAATAAATAAATAAATGCATATACAGTACCTTTAGGAGATATGGTAAAAAATTAACATATGTAATCAGTAGAGTTAGGATTGATAGGCACTAAAAAATCAATAATAGGTAGGCAAAAAGGCACTAAAGAAGCCCTAAAAAAGTCGCTTAAATAGGCACTAAAAGCTAAAAAAGGCACTTAATAGGCATTTCTATTTTCCCACTTTTCTCTTATTATTGTTGACTTACAGTAAACCCATTTGCAGTTCTGATGAATATGAGGATTTTTATTGTAAAAAATAAACTAAACATCTCAAAAACCATCAAACATTTTATTTGAATCAAAGTAAAATCCAAACATTTAAACTATCTTCTTACAAAAACTCAACTAAACTATAAATTGAAATGGCAATTGATGATTAAAAATTTTTCAAGGTTCTGTGGCTTAAATTGACATCGCCTGTCACTCAATACATTTTTATATCGAGAAAACGACCCTTCGACATCGCAAGACGTAATTGGTGCGAACTTCAAAGATGCTAATTCGCTTGGCTCAAAGTCCAGAACCTCCTGACACTCTCCTTTGAACACTATTGAAACGTTCACGTTTGCCAACCAGGATTGCGTCTGAGAACATTTTCAAATTTTGCTACCACTTCTTTCCCTACGTTACCAGGAACCTGGCTCAGTTCCTTCCTTAAATTTTGAACTATTTCCACTGCTTCAACAAACGGCAGGCCTCTCTCCTCCAGCTTGGTTATGGTCCCTGGCACCCGTCCGAAATTGGCCATGATGTAGGCCAGGTCTCCTCGAAGGGTTAGACACGATAAGGCCTCCTTCGCTTCTCCTATCACGACTGCCTCATGCTCGTCTAAGTTTTCAACAACCTGCAACAAAAAACAGAATTAAGATGAAATTTGCTTTGCTGCTTTTGAAATGGATGTAGAAGAATGTACTAATTAAACTGAATATGTTTCGTACCTTGGCAATTTCGCTGATATTTTCAACATAATACATGGCAGCTTGAAGCCAGGAAACCCATCGAGTCAAAACTGGCTGAGGTGACAAGGGTGTTTCTGGAAGAGCTGCCTTGAAAGCAGCAATTCTTGAAGGTGCCTTGAGAAAGACCTTCTTCACCGACGATACAAGTGCATTTACGTTCCGAAAATGTCCCCGGATGTTTTCTGCCACCCGATGGAGAGCATGATCCAGGCAAGTCACATGCTGAAAAACATTACTGAAAAACAAACTTAATTACTGCGCCATGCATTAAAATAAATCAAATTAACAACAAACAAAAAGCTATTATTCTCTATTCATTATAAGAACCCAACTTAACTTAATAATTTCTTTAGATACCAATCTTTTTTTTTTTTCAGAAACTACAGAAAACGACAATTTTTAGGGTAACTAAATTATAAAATGCATTAGTCGAACGTCGAAGTTGGTTGTTCGATTAATTAAATTAATATTAAAATAATTTAAAACAATTTGTTTCTCACCACTCTTTACCAATTTATCTTTAGGATGCTATTAAATTCGGAAAAGCTCACATTATCACTCATTGTTGGAGCGTCAAATTCCCTCGCATGCATTTGTTTACATCGAGTGGGTTTGTTATTTTGGATAGAGAATAAAAAATGTTGCAACGTACCTCTTTGGAACAAGGTTGGCAGAAAATAACTCTACCATCCGTAGTGAAGTTTGAGTCCTTCTTGATCCACTGCCTGAACAGAACACTTTTGGCTGTCTTGTCCTTAGGCATTTTTTCTCACTTATAAAAAAAGCTGTAAGCACAAACGTGAGATTTTATTTAGCAAAAGCACTTGAACAAAGACACCACGTTGCACGCACCAAACAAAATGATCGAGGCCGAACGCGTCACAATGACGTATTGTGATCTGATTGGCTGTATTTGGCTGACGTATTGTGATCTGATTGGCTGTGCTGGTTGCCTCAGAACTAGCCTCAGTTTTTCCATCCCCTGCCCTATTTAGGCCTACAAGTTTCAAAAAAATGCGAGTTATTTTGCTTTACTTAGTACAATAAAATTAAAAAAGGCATATATAGGCACGTATTTTAAAATTAGGCACTAACCATCAAAATAGGCGTTTATAGGCACTATATCATTTAATTATATACATCCCACAGTCCCGAAATGGATTTCTCTAAAAGAAGCCTATGAATCTATAAACGGGAATAAAAAATGCAAAAAGGGCAAAATCCGGTCTCTAGTAATCAGTATTTTATAGCCATTGCATGTGCTTCGTGAAGGGCTTGGGCATGTGGCATTGACGAAATGAGATTTTGGATGACTTTATGGTTAAAATCTTGCCGAAGTCCAGTCAATATTTCCTTTAAATTTGATATAGATGTCGAGGTAGGCTTTATTTACCACAGTTGGGGGTCAAGATACTCCCAGATGTGCTCAAAAGGATCCATATCTGGGGTTGTCGAAGCCGAAGAAAGAACTTTAACCCTTTACGTCATTTCCACGTAGTACTGTACTGTGAGGCGCGGCATGATGCACAACCTTCATGCAACATATGCCTGTTAAGCTGGAGGTTCCTGATGGAACAATGGAAAAATATTGTTATCAAGGGTGGATACGTATTTTCTGTAATTCAGAAGTACCTCGAAGAATACAAAACTCAATCTTTCCCTCGTACAGTATGTTGTATAGCCACCTCTCGATTTACGCGATAGTTACGTTCTTGAAAATGGTCGTGTGAATCAAAAACGCGTAAATCAAACATGATTTTCCCATGGGGAATAATGTAAAAAGTGGAGGTTAGGGATTTTTGTTATCAATAAGACACAGTACCCAATTATACCAATGAAAAACGACAGTACACTGCTAAATCTAATACACGTACAATAAATTCTAGTAAGTAAAAGAAGAAAATGACAAAGTTAATTCCAACATTTACCATTGACTGCTGCTCCTGAATTGCTTGGTGGTGCGTGATGGAGAGGGAGGAGTGGAGTGGAGGAGTTATTGAGTGGGCTGGGCTCTTACACCGCTAGATGTTGATGGCTCGTCGTCCTTACGAGTCTCCTTTTTCTTGAAAAAGAAATTCAATGTCTTCTGCGAAGCCTTCAACGTCTTCTCACGATGAATTTCTTAATAGCAATTGGTGTCAAATAGAATATTTCGGGCCACCTTTGAGCTGTGTTCCGTGTTCGGGTCGTCCTCATCAAAAATAGCGAGAACAAGGTCGACGTAGTGAAATGCTTCAGCCAACTTCTTGCTAGTGAGAGAACGCACTTGCTCGACATCACCATCTGCTGCTACCACCTCCTCCTGGTGTTCCTTCTCCAGCTGAACAAGATCGCGTGGCGTGACGGATCGCGTTATTCCAATTACCGGCCGGCATAAATTAAAAAAAATCTATAAATGGACCGCGCGTGTTATTCTAAAGACGCGTAAACCAAACTCTCGTAAAATGCGAGGTGGCTGTACTTTTTTATTTGCTTATTTTATTTTTGCATGGCCTCTGCGTGCGCATGCGCACACACACACACGCATATATATATATATATATATATATATATATATATATATGTTCGAAACTACAAGAAAAACTCTTGTTACTCCGATTAAATGATTTCCTATGGACATCTAATCAATTTGGCTTTAAAAGATCCCACTCAACTGACCTGTGTATCTATGTACTTAAAGAAACAATATCTAAATACATTGACAGTAATTCAACTATTTGTAGCTGTTTCCTAGATATAAGTAGGGCATATGATAGGGTGAACCACAATATTTTATTTGCAAACCTAGAAGACAGGAAGGTTCCCATGTACATATTAAATTTATTGAAATTTTGGTGGAAGAATTTTAGGATAAATATATTCAATCGACCTATCAAATTAGCAGGAAGTCGAAACTTGGTACACTTGTAAACTGAACCCTACTGATGAATATATTAAAAGTCCCAACAAATCCAAGTTGTGCTCCAGCCGCCATCTTGGAAAATGGCGGCCGAATTTCGGTTTTTTGGAAATAACTTCAGACCCGTAAAAGATACGAAAATTTACCAAGAGAGCAAAATCATTCTACATAAAAAGGCAAACATTTTCTGTTCCCGAACTTTGTTTTGTACGATGAAAAATAAAAAAGTTACGCAAAATACAAAATTCCTTTATTCTATGAATCAGTGCAGACATGACGTTCAAACTTGGTTAATTGGTAGAAATTCGAAAATTTTGTTGCAATTTATTATTTCAGAACCATGACAGTTTGTTTTTTATAGGTAGTTTGGTAAAAAAGTAAAGCACAACAGAAAGAGCTAGAGAAAAATACTGTAATGTAATTTTTTTGATGACGGGTAGGAGCTAAGTTATCGGTTTGGAGTAACATTATTTAAAAGTTATTTTATTCCTTCATTAGACATCTAAGTATTGAAAATGGAAATAATTATGAATGCTATTATCAATACATACATTACTAATATATTTTATGTAAAATATAACATGCATTTTTCCTTATCTTGTATACTGAAGAAAAATGTAACATAGGAAGAATTTTCATGTATTGATGATGACCATGATGTTCAGACAGGTTTTATGGATTGAACATAAAATAACATCTTATTGAATGGTCACAGTAATCCTTAGACACTTGGGAACATCACTATAGCTAACTATAATCGTCTGTTGTTACCTAAAATGAAAATGTAGTAATCTAAGTCTTGGAGTGCAACGCAGTAATACAGTATATAGCTTTAACACTAAGGCACTGTGTGACATCTCTAATGTTGAATAAAGTCATCTAACATGAGCTAGGAAATAAAATGTAATTGTGTCTCCCTGTTTTAAGTATAATTTTCTAATTACTACGCAAAAATAAGCTAGATTGTACATTTATTGCATTATGTGTAGTGTCATATTGCAACACACTCAGTTATCAGTTGTCTAGTAGCGTTTCAACATAAGAGTTCTCGCAGGTAGTTCCTTCACATCCTCCACACATCGCTGAGCACAGCAAACCAAACTGTATGCACTTGCATCTCTTGGTGCATCCTAGCTTGCAGTTACATGAAATGAGGTTAAGAAGTTGTGATGGAGCGGCTTCCTTGGTAGTAGGGACAGGCCTCAGTGATTTCCCTGTCATGGACCATCCCCACTCTGTTGGCTCCAGGCAGTTTCCTAACCATTCTTGGACCTGCAAGTACACTCTGTATGAGTGTTGCTCTGCTGCTGCACTGGTCGGAAGTAGGGATGCTAGTTGAAAAGATGTATCTAACTTCTTTTTTGCTACTATGCGATTATACATGAAGTATCTTAGCTCATCCAAGGACTTTGATTTTGATCCGTACATTTTTAAGAGGAACTTTTCCCCAGCAGCTTTGATATCTTCTTTACTGGCATCCTTTTGGTTAAATATTTTCATTTCTTCTCTCATTTCTGTATGGTTCTGTAGAAGTTGGAGACCTCTAACTTTTCCTTTTTTATACAAAGCTGATGTGGTATCGTATCCAGTCATGGCGTGAGCAGATAGCAAAACTTCACAAGCCTTCCCCATGTTTTTTTCTCACTTTGGATGCTGAAAATACGGGGTGTGCTGTTTGATTTCCCTGGTTTGAGAAACCAAACTTCAAAGTCTTCATGGGCTAGAGCAGTTAGAAGCACTAGAAGATCCGTATCCTGGCCAACAACTACTGTTTGATTTTTGTGTTTAGCTTGATCTAGAGCAGCCTTAACAATAACAGTATCTGCATCACTCTCCGCCTGAACAACAGAATAACCTTTGATCTTCATACTAGACACAAGAGATGCAATCAGGGCCCGTTTGTTGTTTCTGTTAGCAAGAAAATCTGATTGTGGTATAGTGGTTGGTGTATTCTCATTAAATATGATATCTCTAGAAGTTCTTTTTGCTGCTCGTCGCTCTTGCTCGGCTGTCTTAGTGGTTTCTCTGTCAGGATAACCATCAAACACCACTGTACAGTTTTTACCGTAATTGCTCTCTACAGAGGTTGTATACAAGTCAAACAGCTGACCAAATGTAGCGGGTTTTGGCCAAACAACGCAATGAAGAAGGTTTCCTCCATCTAAAATGTAGTGAGGATTGGCTGGTAAAGCTAACATCTCGTTGTGCGACTGAAAAGCATTGATCAGAGAAGACTTTGTGCCTTTTCTTAACAATGTTGAGTCAAATAATGATGGAGGCACACTTGCCAGCTCATACTGAAAGTACCCTTTAACTTCTGTTTTGCTTATGTCCAAACATTAGGAAATTAGGGACAGAGTTGCCCATATGTGCTAGAAACAAGAAAATGTATTGGTATAAATATTTAGAAAACCAGGTACTGTCACAATTTATAATGACTTCTAGATCATTATCATAATATTTTAGTGTTTGTAAATCTTAAGTGTTTGTGTAAATAACCACCAAAGGTTTTTCTATGTTCGCTGATAATACAATATGATTGTATATTTCACCAGACACAATTACACGCTTCACAAAACACAGATAAACCGTTACTGACAAGGCAGAAACAGCAATGTCCTGTTGCCAGTTTGAAAAAATTTATTAAAAAAATTTATTTTAAAAATTTAAAGAAAAAAATTAATTAGTTATTTAAAATATATAAAGACAACAGAAAATTTTATACTAAGTATATTTTAGACGTTAAAAAACTAGAATATTTAATTACATTTAATTCTAAGATACAAAATATACATTTACAAGTTATTTTAATTTAGAAGGCAAATTTTATTAATAAAGTTTTCTTATTTTAACATATTTTTTTTCTTATCTGTAGATTTGTTTAAACATATATCAAGCACTTCATCTTGACTCATCAATAGCGTCCATTACCTGAAAAGAAACGTCCATTACCTGAAAAGAAAAGAAAAATATTAGTTCGTCTGTCATTCACTTTGAACTATTACTTCGGTATATTAACTCATAACCTCCGATTGAGTGAATAAATGTTACAGATGAATCCATAGATATAATCATAATTAAGAGTATTTATTAGAAGTAGAATATAGGAAATTAGGGACAGAGTTGCCCATATCTGCTAGAAACAAGAAAATGTATTGGTATAAATATTTAGAAAACCAGGTACTGTCACAATTTATATTTCTACTAGCTCGTTCCTGTGAAATATTTTTTCACAAAATCACCCATACAAAGTAAGAGAGGTTTCTGAAAATAGGCAGTCATAACAAAACATTCGCTTTTTTTACCTACAAACCCAGTTTGAACGTCGTGTCCGCATTGATTCATAGAATGAAAAATCTTTGGTTTTGCATAACTTTTTTATTTTTCATCGTACAAAACAAAGTTAGGAACAGAAAATGTTTGCCTTTTTATGTAGAATGATATTGCTCTCTTGGTAAATTTTCGTATCTTTTACGGTTCTAAAGTTATTTCCAAGAAACCGAAATTCGGCCGCCATTTTCCAAGATGGCGGCTGGAGCACAACTTGGATTTGTTGGGACTTTTAATATATTCATCAGTAGGGTTCAGTTTACAAATGTACCAAGTTTCGACTTCCTGCTAATTTGTTAGGTCGATTTTCCTAAAATTCCTCTACTAAGGAACTTTCGATTCTGTACAAGTGAAACTAAAGACACTCTCTTTCGTACTTTCTGCAGTAATATATACGGACAGCAACTGTGGGTGAATTATAAAAAAGGTTCTGGCAGAACCCTAAATTTGTCGTACAACAGGTCTTTTAGACTCTTACATAAATTACCCCCAAGATGCTTAGCTTCGCAAATGTTTGCTACCCGCAATGTCCCGAGCTTCCCGGAGGTAACAAGACGTGCTCAACACAGTCTAATGCAAAGAATTAAAAAATCAACCAACCCGATCATCCAAGCTATCCACGAGTCTTGCCATTTATCCTCTAAGTCAGTGGTTCCCAACCTGGGGTCCGCGAAGGTAGTACTGGGGGTCTGTGAGCTTTCAATATTTCGAGAGGCTCCAATGGAAATCGTACATTTACCCACGATAAGGGCGCTTAGGCTAAAATTTCAAGTTTCCTTGCTCTTGGCTGGAATTATTAATACTTTTTTAAATAGGCTGTATTTTAATTGCATACTCTCTTATATGTCCTTTATTTGATAGTGAAAAATGAGAAAACGAGTTAATTATTAGTTAATAAAAACAGTTTGTTTGGTAGACGGAATCTTTCAAAAACATGGGGTCCGTGGGAAAAAAATAAAAATAAAAGGGGTCCTTTGTGGTGAAAAGGTTGGGAACCACTGCTCTAAGTTATGGACTTCTTGGTACGAAAACGTCTGTCTGTAGCTCCACTTAACTTCGACATTACGGTATTATTTCTAATCAATTATATATATTTCTATCCTTAGTATATGAACTGTCATTGTATTAATAATATTTGTCATATGGACTATAGTCTGCCAATAAACCTTTTCATTTTCATTTTATATATATATATATATTATATATATTATATATATATATATATATATATATATATACACATATAATATATACATATACATAATTTCCCGCAAGGGGGTTCTAAGCTCGTGCCCTTGAGTGCTCTTTGTGCTCGTTTGTACGTGCTTGTTCCTGGAGGTTTCACGTGCGCCCTCCCGGCCCTAGCACCCAAGGATGATGGGGCTGGACCCTGCAGTCCTTGTCATCCTTGGTTTTTTTTTCCACTTTGACTGTCCCCCTCCACCCTTTCTTTTTCCTCAGTCTTTCCTCCCACTTTTTCTTTGTTTTTCTGCTAAGATATGCCCTTTTAAATAGAGGCGAATCGGTTCTTCCTGAACTTTAAAAATATTATAATTAAAATAATTAATAGTGAGATCTTCGTGTAACACATTTTCCAAGGACACCACCATGTCCTGACACTTAACTCCTGTTTGGGTCGTATATTTAGAGAGGCGTCACAAGGGTCTATAATGATTAGAGAGGCGTTTCCCAACCTTTCTCCGATTTGCGAGTGTCATTATATTCCTGTCCGAACAATATTGACCGTCACTCAAATACTGTATATGTTAAATATTATTATTCTTTTTCTTTCAAATGAATAAAGTAATGACTAAATTAGAGTTGTTTACTATTATATACGTTCTAAGTATTTTCAGATAAAATTAAAACAGTGAACATTAACTGAAGTGTTGAATTACAATGCTTAATGCATGGTTGACTGGCGTAAAATATCAAAGTAAATAAATAGAAACAATACTACATGTCGAGGGGTTGGTTCTTCGTAAACTCTTCGTGGGCTACCAGTTGTTTGCGGTATAGATGGGCCGGAGACCCCGGCTCTAACTAAGTGGATCATTTACTTATACTTATAATGCCTTGCTGAGTGCCTTACTGAATTGCGGGTAAGGCAGATTTGAAAACGGATTCTCATTTTTGGAAATTTTCCCATCAGACAGGAAAAATTAAAAAGGTATATTGTGTTAATGACGGTACTATCTTGTAAGCATTACTTCTCTACTCTAGAGAAGGAGCTGCACGATTGAATCGGTCCTGGAAGTCTGCACGAATATTTTCAATGGTTTTGCCATTACGTGGTTGTTCATGGTTCCATGTACTAGCCAATATGCGTTGTTCAATCGTATAATTGCTGCTATCACATATTTCAAATGGGTCTGAAAAAAAATGAAAATTAGTTAGTATTTTACTTGGGTGACAAGACATTGTGGACACCCTGTATAGCAATATTAATGGCGTTGTAGTGAAGAGAGAGAGAGAGAGAGAGAGAGAGAGAGAGGAGAGAGAGAGAGAGAGAGATCCTTTGTTTCAGCTGTTGAGCTCGCAAAATTATGACACAACAGCTAACGAGATCATATTTCGTCTCCCGCACAAATTCTATTGCAGTTAATAAATATCTGCCGAAGCCCCGAGGAAATTCACCCTCGGGGCTTTAATCCAGTTTCTTTAATGGATGTCCCCCAGCTGAATGGAATGTTTGTAAGAACCGCGGGTATTGTATAACATCCCCATTCATTACTGAAGATGAATTTTATATTTGTATTTATTTATTATTTAAGACCCCGCATACCATTCTCGAAAGTTGAAAGTCACCTTTAAAGAAATATTTATACTTACTGTTGAGAGTGATCTGTCATGTGTTTATTACTTAATTCCCCACGACTCTCGGCATAACATTTGGTTTTTGCATAAAATACGCCGTAAAATTTTCTACAATAGAGAATTTATATAAAGTGATAAACACCAAAAATGTCCCTAATTTTAATTAACAAAATATGCTCGAAATCTGCGATGTACGTAATGAACAAAAATTTAAATCACTCTTTAAAATATTTTTGGTTAATTTTATTTAAAATTTTATGTAGTTTCTACTTTAATTTTGGCAGCAAAAAAAAAAAAAAAAAAAGATCCAATAAAAGTGATTGAAAGATACGGACCATAGTTACGCATGTTTTCTTCGCCATTAGGTCAAGCTCGAATTTCCGCCGAAAATATTACTGGAAATATATTTAAGGGCTTCGCTTAACTATTATAGTATTAGTTAAGTGAAGTACAACGCTTAAGTTAAGCGTTAACTTATTGTATTATTATAACACGAAATTGTGTACTTTTGTAAACATCTTAAAACAATATCCACCGTTTACGGAAAATTTATTTAAGAGTATTCTACTTCGAGATCATCGGTCCTCAACGCAAAAGGTTATAAAATTTTTTTCCTATAATGAAGAGCTAAATAAATTTATATCATTATTTATCGATGTTATATATAAATATCTCGGTTGCAGCAAACCTTACCATGCGTACTGTACACTGAGTGTACAGTCTCGTTTGATCGATGCGCAAAAAAAAAAAAGGTTTACAAGAAACAAATGTATATTTCATAAATATTTATTTCATATAAAAATATATTAAACGCGTGTATTAAAATACAAAAACTTGGGAGTGTATCTATGACCAGAGTTTCAAATACTTGCCTGATACATGAGAAGAGTGAGAAATGATTGTATAAATATGGTTAAATTATGAATTTTTATGAAATAATTTATTTAAATTGTGTTTTTTAATGAAATAATTTATGTAAATTGTTTTTATGAAATAATTTAATGAAAATTATTTGAAAATGAATATATGATTTATGTCAAAAGGTGAAAACATATTTTTATTTTAATAACTTAAGAGAAGTGAAGTATAAGTTTAGGTATACAAGTTTTAAAACTAAAAATTATACTATTTTTGTCAATAATTTTCCAAAACCTCCAAATTCATTTATTTATTTACTTATTTTAAAATTAATTCATGTCGACGCGCAGTCTTACAAAAAATGAGTATCCACCCGTTCTCGCATCGTATCTAACATGGTTTAAAACGCTGATAAACATCAGACATTACTCAGTTTTCTTATATGAATTTGGGGTTTTGTTACCGAGAAGAGGTTTCGAAATATCATACTGATATGATACCTTACTATTAAAATAACGGGTAATTGATTCCATCTTTGTCTTATTAACTATTTCGTTAATCACAATTATTTTTAACCTTAAACGATATTGGGCAGGTACTAAAATAAGCCTTGGGATCTTTTCCGTTTGACTGCCGCCATTGAAACATAGCCTTCTTTAGTTAGCTTTATAAGGCTAACTAACAAAAATATCACGACCTAACCTAACCAATCGTCAAGGTCGTACAGTTGACCTAACGATTGGTTAGGTTAGGTCGTGATACTTTCGTTAGTCAGCCCTATAAGACTAAGTAAAGAAGGCTGGGGGCACTCACCTCTTATGTTTCAATGGCGGCAGTCAAACGGAAAAGATCCAAGCCTTGTTTCTTGAGACGATAAATTAGGCATGGACTAGCATAAACCTAAAAACTAAGACTTAATAACTTATTCTTAACTTTAAACACTAAAATTAGGCAATCGTGCGTGCATGTCATGGGTTTATATAGTCGTCCATCACAATCCATAACCAGCGGCAGTGGTTGCATCCGCCGTCTCTCTTTTCGTTGCGTTTATCGCGCGAATGCAATAACACGATGCGACCCATTAAGCCTCCCAAAAATTAGGTGAAAGGACGTCCCCGCAGTTCCCTAAGAGCGACAGCGCCATTCGTGTCACAGGAATTTATTTCGACGCCTGGGAATTCTCCTAACGCTATATAATGGACCATCGGGTCTCGCTGTCTGAAGGGAACAGCCGCTGTCTGTCGGGGAGGATCCCTACCAGGTACTCTTCCAAAGCTTTGAGGGCACCAATGGAATGACCAACACTTCTGAAAGAAATGGTCGCATCCCTGCCAGCGTTCTCCATCAGGACATCCTCTCCTCCAGGATGCTCTTGCAGGAATCGGGTGATGTCATAAACCTTGAGGAAAAAATTATAAAGTGAAACAAATTCACTGAATGGAATGTTTCTTATTATTATTATTAAGAAAGGTAATTTCTCAGAGAGACAGTGAGGTACTGCTGACTAAGAACAGTTCTAAAAATTACGCGAGATAAGGAACCCTTTGGATCCACTGATCGTCATTAATTGAATTTATCGTTATAATCCCTTTTTCATTTTACCTTATCGTAAAGGATTATCCAGCAGTCGTCAAAAGCATCGTGGTAGGAGACTTCGTCCAATGTATAGATTGAGAGTTTGGATTCCGAGTCTATTTCCTTTTCCCGTTCATCCTCATTGATACGATCATCTTCCGAGACGTTGCGGGTCAAATCGGATTCCCGATAGGCCAAGTTTTCTGTGTTCAGATCAAGGGATTCCTCTGAGAGGTCAAGAACCTCTTTTTGTTGAAAACTGAAGATGTACGGGATTTTTTCGAAGTAGTTTTTCATGATGCTGCAAAGCAAAATAATTTAGGACTGCCGGAATTTTTCTTTAATGTGGAATAAAATCACTAAATTAAAACATACAATATATGGTGAAAAAAAATATAAGTTTATTGAAATAAAATTTTAAAAACTTTGTGTGAAATTTTGCTCAAAGAATTTTTTTTTTTAATTTTATTTATTTTTTTTGTTCATTTGCCTATAACAATTAAGATCGGTAACTTTTTATATCAAATTCTAATAAACTAAAAAGTGGTTTAGATATTTACCTCATAGAAAAATTATCACACGATGTGCAATATTAACTCGAATTTAAATGTAACCTTCAAAAAGCAAACTGAACCTTCTCGAAATGGACTTGCACTGTAAATAGCTTGTTTAGAAGTTTTCCACTATTTATAGTCTCCCACCTGACATTAGTAATGCCAGATGCGATGCCTTCACAAGCACTTTATTAATAACTAAAATCAATTTTTCCGTCTATGCTCTTACATTTGATGCAAATATTTTTTATTCTAAACTATAACAAACATTGCTTGACAAGTTTTACGTAAAAAATTGAAGAAACTTTCATTCAAAAATCGATTTTATTTAATGAAATTAAAGAAATCTTAGTATGAAACACATTTGCGAGAACTTGCATCGCCCAACATGAATGACTGGGAAGGGGGGTGGAGGGACAAGGAAGAAGAGGGTCGGGGGGAGGGAGGAGGAGAAGAATTTAGGGGAAGAGAAATATTTCGGGGGTTTTAGGAATTTTTATGATAAAGACCCCCAAATAAGTTTGTTTACTCATATTAGTAAATGTTAAATGGTATAAGTTTTATTAATACAACTTTGTACACAAATCAGAAATTATGAAAAGAAGTAATAAAATTAGAGGACAATATGAACAAATATTTCTCACAAATCTTTACGTTTTAGAAGAAATGGGCGGAGCTAAATCTAATGGTCGACGGTGATTGGACGATTCATATATGGTGTGATGTTTGTTTACATCAGAAGTCTGAATATATTAAATATATTGTATTTATGATAAAATGCTTGGGGGTCAAACTATCTTTTGTTGGACGCTAGCGTCTAAAACGTCTCAATACATTGAAAAGCACTATGTATTATGAACTACGCCTCTAGTTGTTTTCCTAATGAAAACTTACACCACACACAGATAAGGAAAAAAGAAGAAATATTTACACGTGCTTTTGTTTTGATGTTTTTTTTATTACATATAATACGATGTAAGGTCATTACTTTTTTTATTTATTTTTGGATCAATCCCAGAATAGGCACCTGAAATCATTTTTAGGTGCTTAATCTGGGATTGAGGCAAAACACAGGTGCTTAATCTGGGATTGAGGAGAAAAAAATATAAACAGTTTTTAGAGATATAATTTCATTGTTTTTATCAATATTTGAAAAAATCAACTCTAACCTAACCTAACCTAACCTTTTGCTATATCTTCTGCTTTTTTGGTTAGTTTTGCTATTCTTACCAGTTTGATTTTTACCTGATTTTCACATTTAATATTTTATTAATAATATTATTCGATTTCTATTTCAGAAATAATTTTTCTTTATTCATTAAACCACTTTAAACCTTTTATAACTTTGCCTTTATTACATTTGTAATAAACTTTGTATAAACAATAAATTTTTTAATCATCAGGTTTTTTTTATTTAATTCCTTGCAAGGTGCCTATTCTGGGATTGAGGTTGAACGCAGGTGCTTCATCTGGGATTGAGGTACATCAGGTGCCTATTCTGGGATTGAACCTTATTTTTTAATAATTAATAATAATTAAAGATTGTTTTCATTATGAATATAGACTATGGTACTCTATACAATATTCTGTATCATTATATATGATGCAGAAGAAATAAAAAAAAATGTATTTAAAGTTTTACAAACTAAAAAATAATAATAACAGTAATAATAAGTTGTATAGATAACATGTAGGTAGTTAGTCTACAGCATCTGCATTTATAGATAAATATTTATAGAAACATTTATCAAAACAAGTTATTCATAGATAGGCCTAAACATTTTTATAAATTACATTATCATCAATAAATAAAAAACAAATGACTTACTATAAGCAAAATAGTACATCATCTTTGGCGCAGTGACAAGAAGAGGTTGTCACAAATTTGTCACAATTTTTTCCTTCTTTTTTGAAATTTCAACACATATGATGATAACAACGCATAAGCATCTTGCTAATCTAGAGTCAAGATGCAGAAACAGATTTACCCTTATAAATTTGCGAACGGACACAGTATTATGCACTGTTCGATTAAAAGCATAAGCAATACAGGCAAAGATGACAGAAGTTCCTATGTGAGGTTGGTAAACAGGAAATGGGTCTTCAAACTCGGTACAAAACTTTCAAATAGAACATCAGAAATGAATTATTTATTTTCAAAATGACACTGTGAAGGTCATCATGTTGTTCAAATATTTATAATACAGTAATCGATATCTCAAATCATGTTATAAAATTGACACGACTTAACTCGTACAAAATCACACTTTCGTAAATAAATGATGAACAAACCATTGTATCTGATTTAATATTAATTCTTTTTCATACGATTTCACGTACAGAAATCATCAAAAATATAAATGTCGAACTAAATACTAAATTAAATCTCTATCTGTCTGTCTGTCTATCATAATACTTCGACTCGAGGAAGAAATCGTGTATGTCTGTACTCTGTATGTATGTACAGTATGTAATGGAATTCGTTTCTTTTGATCATTACGTCAACTGCTAAAAAATCAATCTCACTTTTAGAATTTTTATCATGTCGTGCCATTTTATTTTAATTAAAGAATTGTAATTGTTTGTAATTAATTCTCAATATTTCTTAAATGTATAAACATCAAATATTGAAAAAAATTTGCATCTTAATTAATGTTTATTGTCGATTAACGATAAAATCATGAATAATTTCTTTTAATGGCACATTGAGGTAATTATCTTTTTAGTTTTAAGTTTAAACTAATTTTATTTATACTTGTTTTCCCTTAAATATGAAGGTGTAATCTCTTATAAAAACTCGTTAAGTGGAAAGCAGCATATGCATTTTTTTAATACAGAATTAAAACCAACAAAATGTGTCATTCTCAACGAAACTTAATGTAACTTTGAGTTTGTGAAGAAAATATTTTTTCTATGCAGGAAGGAAGGAAGGAATAGAAAAGTTATAAGCTAGTTCACCAGGGATGTTAGTGAAATGAGAGGAAAGTTAAAGGTGGTGGTGAACATTGAAATCTTCTAAAATAGAGATCTCAGTAAAGGGAGAGCGGGAAAGAATGTATTCTATTTTGGAAGTAAGGTAGTCAAAGAATTTTGGATAGTCAGTAGAATTAGGAGAAAGGTAGACAGCGCAGTTGTATTTAGTTTGAGATTGGCATGTAAGCCGTAGCCAGATGGTATTGAATTAGGAGGATTCGAGTTCGGGAATACGAGAACAAGTTAGGTCATTGTGTACATCAGAGCTGTGCCTAGCGGCGCTAATTAGCGACACTAATTAATTATTAGCGCATCCATTAGCGGCGCTATTTTTCAAAATAGTTAGCGGAACAGATAGCGCCGCTACATTTTTAGGTAGTGTTAAGCGCTAATATAAATTAAAATGAATAGAATCTTAGAATGGTATTCTCTATATTAAGCACACCGGACAAAAAATTAGTCACCCCTCTCAGAATGTACCTAATAACGTGTGACGGCGCCTCTGGCCTTGATAACCGCACGAATCCGGCGAGGCAGAGACTCTACGAGGTTGTGCATGTACTGAACATCGATTTGCTGCCACTCGTTCATCAGCCGGTCCCGAAGTTCCGCCAGAGTCCGTGGGTGTCTATTCCTGCGCTTCACTTTCTGTTTCCAGCCTGAGCAACACCTTCGACGCATTCAGGATTAAAGGCTTCATTGGACCTGCGATGTACTCGTCGCCTCCCATTATTGGAGAGCAAACAAAAACGGGACTCATCGGACCAAATTACACGTTTCCAATCTGCCGCAGTCCAGTTTTTGTGCCTCTGAGCCCATTTATAACGTGCCAATTTGTGACTTGCTGTTAACAGCGGCCTCTTCCGTGGTACCCTGCTCCAGATGTCCATCGCATGCAGTTCTCGTCGCAATGTCCGTTCGGAAATTGGTCGCTGGAGAACCTCATTGGTTTCTTGGAGCAATTGTTCTCTGGTTTGAAAACGATTTGCAGTTACTAGACGAGAAACATGGCGGCGGCCCCTATTGTCGAGAATTGTTTTCCGGCCACAGTTACGCCGTCGATTGTCAGTTGATTGCGAACTACACTACTCTTTGTAAACTCGCTGGACAGTACGCGTTGACACACCAACAAATTGGGCTACTTCAGACATTTTGTGTCCGTGGGCTCTGCCAAACACGATGGCTCCTTTTTGCCACTGAGTAACGTCTGCCTCACGACCCATTTTGCAGACTATATCCAACACACACTTTGTTCTTCACCACCTCACGAAACAGATCTGATCCTGTGTGCTACGTCACCGCTACTTGTCACTTACCAATGCTACATCAGCGCCCTCTGTGTGACCTTGAACTTCCTACTATCGGTGCTATTAGGGGTGACTAATTTTTTGTCCGGTGTGCTTACGTTGCTTTTTGCGTATAATGCTGAACGCAGAATGTATAATAATAAACAGTTTCCTGAACTGAGTATGTAAAGGAGGACAATGTCTTTACAATAAATAAGTTTAATCATAAATATCAAATTACGCAATTTTCTTGAATACCCAATAATCATTTTAAAAAGAGAATTTTGTTCCTATTTGACACTATGAAAGATAATAACAAATAGCGAACACATATAAATATATACAAATGCATTATTATTATTAAAAAAATAGTACTTAGCTATATATTTCATAAAAATTAGCGTCAAAATTAGCGTTAGCGTTAACGCCGCTAATTTTAAAAAATGTTAGTGTTAGCGGCACTATATTTATCAGTTAGCGCGAACAGCTCTGGTGTACACACGAGTATATGCAACATCCACCTTTGGAGTGAAATTGAGTATAGAGAAAGTAAGAGGGCACAGAAAAGGGGTTAGTGTCAATTGTCCCAGACACCTGAGTTTCAATGAGGAAGAGAAGGTGAGGTTTAGAGGAGGAGAGGTGATGTTCAACAGATTGAAAATTTGAGCGAAGGCCACGAATGTTGCAGAAGTTTAAGAAAAGTGAATCAGGCAGAGGCCCAGAACATCTCGACTGGTCGGTAGCAGATCCAGCCCCGCTGCCTGGGTCTGCCTTCCCGGTATCGGCAGCAGGGGGGGGAAGCCAGAAGTGGGGACATTTATGGTCCCCTCTCCAGGGGATTCCGAGGCTCTTGAAGTTGTTGCCATTTTTTTTTTTTTTTTAAAAGATTATGTAGTATGTAAGATGCATGTATATGTAGTGAAGAATAGAGAAGTGTGTGTTTGAGAGCATGCTCAACTGCTCACAGGGTAGATGAGACACGGAAAAAAATAGCTAAGGAGGACAGTGACAGGAGAAAAGGGAGTTCCAGCACTCCCTATCTTCCGCGTAACGTCACCCTCCGGAGTATTTTCCTGGTCGATTAGTGTCTAGAATCTCCTCTATGGGAGGAGATTATATTAGCATGTTATGTTAAATTAGATTATATTAGTGCTATTAGTATGTTTTCGGTTTCAAAAACGTGAGACAGACAATAATCATAGGAGGAGAAAGAAAGGAAAAATGATTCCAAGGCCTTTCGTGCATTCAGAAGTACACCTCGTCAGGTGTATTTCTGAATACACGAAAGGCCTTGGAATCATTTTTCCTTTTCCTTGTGGATTTACATCATTCATTCATTTCACGTGTTTAATTGTGAAATTCATCCTTATATATATATATATATATATATATATATATCAACAGTGTCCTTTCAAAGTTTCAAAGCAGTGTAAGTTCCTGAGTATAGTATAGTATAGTATAGTGTGTGTGTGTGTGTGTGTCTCTCTCTCTCTCTCTCTCTCTCTCTCTCTATATATATATATATATATATATATATATATATATATATATATATATATAAAATAAATGACATGATGCAATAGTGCAAGAAACTAACAATATGCAGTGAAGTGAGCAGATGTAAATAAATGCGCTTGGCAGTGTTGTTTTGACTGAGTAATTTTGGTCATGCTACAAAACCTAAGGGAATGTTTACTTTTGGATGTGTCTGACGCAATCTGACCCCTACTTGCCGCATGCAGTCGAACATAGCCTCAAAGTCAATGATAAAGAGCTGAAAAAAAAAAGAGCTAAAAAAGTATCCAAACAGTAAAACGCTGCACTGCTTGGGACAGTTAAAACTAGCCTTGAGGGTGAACACAGCAGCTGGACACACTGAACGAAACAGGAATTTTTCTTTAATGACTGATCTTTGTGCGTAAATACTTTCAATAGAATTGTCATTAGTTTCTCGTTTATAATTTGTTATGCAGCTTTTACATATAAAAGTGTGTATATGCGTGTTACCTTACGTCATCGTGACAACTTTTAGGATACGCACGGAGTTCATCGCGACACGAACGTGCGTGTAACGACAATAGCGGTGTCACCATAGATTCAAACTTATTTTTAAAATTTAAATTCCTTAAATAACCAAGAAAGAAAGATACAATGAAGTATAAGTTAGGTTACGTTAATTTAACTGAGTTATTTAGATTTGGTTAAATATTGCCTTCCACACTTGTGATGCAATAATATATTGTAATGCTTAATATATATACACACACTGTGTGTGTGTGTGTGTGTATATATATATATATATATATATATATATATATATATATATATATATATATATATATATATATATATACACCGTGTAATTTAAAATACATAGCCCACTTGTAAAATCGTAATAAAACTTTCTATAATGAACTAAGAGCTGTCCTATAAATTAAATAATAGATACACATCAAAATGTAACAATTCCAATAAAAAGTGGTTTCTTTTGAAACTACGAATATGTGTATAAATATTACATAAAAGAACTATCCCCTTTTGAAACTTTAAAATGTAATAATTATAATAAATTAGCCTATCTATCTATATCAGGTCAATGAAATTTGTTGAAAGGTATATAAAGGTGAAATTTGTATATATAAATTAATTAATAACATTGATATATGGACACAAACTTCATACAGCAACTATGCTTTCGTGTAAAGATCAGAGACCGTAGGTAGCTCAGTAGGTAACAGTTTTCCTGTGAGCGAAGTAAGTACGAGGGTTCGATTCCCTATGATGGTAATAATAATAATAAAAAAGTTAGCGAAATCGGTCGCCTTAGTCTGGCCTGAGAGCTGTTCCAGTTTCTGGCCCTCCTCCATAACTGGATATAATCCCTTCGTCTAGATTTATCATTTTCAAAACAAATTCAAACCGGAATGCCCACGATTGGAAATTTTAATCATACTTCAAAGTATTCACAGTTTTTATGTTTTTAAGTAATAAATGGTTACAGGGACGGGTATCAATCGATAGTCTGTTTTAGATATAAAATTATAAAACTAGTTTCTGAACTGCAGAAAAATCGGCCCACTTGGAATATCGCGAAAAGCAAAAAAGTGGGCAAGCTTCTGTTTATAAAAGTTTTAAAATTCGGAAATATAGTCTATGAGGCAATCAACTAGCGAGATAAAACAATGTCAGCTGCGAACACACAAGCTGTAACGAATTTTCGATTTCTTTTAAGAATTCGACAGTTGCTCTTAGACTGCTAGTGCTACTTTTTTCTTCCACTAGTTGGAGTAGGCATTTGCGTTTAGTAACAGATAGACTTGTAATTCTTTTGGGTTTCAGAATTGGACATTTACAATGGATTTGAGTGCCGTGAACGTCGCAAGAGTCGTCGCCCTAATTGAAGATGGTCCGAGCCAGCGTTACGTCGCCGATGCGCTAGGAATTCTAACAACAACGGTTCGACGTGTCTACCAACGTTATGTGGAGACAGGAGAGTACACCAGAAGACCAGGATCTGGAAGATCGCGCTGCACATCTGCCCGTGACAATCGTTTCATCGTCTTGAGTGTTTTGCGAGATCGTCGCTTGACTGCCACAAACGTCCGCAATGAGCTGGAAAGGTCTCGAGACGTCAGTATATCGGAGCGAACCGTTAGAAGGAGACTTATGGAAAGTGGCTTACATGCTAGACGTCCAGCAATGGGCCTGGAATTGCTCCTACACCACCGCAATGCTCGTCTTGCTTTTGCTCGTGAGCAAAATATCAAAATATCAACACAACCTAACCAGTCGTCAATGACGTACAATTAACCTAATCGGGCATATATATATATCTGAGAGAGAGAGAGAGAGAGAGAGAGAGAGAGAGAGAGAGAGAGAGAGAGAGAGAGAGAGAGAGAGAGAGAGCGTTCAACTTCTACCCGGGCAACGCCGGGTCGCTCCGCTAGTTACTGTATAAAACTAGTAAACTACATGGAGTTCAACGCTGTTCACGATCTTATTAATTGTTTATCTTTATGAACACATTACAATTACCTGTATGTCAATGACTGCATATTCAATTGTCGTTTAGATATACAGTACAATATATGTCTGTGTTATGTGTTGTTGGACTCGGTTGTCCCCCCTCCACCCCACCTTCCCCCCAGTTGGGGTACCTTGACTATCACTGCGGCGTTGTCGCATGTACGGAGTCGTCTGCAGGCGAGGAACATTACATATGCGGGCAATGTACATGCCTCAACGCGGCGTCGTTGAAAATTTTGCCGCATACGTTCCAAAACACCTACATGGTTGCATATTGTTTCTGAACAATCTTGAGCACGTTGCCACAATTCATCTACAGGGTGTTCGAAAAGTCCCGTCATCCCCTACAAAATGTACATATTGTAGTACCAATTTTATTTTTGTGATTAATTGTATTTATATGTGGTAGGTGTAAGTTAAGAAACAAATCACTAGCAACAATTACTTTAATTACAGTAAATATAGTTACTAATTACAGTTACTAATCAAGAATATCTGTGTGTGCACCATCATGCATGTCTGTATCGCTTAATTCATTAACAAATGACGGGCGGCATGGTTTCATGCTGAGATCTTTTGTCATGTAGGTTCTCGTAACAATAATTACACGTACGATGGATGATAAACAGTTAGCGGGCGTTGACGAGAAAGTAGATTTAGGCGTACGCGTATCTAAGGATTTAAAAGTTAGGAACCAGTGCCTGGAGTCTTGCGCAAAAGCTAGTAGGATGTTAGACTTCATAGCGCGTAATTTCGAATTTAAATCGAAGAATATTATATTGCCCCTTTACAAGTCCCTAGTCATGCCTCACTTAGAATATGCCGTTCAGGTTTGGTGCCTGTATTTGCGTGAGGATATTGATAGGTTGGAAAGGGTTCAGCGACGCGCCACGAAACAAATTCCGTCACTACGCAACAAGTCTTCCGAAGATAGGATTAAAGAGTTAGACTGGCATTCACTCGAAACTAGGAGATTAAGGGAGGAGGTTATTGACGTTTTCAAAATCGTTAAGAAAATCGATAACGTAAATTTTGACAGTGTTCATTTTCGATAATAGCAATACTCATAATGACGGATTTAAATTACGTGGTAGGCGTTTCATTACTAACATCGTTAAAAACGTTTTTACGTTTAAAGTAATTGATAAATGGAATAATGTTCTCGCGTCCGTTGGGAACTCTACCAGCGTTAATATGTTTAAAAACCGTTTAGATAGGCATTTTAAAAATATTAACGTCGTTTAAAATAATAAAACAATTGGCAACAGGAGCTCTGGGGGTGATAGTCGAGGTTTGAGTCTGTTGACGATTGATGCCAGCTTGTGACATGCCAGCGATAAATTTATATTAAAAAAAAAAAAAATTAGACTAACACGAACTTAGATGTAGCTCGTAGCGTAAACTAACCCACTTTGTTATACTCTTCATACTTTTTTCCTTCTCTCATCTTCTCTTCACTTGCATGTCTGTAGTTTGCATGGTATGACTGTTACTTTGAGTTAAGACTGTGTTTGCATGGTTTGTAAGCGTTCTTATTTTACTTCTTTTCATCTTCACCCTTTTCCTATTCTCTTCGACTATTTTTCCGACTTGTCGGCAGTCGCCGGCGGATGATGATGGTGAGTCTTTCTCGCTCTTTTTCTGAATAAATGTTAACCCACGAATGATAGGTTTTGCTACTGCAACCTAACCCCTTATTTTCTTCTTTTAATTCCCTATTCTCTTCTTTTAATCCCCTACTCTCTTCTTTCTCTCGGGTTACCCTTAGAATGGATCTTAGGGTCTTTGTCAGCCTTAGCTTCTGTAGATCTGTAGATGTGATCTCTCATTGTGGACATGAGACTGCAAGTTCTTGTGATCGTTTTCGAAGTGATTTTTTCGGTGAACGAGCCACCGATGCAACCACACTTTCACATTGTTCTGCTCGCGTTGTTGGTCTTCCCGACCGTGCTCTGTCCTTGATGGAGCCAGTTTCAAACAGCTTTTTCTCCCAGTGTAATACTGTCTTGTCTGGTGGTGCAGCCTTATTGAATCTTGTGTTGAAATCATTCTGGATATCATACATCGTTTTGCCAATATGTGACCTTTCATGAGCCCATGTGCTCATCACTATCCTTTCCTCCAGAGTGTAAGTGGACTGGTCTGCCATTGTTCACACAACTCTAATACCTGGAAAAAAATATGTCAATGAATCACATATAAATTCAATTAATCACACAAAAATAAAATTGTATTACAATATGTACATTTTGAAGGGGGTGACGGGACTTTTCTAACACCCTGTATGTTATAAACTTCTCTTGCATAAATTTTTTTTTTTTAAATAACCCCATAAGAAAAAGTCAATTGCATTTTCGTTTCTAAAGTGACACCTAACAAAATACTATCCAAACAAAAAATAGTTATCTAAACAACCAGACAACTACGATTTTGATAAACTTTAATGATTGATTTTAATTGGATCGTCCTCGGCAAAAAAGCAATGTATCTCGGAAACGAAGCGATTGCGGATTTATGTTCATAGGAACTTTTTTGCTCACTTTGACGTCCTGAATATGTATATTATTGCTCAGTCATAACAAGACGCTCCTGCATGACTGAAGTTGAACAATACGGATATACAATATACTGTAGAAAGTTATTTTTTACAAAAGATGACTAAAGCATTCATATTCATAATTATTTTGAAGTCATTTCTATAAACTTTTGGTTACCACGCAAAGTCGGGACAGACTGGGCCGTAGCTATGGCCTAACGTAGTAGTGTCCGACAAACGGCAATGACATTTCTTCTGACTCGCTTAAAAAACACACTAGCAACTGAATGCGGCGCGAATTAATTTTTCGTTGTAAAAGGGAATCGTAGTTTTTGGACTACTCGTTAAGTTATTTCCTTATTTGCTGTTCCCAGTGCCCGAGCTCAGTGAGTAACACCATTTCCCCTTAAGTGAAATGAAAACACTGAGGGTCGGGGGTTCGACTGCCGATAGTGCTGATAAATAATAATCTACGAGTTAGTACAATGGCCCGCATTTGTCTGACCTAAGCGTTGTGCCGCTAGTAGTATGGGTGCAAAACTTCCTCAGTGTTTTCCGGATGGGGGAAAGGAAACAGGGAGAGAGGAGAAGGTAAGGGGTGGCACTCAAATGTGAAAGTGCATTTTTAAATCCCTTTAATCTCTCAAGGGTTCCATTAGTGTTTTTAATCCGTTAATAGCTTTTTATTCCCCCAAAAGAAAGATGGAAATATAAAATTATTTTTACACTAATAATAATAATAATTAATTATATATACATATATAATAAAACTTAGCCGCCCAGACAGCGCCCATATCCCGTCTTACCCCGCCCACAACACTCAAATACCCCCAAAATACAAAACCATTAAAAAAAAAGGAAAAAAAGCCCACAATAATCTAAAATCCGAAAAACACTGGTCAAATGTGATGATAACTTATAGGTTAAATAAAAATTAATCCTATAGAAAAACTTAAGAGTTTGAAATAAGATATAAATTAACTCAACTCAACATATATATTATTGTTAAATGAAATGAAATGAAAACGTTTAGTGGCAGACTATAGTCCATATGACAAATATTATTAATACAATGACAGTTCACATACTAAGGATAGAAATATATACAGTTGATTAGAAATAATACAGTAATGTCGGAGTTAAGTGGAGCTACAGACAGACGTTTTCGCACCAAGAATTCATGCTTAGAGGATAAACTGCAGGACTCATGGATATCTTGGATAATCGGGTTCGTTGATTTTTTTATTCTTTGCATTAGACTGTGTTGAGCACGTCTTGTTACCTCCGCGAAGCTCGGGACATTGCGGGTAGAAAACATTTGCGAAGCTGAGCATCTCGAGGGTAATTTATGTAAGAGTCTAAAAGACCTGTTGTACAGCAAATTCCTTATAGTCATATTCACTTTAGCACAAAGGCTTCGAGATTGTTTTCTTATATCCGAGTCATCACTCAAGGAGCTAGTAATAGTTTGACCCAAATACTTAAACTCTTGCACTTCCTCAATTACTTCACCTTTCATTTTAAACCTAATATCAGCTGGCTGATTATAGCGTTTAAGATGAAACTGCATAACCTTAGTTTTTGTAACATTAAAAAGAATATCATGTTTCTGCGAATACACTTCGCAGACTTTTAGTAGCCGATCCAGACCTTTAACAGAGGGACTTATTAACACCATATCATCGGCATAAACTAAGTTATTTATCCTTGTGTTATCTATACAACATCCCACTGTTGCCTCATTAAGTGAAGCAATTAATCCGTCAATATACACATTAAACAGCATAGGGGAGAGCAAGGAGCCAAAACATTCGGATAAAACATTACCCCACCTAACGATAAAAGATTGGTGGGAATGCCAAAATTTCAATAAATTTAATATGTACATGGGTACCTTCCTGTCTTCTAGCTTTTTAAATAAAATATTTTGGTTCACTCTATCATATGCCTTACTTATATCTAGGAAACAGCTATAAATAGTTGAATTACTGTCAATGTATTTAGATGTTGTTTCTTTAAGTATATAGATACACAGGTCAGTTGAGTGGGACCTTTTAAAACCAAACTGATTAGATGTCCATAGGTAATCATTTAATCGGAGTAATAAGAGTTTTTCTAGTAGTTTAGAGAAGCAGGAAGCGACAGCAATAGCCCTGTAATTATTGGGAGACAGTATGTCTCCATACTTATTTTTGACCAGGGGCAAGATATATACCCTCATGAAGTCTGCAGGGATATAGCTATGAGCAAGCATGGCTGATAAGAGCAATGATATACAGTATGCAGACATACTACGTCATTGGCATATTTTAAGTCCTCATTCAATAGATCATCTACCCCTGACGCAGAAGTCTTTAACCCTTTAATTAACTTCTCTACTTCAGTAACTGATATCAAAGTATTTTCCCTCGTCCCTCCCACATGCGTTTCGCTGCACTCCATCTTAAGATTATCTCTACTCACACTGTTAAGAATGTTCGTTAAAAATGAAAGCTGGTTATTTAGAAAATGACAAAAGAAACAATCTTCCTTACTAGAGTTTTCACCCAGAAAGAAATTAAGATAGAATTAAAACAAACAAAGCCATGTAAACCTGTTTTAACTGGACCCAAAAAGCTGAAAAAGAGAAAAAGGGCGGTCTAACCAACGCTATGGCTTGGTAAACAGCTCACTGGGGGAATACATCATCAGAGACAAACTTAAACAGGTATTTACCAGCCAAGATGACTGACAAACACCTGTGTGTGTGTGTGTGTGTGTGTGTGTGTGTGTGTGTGTGTGTGTACGCAATACTATGTATTCGCATACCTATATATACTGTACTGTACATATAACTTATTCACACAAGCATAAAAAAAATTAAAACGAACTTTGGAAAAATATAAAATTAAATTATTTAGAAATAAAAATAAACAACATTCATTTATTAAAAACATATAAACACTTTCATTAAATCAAAATTTAAAAAATTAAAACGAACTTTGGAAAAATAAACGTAATGCACACCGTGTCCCAGAAGTCTGAACTCATAGGGAAAATAGACATTATACTTTTAAAGTGAAACAAACGCATTTCTAATGTCAGTTTTACATATTTCAGGAAAAAAAATACCCTGATGGCTCACTATACCAATCAAGAGGTGGTGGAACTGGTATTGCTACATGGTTCCAGAAAAAGCAAGACCGAGGCACGTTCGTGAACTAACTAACATGCCTCCCTCTGGCTTTTTCCAGAAACATGTAACAATACTAGTTCCACCTCTTGACTGGTATACTGAGCCATCAGGGTTTTTTTTTTCTGAAATATGTAAAACTGACATTCATTACAAATGTTTGTTTCACTTTAAAAATATAATGTCTATTTTCCCTACGAGTACATACTTCTGGGACACCCTATATATATATAATATATATATATATATATATATATATATATATACACTATATGATCAAAAGTATTCGGACCCCGCATGGTTTTGGGAAAAATGGTTTTATTATGGCATTTAGTAACCAGTAGGTCCACCCTTTGCTTTTATTACAGCGTCAACACGTCGAGGCATACTTTCCACCAGTTTTCGGTAAGTCTGTGCAGGAATGGCTCGCCATTCCTCTTGCAGAGCTGATGCAAGAGATGCAAGTGAAGCCGGGCGTGGTGTGCGGTTTCGTATCCGTCGCTCCAGTTCGTCCCACATGTGCTCGATTGGGTTGAGATCGGGGCTCTGAGCAGGCCAGTCTAACAAATCCACCTTATTTTTAAAACCAGTCCTGCACACGCCTTGCAGTATGGCAGGGAGCTCGATCCTGTTGAAACAAACAATGGCCATCTCCGTAGTATTGCCACAGTGTAGGGAGGGCCAAATTGTCCAGAACGTCGAGATAAACGTCAGCGTTCATGGTAGTGGGTATAACAACCAACGGGCCGAGCCCTAGCCAGGAAAAACAACCCCATACCATGATGGACCCTCCACCGAACTTCACCGTTGGACGTACACAGTCAGGAAGAAGCCGTTCTCCGGGCTGTCGCCACACCCAAACACGCCCATCAGACTGGCAGAGTGAATACCGCGACTCGTCGCTCCAAAGAACAGTTTTCCAGTCCTCCACGGTCCAGGAACGACGGGAGACACACCAGGCCAAACGACGCGTGGCATTAACTTTTGTAATCAGTGGCTTGTGTACAGCTGCTCTACCATAATAACCGAGTCTGTGCATCTCTCTGCGGATAGTTACAGTACTAACGGAGGTACCAGATGCTCTTCCTACCTCCTCAGCGATGGAAGCGGCAGAGGACGTGCGGGACTTCTTGACATGTCGTACCAGACTTCTTCTATCACGTTCCGTCAGTTTGCGTGGTCGTCCGGAACGTTTTTTCGCGTTAGTTGCACCGTCGTGCTTCCATCTCATGATAACATCCGCTACAGTCGACTTTGGTATATCCTGTTTGGCTGCAATGTTTCGTATAGAAACGTTACTTAAATAACATCCGATGACGAGTCCACGTTGGAACTCGGAGACTTCACGTCCGCGCGGCATGGCTTCACAACAGTTACTGATAACTTAACAGAACACCTCAGCATTATAGTTTCGCCACGCTTTTTCCCAGCATACCTTTCGGCGAAGGTGATATTTGCAGAAATGCGGATTTTCCGGGGTGTCCGAATACTTTTGATCATATAGTGTATATATATATATATATATATATATATATATATACTGTGTATATATATATATATATATATATATATACAAAGTCGGTGACAAAAGTTTTGTTCCTTGGAAAATTCTAAAATACATAGATTCCATTTCTTTACAGGTTTTACAGTTTCCATAGCAACGAAAAACCATTCGCAAAGGAAATATTTGTTTTTCTTTTTTTTTTCCTTTTCTTCTGCAATAAGGTGGTGGGTTTGGCATTTGTGTATGACGTATGAAGCAATAGTACCAACCAGACATGGGGCTGATTACGATTGTTGATTACGACTGCGATTAAGATTTCCAATGATTATATTTCTTGATTACGAGTATGATTACGTAATCCAAATATTAATATTTTGGATTATGATTATGATTACAGTGATTTTTCTTGATTACGTTTACGATTGTGATTACATTGTTTCGATACATTTGATTACGATTATGATTAAGTTTATTTTCCTGGATTACGATTACATTCATAATTACAGCTAAAATAAAGGTTACATTTGATAAGCTTGATTCTACTGTACATAATTAGAAAAATTAATAAATTTAAAATTGACTGTTTTACTAAAATTTTATGTGAAATTAAATAAGACAAAACATTTCTTCAGTATTATACACAATGTATAACATAACTGTATCAAAATTATACATTGCCCTTACCACCAATTATGTTAATTAGAAGATTGGAATAAAGGCAGCACAACCATTTCTAGCACATCATAGTCAACTTACTCTTCTTACACCAAATACCCTTATCATAGGACAAAGTGTTTATTGCACTTAAGGAACATGAGCTCCTCAAACTTGATGTCAATAAGCCTGCATCTCTCTGGCCTGAACGCCTTCCCTGCAACAGAAAAGAGTCGCTCCACTAGTGCAGACGAAGCTGGGATGGCAAAGTAAGACTTGGCGAGAAAAATTAAAACGTCCATTCACGAGTACCACAATCCTGTAACTCAAACATATGTAATTCACTTGTAATCATATTATAATCAAAGATTACGACGATTTCTTTGATGAATTACGATTACAATTATGATTACGAACTATAGGAGATGGATTACGATTACGAATATGATTACAGTGTTTGAAAATGTTTGATTACAATTACGAAGATATGAATATTTGGATTACGATTATGAATATACCGTAATCGTAATTCATTACGGATTACAAGATTATGATTATAATCGGCCTCATGTCTGGACTACCAACCTTAAACTTAGAATTCAGCATTACTTTAGCTGTAATAATTTATATATACCAATAATTTAATTTAATATATAAAGTTAGGACAAATTTAATTATAATAAAACATACAAACATTTACGCAGATATTATATGTGGAAATAGAGTAACTTTAGCAACGTTGATGAATATTTAGATTGCAGACGTTTCTGAAGCAAAAGGTGTGAATTAATTCTATAAGAAAGTTATCGAAAGGAATCTTTTTTTCCCCACCTTTTGTTTCTTGCTACATTATTTAAAATGTAATATGTTATCCTCAGACACTCCCTTCAATTTAATAAAATATCTTAATAATTATATTACTAAATTTCAGATTACACACGTACTGTAAAATATGAAGACGAGATAATCTGTTAATTGTTTTTATTCGTTGCAACATCAGTGGTCGTGTGATAGGAGAGACCTACATCTGAACCTGGATTCAGAACCAAGGATGGACAGAGAATCGAAAAACAGCACATTGATCTCCCAATCAACGACTTACCAGACCTAATCTCGTTTCACTTTCCTGATTTCACTAAAAGTGGTTTGAAGACCTGGGTATTTATGCTTCCCAATTTAAAGTATACCGATACATTTATCATATAATGCATTTTAGTTGTATTAGAAAAGCAATTCCTGAAAAACGGTCTACGTACAGGTCTTTTCGAATGTGCTCAGAAGGAACGGAAAGAAACGCTTTTCAATTTTGCTTTGTTCCAGTGGCAGCTTTACAGATGTCGGGCCTCCTGTGTTTATGCATGTTATATATATATATCCCACGTATTTCATAATGTAATATAATAATTAATTTTATTCAATAATTTATCCAAATTTTCGAATAACATGCTACAATAATCACCATGTATAATAAAA
The DNA here is from genome assembly GCA_023014485.1 of Bathynomus jamesi. Lineage (NCBI taxonomy): Eukaryota > Metazoa > Arthropoda > Malacostraca > Isopoda > Cirolanidae > Bathynomus > Bathynomus jamesi. The sequence goes on along the minus strand of JAJOZX010001138.1, from coordinate 575,452 downwards.
TGCAATAACTAAAATCTATATTTTAATAAATTTTGAAAATATTAAATATGAAACAGAATTTTAGTGATAGTATTAATTCTAAACGATCGTGATATGCAGAAAGTAGGACATCTAACACTGTAATCTTTCGGATTTCGGTAAAACCTTTGCTATTGCGCTAGACATATCAAAAGCTTTTGATAGAGTCTGGCACAAATCTTTAACTTCTAAACTGCCTTCCTTCGGTTTCTATCCTTCTATCTGTGCCTTCATCTCTAATTTCCTCTCTGGCCGATCTATATCTGCGGTTGTATATGACCTACAGCAATCCATTTTTTGTACCCTCCTACTTTCTCTATACTCAATTCCATTCCAAAGACGAATGTTGCGTATATGTACGCTTTTCGTCTCATCAATTCCCCGCCTCTTACTGACTGTCTTCAATACGTGTCTCTTCGCCGCAATGTTGCCTCACTCTTTCTTTACTATCGCTATTATAACAGACACTACTCCTCTGAACTCTCTAACTGCATGTAACATGAAATAAATTCAATAATTTCAGACCATGTTCATGGACATCCATTTACAACTTCGAAGGACATTTTCGTCAACTGGCTTTACCTTGTATCGGTCGTACTGTTATTCGGCGTTAGTGGAAAACAATATTTTTCACCATATTCCTGCCAAAATACCTTTGATGACAAAGCAAAAAAAAAAGCTTGTTGGACAACTTTGCTCGTACGTATCTTGACGAGTTAATGTGGGAGTGTGGGATGGATGTCTGCAGTTGGAGTTGGTGAAGTTACAAAGATTGATGGACGATTGACTGGAAAGTACGACGATATATTAAGTGATGTCCTGCTACCGAGCGTGAGTCTATTTATTCCACAAGGAGAACCAATTTTTTGTAATACATGATACTATTCCCATACATACATCTCTCATGCTGCGTCAATGGATTAATAACAGTGATGACATAACACTTGACTGACCTACAAACTCCCTGGACTTAAACCCAATTGAAAATGTTAGGTTAGGGGTACAATAGTACAGAAATTTGGCGGTAGAATATTGCTATTACTAATGTATGGGAGAGTCTAAGAAGAACTAAATAATTTTGAAAGTCTCGTAGCATATACAGTATGCGCAGACGTCTCAGCGATGCCATTAAAGCACATAGGGGATATACAAAATATTAAATATTGAATAATTGAATTGAATTGAATAACTTTTATTAATAATAAAATACAGTAGTCTTTTTACAATTTACAATTTTTTACAATGACATAAGGCCCTTAAGCTTTAGGCTTTACTGGGCTCTTATTAAAAATAAGCAGCTAGCTGTTATAAATTAATAAAAATAATAAATAAATAAATAAGTAAATAAGTATTATTAATAGTTAAAACCTGTATTTCAATATTAAACAATATTAATGGACAATATTAAACATTATTAGTGGACATTAATCCAAGATTTTTGTTAGTATCCCATTATTAATCTGGATTTCAACTTGGTTTTAAACAAATTTACATTCGCAATATTTTTTATATCGGCATGCAAGTCATTCCATAGTTTCAATCCAATGAAAATGGGTAGTTTTTGAGATGAAGACAATCTAAATTGAGGTATAACAAGCTTTGATCTATTTCTGGTCTGATACGAGTGGATTTCTTGATGAGTTACAAAATATCTATTTACCCATTGCAAATTAATGATTTTGCTCTTACACTTGTAAATAAAATAAAATGTGCCAGTTTCGTTATATCATTGAGCTTTAGTAGGTTTAGCTCTTTAAATAATGCACTAGAATGATCAAGGAAATCAGCATCAGATAATAACCTTATTGCTCGTTTTTGAATGACAAAGATACCATTTAATGCGTTGTTAGCGGAGTTTCCCCAAACAAGGGTGCAGTATGTTATATAAGGAAGAACAAGAGTATGATAAATAGTCAATAAAACTTGTTTAGGGACTACATTTCTAAGTTTAAACATTATAGCAACGATCCTTGAAATCTTTTTCGCGATATAATTTACATGATCACTCCATTGCAAATTCTTATCTAGCATTACACCAAGAAATTTTGTTACAGCACACTCCTTTATGGTGATTTCATTAACATTAAGTTCATCAAGATATACATTTCTTTTATTAGTAAAAATCATGAAATTTGTTTTACTGGTATTTAGGAAGAGTTTATTGGTGGTCAGTAGTATAGCCGCAAAAGGGGAGAGTGCAGGAATGTTGCAATTATCTCTTTCTCGCCGAATTGGAAAGGTTTTCACTCCGCCTTAGACCCACAGTTTAACGTGGAAACCGAATGCTCTTTTAAAAATATAATTAGGATATATTTCTTTATTATAAAATCCTCTCGATTACATTAGGGACTAATGATCCGGGAATAGTGGGGGAAAAATATTGACATGGTAAAGACAGCAAGGAGTAATACGAGCATTAAATCTATTGGAGAAAATATAAAGATGCCACTACTCGTCCGGACCCGTTATAGCGGATTGGTACACAAACTTATCATAGCTCCACCCAGCTACACTGGCAGCCAATCACTACGAACATCTGGCCTTAATCTTTTGGGGCGGAGCTTGGCGATTGTGCATATAAAAGGGGATATTTTTCAGTTTGGAGTAACAGTAGCTATTTTCGCGTCAGTGAATAATCATTCCCTCTGCCAGTGCATTCCTCCACCATGGACCACGAACTGTACGTCTCCCCGGATTTGTATGAAGGTGACACTGCAGCATTAACTGCAATTAATCTTTTTAACGCAATTGACCGTGATGAATTATTTCCAACGCAAACCGTTGAAGATATTTGCAGTGACGCTCCTTACAATCCGACGCAAGGGACTACCATAGAAATGTAAGTGTCTATAATTCAAGAAACATGATTTTATATATATGGAGGGTTGTAGTATCTCGTCAAATACTTCATTTAGATACTCACCAAAAATCGAAATTTTTTATGGCAATCGTTTTAAATGTTATTTGGTTTTACCTCTTATCGCCATTATGCTAAAATCGAAATTTTTTATGGCAATCGTTTTAAATGTTATTTGGATTTACCTCTTATCGCCATTATGCTAAAATCGAAATTTTTTATGGCAATCGTTTTAAATGTTATTTGGATTTACCTCTTAAATGAGTTTCGAACCAAAGATATCTTCACATAATGGGGTCTGTCTGTATACTCTGTATATGTTTTAAAAGAATGAACATTATTCCTTTAAGGTCCGATGAGGATTTGACACGTGTTATACAATCTTTTGAAGAATCTCGTGTCATGAATACGGAGGATATACTGATCAGTCAGCATAATGAATGTCACACCGAAATAATGTAAGTGTTTTTCGATCTTTTTGGGGTAAGAAGACAATATATTTTCATAAATTTATTAAATGAAAGAAATCAGTACAATAACCAACTACAGAATATACCGTTACAAATATACACACACGAACAAAAACATTATACTATACAACGAGTACGTACAATTGGAAAACGGATTTTTATCTGTCTGCATACCATTTCATCGTTTCGGCGAGTGTGGCACGGGTCAAATAAATTTAAAAAATTTATAAATTCTTTATCACATGACATATGCATGAGAAATGAGACGCAGTACATTCCGCAAACATTACTAAAATATCCTTGTATACGAAACGGGTTCCATACAACTTCGGGAATATGTAACTGAGCGAGAAATTTTACAATAATAGGGTCACTCCAGGGTTGAGTACCGAGTGAATCAAAATAGTACAGGCGCTGTCTATTTTTAAAATAGACAGCGATCCAATGAATCCCTTCATTACCGATGACATCTGTGTTCACAATAAGACTACCGCATTCTCGCGTACTTGGCAAACTCAATGTTTCATTCTTCGCAAACACGCCGATAAATTTGGAACGTGTGACTCGTTCACTATTCATTACTTTCTGAAGTGTATTAGCATCCATTTTAAAAGTCAGTGATAACGCTCCTAAATCTATCTACTTCTATTAGGGCTTGCGATTCGAGATATACTAGTACACTAATAGGAGCGTCTATAGGCTTGGCGAATTCCAGCCGCACTGAGATGTTTCCGCTCTGCTGTGGGGTTAAATGGGTATTTACGCTAGCAGATAAGTCAGGTGTAATGTCAAACGGATAAAGGTTAAATTGATCAATGAATTCTTCCTGCGTTACCCCATTACCAAGCTCATCACAATCACCTGCAATATGGGTCAGATTACTATAGGCTCTGGCACAAAGAGGTAACACAGCGTCTGATGAATAGTCCGTACCCATTGTTCCACCCAAAGCAGTGCCATTAACGTATAGTTATATTTTTAAGTCCGAAATTCTCGAATTTAAAGGCACTCTTTTTATATTTTCCATTCACCGAAGCATGGTCCTGCATACCGATTAATATCCTTTTAGGAAGATTTCCCAGGGCAATGTTTTCTATCTGCTTCGATGCCAACCCTGCAGGAACCGTATATAGTTTGATTTGTACTCTGTTAATAGGATATTTCACTGTAGCGTTTAGTAAATTTTTCTCAATTTCTAGTTGTTTTGGTGAACTTAATTTCACTCGCCGTACGCGGAGGTATGTGTCCATAATGTGAACCACAACGGGCTTTGCACCCTCTTCTTGATCAGCATCCAGATTTAAGCAGATCTCAGGACTCGTGCGGGTGAGCTTTATTTTCATATCCACCCCGTTGACAAGCAACTTCTCCTGGAAAGTGAAATCTGTGTGCAACCGTCCAAAACACTCGTATATTTTCTTTTTAGAATTTTTAAATTTGTCCTTTATACTACTTTCATCTTTAGTTTGATAATATCCCTCGGCACTTAAAAAGGTAGCCTTCGCTTCTTTGGAAAAGTTGAGGACATTTTCCAGATAGGCGCGTAGATGATAGTACCCCGTGCCTGCCGATATGTTGGTCTGATTTAAATATACGTCACACTGGTTGAATATGGAGTGCAGAAAGTTTGTTTCAGGGTATACAGCATATTTGTCATCGCAGACCGTTCCATCAGAATGGGCTATACGTAGCTTAGCGTACATGTGCACACAGCTTGGATCAAAAAAGTAAGGGCCTGAGCTGGGTATCACGAATTCTATAGGTGCACTCGGGGAACTAATTGTGTTTAAAGGGTTAATTGTAATAAAGTCACTGTGCTCAATAGAAACTTGGGTTGGAGGCAGCTCAAAAAGGGACAGCTCCGATTTACAGCATTGTGAACTACATGGGTGGATGAAGCGTGCCATGGCGAGTTAGAAATAGTGCCTCCTCTCTCGACAAGTGGTAAACAAACTATGATTCATGAGATCAATGTCCTTAGCTTATATCAGTCAAAAAAGTGGTCAACCATAGGTTTCATTCGCTTACAGCACTTCTTTTTTGATAGCCTTTTACGTTTAATACCACGTGACCCCTTCTTCCGGGCAGCCCTCTTCTTCTTCTTCCCGCCACCACGCATTTTTCTCTTTGCATCTTTGATGATTTCGTCCCGTGTACGCTTTAAATGTTTTTTTAGAGCTTCTTTAGGTTTAGCCCCGGCCAATATGTCTTCTGCAGTGTTAAGACCTGATTGTAGCGCTTTCCTTCCGAGGTATCTGGCACCCCTCTTCAGCAAAGGAACAGCCGTACGTAGTATGGATGAAAAAATGGATCCAAGTCCACTACCGCGCTGGTATCTCACCCCTCGATAGACGGTGAAAGGCTTTCTATCCATTATAACTCAGTGCGTCGAAAGTGTAGCTTCACTGTTAAGCTCCCGTTACCGAATGGGAAGTTTTCACCCTCAATCGTTCTTATATATATTGAGATATTGGTTATTAAATTAGTTGCGACATTCACATAATGGGGTCTGTCATATGTAATACTCAAACTCCTTCCTCTATGGTTGGGGATGTGAGCAATGCGCAGCAGGCGTGCCTGGGTATCCCCAACAAACTGGTGCTCCACTATATTACTGTAAATATAGCACATGTCTGGGGACCTTTCAGCCAATTTCTCCATCTTCAATTGATACATTAATCTGGACAAGTCATGCTGTGTCTCGTGAAATGTGTCTCTTTGGAAGGCTGCGCTATATCGGCCATTGGTTAGAATTTTGAACTTTCTATGGTCTTTAATACGTCTGTTAGTCTTTGATTTTAGGATTAGTGTATGTGCAGGGTTTCCTTTGTTTACGATTTCGTATACTAAATCATTCGTAAGGTTTGAGTTTCTTAAACTTACGTTTAAGCCTCTCACAACATCCTCGACCGAACCATATTGACCCGGTCCTAGTCTTACTTCTGTACTGTAATACCGTGCAACCTTAGTCCGAGCGATACGTATAGTTTCATCCATAGCTACCCCAGCTTTTTCACACTCGTCAATGTCTCTAAGAATCGTAAAAACGGTTTCTTTATGTTCAATATTTAAAAAGATGGTGTCCAGCTGAATTTCGCATATCCCCACCTCATACGAATCACGACCCAATTCAATGTGCCCGTGGAGTTCTGTTACAAAGTTGGCTAGTGTGTTGTTAGGGTGTACAGACAGGGACGAGGAGGACGGGAGTGTGACGTAGAAATGGTTAGGAGCCATGTTGCATACTATTTAAGCTTCATTATTGCATCAGCTTTTATATAGGTGTTGAAGCTTTCTGGGTACCCTAGCCATTTCACCAGGTACATTTTTCTCTTTCCTGAACCTTTGCTTCCTAAAATTTTCTCAATTTTAAACACATTTTTTCCTAAATTAAACGCAACTTTCTGCAATTCCTCGCGGTAAAAGCCTCCTGAGATTTTTCCCCATTCAAATCTTCAATGTAATACATCATTATCTCACCTTTAGGTCTCATAGCCCTAACTTTAAAAATCTCGCGTGTCATCCTTGCTCAAAACCCTTTGCGAATTTATTCCCGAACGCGACAGCCTTACATAATCATTGATTTTGAAGCGCGCCGAGTGTGGTAGTGGTGTTGGTGATCCATCTCTTCTCGGGAGCGTACCTCTTTCTAAAACTTCGTTAGGTGTTGTCCCAATCGTGCGATGGTGTGAGCGGTTGTAGGATGATGCCAATGATTCCAGAATGTCTAGAAATCTGTATGTGTTTTTATGTGTAAAATAACGGTGCATGCGTTCCTTTATGGTGCGCTGAACTCTTTCAGCTAAAGAAGCCTTATGTATAGAATTGGTTGTGTAATAGCTGATATTAAACTCTGTCAACATGTTCTGAAAAGCACGGCCTATAAATTCCTTCCCCATATCCGTACAAAAATAGCCAGGAACCCTGTTTTCTTTTAACATTAGCGTTTTGGTGGCTTTAGCAACTGTTTCAGGTGATTTATTTTTCAGAGGAACTAGCCACAGATATCTAGAGAATACGTCTATTATGAATAGAATGTAGCGGTAACCATCGTTATACAGAGAATATCTTTGCATGTCTGTTAAATCTGCTTGCCAAATAGAATCAATCGAGGAAGCCGTTGTCTTGGCTGTTTTAAACCTTTTTCTCACAGGCTTATGAAGCGTATAAGCGTCCTGCTCCCTCAAAAATCTTTCAACATCTTTTTTCCCTACTCCGTAAATACTTCTGTACAGTCTATCTACGCCGCCGTAAGAGGATGGGTTAGAAATGTCATAATAGCGTTTAGTTAATACGTTAGCCATTTGCGTATTTTAGAGGCACGTGGGTAGGGTTGACCGTTGTTTAACCTCTTCTTTCTCCTCTTCAAAGGTGTTACCGCCGGGGGTGACGGCGTCTTCAATTGTGTCACATGCGTTGCATGTTCCAAGTCTTTTAACCTGTTCAGATTTCCTATCAACGTTTTAGGGACATTTATTTGTTGTAGTCTTGCTTTAATATGCTTCCATCCTGATGGTGATGGCCTATCCCACTTTCTCACCAGATCATGGACAATGTCTATGATATTCGATCCCTGTAACTTTGATCCTTCCACAATGAGCTCGCCTGTATCGGTCTATTGTATGGCTGGATCCTCATTCAATAGATTATAAAGACTTAAGCCTCTACTCATCAATGTATGTGGGAGGGTGCTTTTTAATACATGTTCGATATGTTGTGTGGCTAATCCCTTAATTTTTGGTTGGTCAGCTGTATCGTCGGGCACAGATCCTATGTCGCCATGTCCATCGTTCCCCGTGCTGTGCCTAATAACCACAGGAATCTCTGTAGGGTTCTTATAATTTTCGTACTCGTGAAGAAATTTCTGCAGAGCTTCTTGGTATAAGATTCTTTTCTCATCAGGTGTTTTTTCACTGTTTAATAGGGCTAGCAATTCGCTTTCCATTCTTTTAAGTCTGCTTTTACGGGGATCTAGAACCGTGTCTGGATTCCTTTGCAGTGAAGCGTACACCTCGTGGGGAATCACTACCACTTTCTTCATTATATTAATCTAGTCAGTAAAGGACCCAAAACTGAAAATAAGATGGGGAGAAATGACCCTCCTGTTTGTACAATAATTCGTTTTTTCTTCGCTACAGTTTGACTTTTACGAGCGAGTGCACGTATTATGTTCTTGTAGCGGCGTAGGCGAGCCTTCTGAGGAGTTTTCATTGATACATTGCAATTTATAACGTTAAGACAGATTTCACAGATGCATTTTAAAAAGTCGGCGTCGATATTTTTAATAAACATCTGCTGCATTGCACGGGGCAGTCGATGATAGATTTTTATTAATTCACGGTATTTCTTTAGTCTCTTTGTCATTCTGGAATATACACCGTTTCAGGCTCGTTTGGAAATATATTCGTTCGTAGAAGCACTCTAAACGTGTTTCGTGGATGAAGGTCGCAAAGCAAATATCCGTAACGCGTGCTTGTAGCTTCTTTATAAACTTCCAAAAACTCCTTACGCTGATTCGGGAACATTTGATTGGCTAATACCCCAATTTGTGATACATCTCTACGTTGTGCGAATAAGACTACATATTGCGTATTTAACGACACATCGCGCATGTATCTATTTTTGAAAAATAGATTCTGATTGATGAAGAACACGCTTATGTTAAGATGGTGGGAGAATACTGTAAATGTCTCGGCAAACGTTTTATCCATCTCCAACATGAGATCGTCAATTACAATGATTGTATGTTCATTTCCCTTTAACGAATTAACGTCATATACGCCTTTGTGGAACAAAATATCATCTTGGTACTCGTTGAACACTGATTGATACGTCGAATAGCACCATATAACTTTATGCACAAATTTCGAGAACATCTCTCCCTTTTCTTTAATGATTTTAAGCATAAACACAGTTTTACCACATCCTGTAGGTCCAGATATAATACATGTGGATGGGCTCGTGAATCTGAATTTTTCTACAGAGTCCATTTCTAACACGTCACACTCCTAAGTGGGTCTTTAAAAATATTACAAAATTTGAGTGCTGTTCCTTATATTTTGTTTTCTTCTCCCACAGAACCGTGAATGACGATGAGGTACAGCATCCCATCATCGACATTACGGATGACCTCGACGACAATGTAGTTGTGATCTCCTCCCCTGCCAACGAACCCTCACCAGCGATACCGGTAGCACGTCCAAAGCGGAGGTATGACGAAGAGAACCCCACATCAGGTATAAAGCGACCGAAATACGCGCCTGTTGCACCAGTAATAGATCCCCAACCCTCAACCTCTTACGCAACAATCCCCCCAGCAGCACCTCCCGCTAATATATCCCCTTATTCATCCGCCACAGTTGCCCCCCCCGTTCTGTTAAGTCTACAATAATAGATCCCCAACCCTCAACCTCCTACGCAACAAGCCCCCCAGCAGCACCTTCCGCTAATATATCCCCTAATTCATCCGCCACAGTTGCCCCCCGTTCTGTTGAGGATGATATAACGTTTGAATTGGTGCGCTCCGCAGCCCTCACCCCAGCCTTGACTGGAAATAAATCGGGATAGAGTCAGGGTCGACCCTAGAGCCATGTAGGGGAAGGTGAGGTAAGACGGACCCATGGGGTGAGATGGAACCCCCCCTCTAAACCCAAGCAGAAAGGGCGAGGTTCAGATATTGGTTGCTAGATGTCCTTCACGTCACCAAACAGTCACGTCATTGCCGGCGGCAGTCAAGCTCAGTTGCCCATGTGCTTTCGAGAGAGCAAGTTGTCTTTTTGTGTGGTGCTGATGTAATATGCACAAGGTAAGAAACTGGATTTTTTGTATTGAAATATTAGTTATAATGACTTACTACTTACGTTGGATATGCCCATGTGTGTGTACATGATAGATATGTGCCATAAATTGGTATACAATACTTGGATGTTTTGGTAAACGTTTTGAGATTGAAGTTTTATTTTTGGGGTAAGATGGAACCCATGGGGTTCCGTCTTACCCCTCACACTAAATATTTCACAAACCCTTAACATTTTCTTCTCTTTTTCTCTATAGATGCCCCGGAAATATGTGCGAGTCAGTAGCAGAGGGGAATGGAATGAGGCAGCTATGGAAAGTGCAATAGCTGCAGTTAGAGCAAAAAAGATCCATCTTACCCCGTGATTTTGTTTTTGGTACAATAAAAATATTGATTTGGTAAAATCTCGTGTTTCAGTCTTTTCCTCTAAAAACCGTGACCAGGGTGTGGACTTTAAATATAACACCCCAAAGCACCACCACAACCCCTAAAAACCCCCAAAATTATATAAATGTGGTTTCTAGACTCATTTTTGTGTTAAGTAGTCCGTCTTACCCCACCTTCCCCTATAGCAATGGAATTGAGCGCGGGATACGCCGGGTTGTACAGCGTATTGTAGAGTTTGCTCTTCAGAACCGCGACGAGCGTGAAGTCAGGACGAGTCTGTCCTTTGGATTCGGGTCAGATGACGGTGATGTAGATGATTATTGGATGATAGTGCCATTTAGACGTTTGGCGGCTGAAGATGTAGAATATATATTAGGACGTATAATGCAGGCCGCCCAAAGTAGTATAGCCTTTAATATGGACAACTTCACGGTAAATTTGGGTTGGATGATCGTCGTAGGACTGTGTATGTTTTTAAAAGCTGTGTGAGAGATCGTACAAGACCCCTACTTATTTTAGGATTGTCAGGGACAACGTATCTCCCCATCCGTAATATAAGGGGGCTTTACGCGAGTTATGACAAAAGTCGAAAATATGGGAGACATCATGATTTGTGTGAGTGGTGCCTCGAGTTTGCGGATGATATAGTGAAACATTGTAAAGAATGTCACATGGTATGTGAGCAGTGTAAAAGCACCAAATGTGAAAGCCGTGTAGTTGAAGCTGAGAAGAGACTCTGTGATGTGTGTAGACGCACATTCTTCAATAATAACTGCTTTGATTTCCATAAATCAAATGGCACGTGCAGGAAAATGAGAATCTGTGAATGTGGTATGTTTCACACAATGGATAATTGGGGGAAATTTAAGCACAAGTGTGACGAGATTCACTGTCCTACATGCCAGGAGGAATATAAGGCGGATGGAGTAAAGCATGTATGTTATATGATAGATGCTAAGCCTAAAAATAACCCTTGTATAACTGTATACTACGATATAGAAACATATACGAACGCTGAAACCAAAGAGGTAATTCCACATTTACTTGTGAGCCAGACCATCTGTGATGAGTGTATGGGGATCGAATGTGACGAGTGCCCCAAATGCGGTAAACGGACAAACGTTTTTAAAACGAATGTCCGCGATAGACCTGTGAAACTATTTGTGTCCTATATTGTCAAGTTAGCCGACAAGTTCAAAAAAATGAATGTGTATATTCTCGCCCATAACGGGGCAAAGTTTGACACGCAGTTCCTTTATAAGGAGTTGCTTGAACACGAATCCTCTGAGATATTTACAGGTGATCCATTGAAAAGAGGCAACAAATTAATACAGATGCAAATAAGAGGCAATGTACAATTTAAAGACACTTTATTATTCACACCTTGTAAATTAGCAAAGCTACCCAAGGTGATGGGAGTAGCAGCTGAAGTTTCCAAAGGATACTTCCCTTACACTTTCCTCACCAGCGAGACTTTAAACTACGTAGGTCCACCACCACCCAAACATTATTTTAACTATGACTGTATGCATGAACGTGAAGACTTTCATCGATACTACAACAGTTTTAATGAAAGTAACCCTTATAATATAGCTGATGAATGTGAGCGTTATTGCGTGAATGATGTGCGCGTGCTTAGAGTATGTTTCCAGGCCTTTAGAAGGATGTACATAGCCCGTTTCAAATGCGATCCGCTGCAAGTCGCAACCATCATCGCATCATTATGTTTTACGGTGTTCAAGAATAACTTCATGCCTAAAGACACCTTAGCCATTATTCACCGAAACAAACCCCGCAGTTACGGACACAAGGCTATTTACTGGCTCATACACCTACAGCAACAGACAGGTGTATACATAAAGCACGCCCGCAACACGGGTGAAGTACCCATTAAGATTAATGGACGTGTTTTTTGGGTTGATGGGTTAAGTGAAAACCGTGTCACTGGTGTGAAGACTGTGTACTCCTTTAACGGATGCTGGTGGCATGGATGCCCCCGTCCTGAGTGCGGAATCGCCGGAGATATCCACGATAGATCTCCTGTCGACTGTCTTGCATGGACCCGCACCCGCGATCAACTTATAGGATCACAGTTCACTCATAAAGTCTTGTGGGAGCATGAATATGATGCACGGATGGAGACAGACGAGGTGTACCGTGAGATACCAGCGCGGTAGTGGGCTTGATCCATTTTTTCATCCATACTACGTACGGCTGTTCCTTTGCTGAAGAGGGGTGCCAGATACCTCGGAAGGAAAGCGCTACAATCAGGTCTTAACACTGCAGAAGACATATTGGCCGGGGCTAAACCTAAAGAAGCTCTAAAAAAACATTTATAGCGTACACGGGACGAAATCATCAAAGATGCAAAGAGAAAAATGCGTGGTGGCGGGAAGAAGAAGAGGGCTGCCCGGAAGAAGAGGTCACGTGGTATTAAACGTAAAAGGCTATCGAAAAAGAAGTGCTGTAAGCGAATGAAACCTATGGTTGACCACTTTTTTGACTGATATAAGCTAAGGACATTGATCTCATGAATCATAGTTTGTTTACCACTTGTCGAGAGAGGAGGCACTATTTCTAACTCGCCATGGCACGCTTCATCCACCCATGTAGTTCACAATGCTGTAAATCGGAGCTGTCCCTTTTTGAGCTGCCTCCAACCCAAGTTTCTATTGAGCAGAGTGACTTTATTACAATTAACCCTTTAAACACAATTAGTTCCCCGAGTGCACCTATAGAATTCGTGATACCCAGCTCAGGCCCTTACTTTTTGATCCAAGCTGTGTGCACATGTACGCTAAGCTACGTATAGCCCATTCTGATGGAACGGTCTGCGATGACAAATATGCTGTATACCCTGAAACAAACTTTCTGCACTCCATATTCAACCAGTGTGACGTATATTTAAATCAGACCAACATATCGGCAGGCACGGGGTACTATCATCTACGCGCCTATCTGGAAAATGTCCTCAACTTTTCCAAAGAAGCGAAGGCTACCTTTTTAAGTGCCGAGGGATATTATCAAACTAAAGATGAAAGTAGTATAAAGGGCAAATTTAAAAATTCTAAAAAGAAAATATACGAGTGTTTTGGACGGTTGCACACAGATTTCACTTTCCAGAAGTTGCTTGTCAACGGGGTGGATATGAAAATAAAGCTCACCCGCACGAGTCCTGAGATCTGCTTAAATCTGGATGCTGATGAAGAAGAGGGTGCAAAGCTCGTTGTGGTTCACATTATGGACACATACCTCCGCGTACGGCGAGTGAAATTAAGTTCACCAAAAGAACTAGAAATTGAGAAAAATTTACTAAACGCTACAGTGAAATATCCTATTAACAGAATACAAATCAAACTATATACGGTTCCTGCAGGGTTGGCATCGAAGCAGATAGAAAACATTGCCATGGGAAATCTTCCAAAAAGGATATTAATCGGTATGCAGGACCATGCTTCGGTGAATGGAAAATATAAAAAGAGTGCCTTTAAATTCGAGAATTTCGGACTTAAAAATATAACTCTATACGTTAATGGCACTGCTTTGGATGGAACAATGGGTACGGACTATTCATCAGACGCTGTGTTACCTCTTTGTGCCAGAGCCTATAGTAATCTGACCCATATTGCAGGTGATTGTGATGAGCTTGGTAATGGGGTAACGCAGGAAGAAGTCATTGATCAATTTAACCTTTATCCGTTTGACATTACACCTGACTTATCTGCTAGCGTAAATACCCATTTAACCCCACAGCAGAGCGGAAACATCTCAGTGCGGCTGGAATTCGCCAAGCCTATAGACGCTCCTATTAGTGTACTAGTATATCTCGAATCGCAAGCCCTAATAGAAGTAGATAGATTTAGGAGCGTTATCACTGACTTTTAAAATGGATGCTGATACACTTCAGAAAGTAATGAATAATGAACGAGTCACACGTTCCAAATTTATCGGCGTGTTTGCGAAGAATGAAACATTGAGTTTGCCAAGTACGCGAGAATGCGGTAGTCTTATTGTGAACACAGATGTCATCGGTAATGAAGGGATTCATTGGATCGCTGTCTATTTTAAAAATAGACAGCGCCTGTACTATTTTGATTCACTCGGTACTCAACCCTGGAGTGACCCTATTATTGTAAAATTTCTCGCTCAGTTACATATTCCCGAAGTTGTATGGAACCCGTTTCGTATACAAGGATATTTTAGTAATGTTTGCGGAATGTACTGCGTCTCATTTCTCATGCATATGTCATGTGATAAAGAATTTATAAATTTTTAAATTTATTTGACCCGTGCCACACTCGCCGAAACGATGAAATGGTATGCAGACAAATAAAAATCCGTTTTCCAATTGTACGTACTCGTTGTATAGTATAATGTTTTTGTTCGTGTGTGTATATTTGTAACGGTATATTCTGTAGTTGGTTATTGTACTGATTTCTTTCATTTAATAAATTTATGAAAATATATTGTCTTCTTACCCCAAAAAGATCGAAAAACACTTACATTATTTCGGTGTGACATTCATTATGCTGACTGATCAGTATATCCTCCGTATTCATGACACGAGATTCTTCAAAAGATTGTATAACACGTGTCAAATCCTCATCGGACCTTAAAGGAATAATGTTCATTCTTTTAAAACATATACAGAGTATACAGACAGACCCCATTATGTGAAGATATCTTTGGTTCGAAACTCATTTAAGAGGTAAATCCAAATAACATTTAAAACGATTGCCATACAAAATTTCGATTTTAGCATAATGGCGATGAGGTAAATCCAAATAACATTTAAAACGATTGCCATAAAAAATTTTGATTTTAGCATAATGGCGATAAGAGGTAAAACCAAATAACATTTAAAACGATTGCCATAAAAAATTTCGATTTTTGGTGAGTATCTAAATGAAGTATTTGACGAGATACTACAACCCTCCATATATAAAAATCATGTTTCTTGAATTATAGACACTTACATTTCTATGGTAGTCCCTTGCGTCGGATTGTAAGGAGCGTCACTGCAAATATCTTCAACGGTTTGCGTTGGAAATAATTCATCACGGTCAATTGCGTTAAAAAGATTAATTGCAGTAATGCTGCAGTGTCACCTTCATACAAATCCGGGGAGACGTACAGTTCGTGGTCCATGGTGGAGGAATGCACTGGCAGAGGGAATGATTATTCACTGACGCGAAAATAGCTACTGTTACTCAAACTGAAAAATATCCCCTTTTATATGCACAATCGCCAAGCTCCGCCCCAAAAGATTAAGGCCAGATGTTCGTAGTGATTGGCTGCCAGTGTAGCTGGGTGGAGCTATGATAAGTTTGTGTACCAATCCGCTATAACGGGTCCGGACGAGTAGTGGCATCTTTATATTTTCTCCAATAGATTTAATGCTCGTATTACTCCTTGCTGTCTTTACCATGTCAATATTTTTCCCCCACTATTCCCGGATCATTAGTCACTAATGTAATCGAGAGGATTTTATAAAGAAATATATCTTAATTATATTTTTAAAAGAGCATTCGGTTTCCACGTTAAACTGTGGGTCTAAGGCGGAGTGAAAACCTTTCCAATTCGGCGAGAGAGATAATTGCACTAGGGAACAACATTTCTTGAAAACTATTTGGTGTTTCTTATCGAACTTTTGATACTGATTCCAAATATGGTTTCAGAATTTTTCTATCACCCATAGTTTTCGAGAAAATAATATTTACAAAAAAGAAACCTTGCGAAGATTGGTGGAAATAAACCAAAACACACGCTCGTCCCCAATCTCCTCTAATTATATTTTTAAAAGAGCATTCGGTTTCCACGTTAAACTGTGGGTTTAAGGCGGAGTGAAAACCTTATCCGTTGTTACAATTCGGGGAAGAGCTAGTTGTTATTATTACTAAAGAGAAAAATAAATATCCGTGTGTCCGTAACTGCGGGGGTTGTTTCGGTGAATAATGGCTAAGGTGTCTTTAGGCATGAAGTTTTGCTGGCAAAAGATACAAGCATATTCCTTTATTTATTAATGAACAAAACTCTCTCTCTCTCTCTCTTTCTATATATATATATATATATGTATATATATAATTATTAGTACTTTCAGGTTTGCAATTTGCCAGCAAAAGATACAAGCATATTCCTTTATTTATTAATGAATAAAACTCTCTCTTTCTTGATATATATATATATATTATATATAATTAGTAGTACTTTCAGGTTTGCAATTTGCTGGCAAAAGATACAAGCATATTCCTTTATTTATTAATGAACAAAACTCTCTCTCTCTTTCTTTCTATATATATATATATATATATATGCATATAACTGCAATGACCGCAGTTATGTGGGAGAGTTTCGATTTGTGATTGAGTGAGGTCCGTAGCATAATGGTAGAGCATCCAACCGGCAATTGGAAGGCCCTGGGTTCGATTCCTGGGCGGTTCGCCTCATTTTTCATTATTTGTTATCTCTCCTCCTCGTGTGCAGAAACGTTCCTTAACACTTATGTCGTTTCTATTCATTTATATACTGCGCGGTCATTGCAATTATATGCGCATATTCACGATTTGCGAGGGTGCCCTCTCAGGGCATTGGTTTCTGCCCTATGTGGGAGAGTTTCGATTTGTGATTGAGTGAGGTCCGTAGCATAATGGTAGAGCATCCAACCGGCAATTGGAAGGCCCTGGGTTCGATTCCTGGGCGGTTCGCCTCATTTTTCATTATTTGTTATCTCTCCTCCTCGTGTGCAGAAACGTTCCTTAACACTTATGTCGTTTCTATTATATATATATATATATATATATATATATATATATATATATATATATATATATATAATTATTAGTACTTTCAAGTTTGTTAAGAGTCGGAGTCAAGAGAGGTTTTGATCGAGCTGACTGGAAGAAAGGTAAAATTATGGTCAAAAATCGCCTCTGGCAATCAGGTGTGGTTCGAGTCGGAGAAACGAATCGTTTGCGTGTGTGTGTGTGTGTGCGTGTGCGTGTGTGCACGAGTTGTTCATTCATATACAAACACAGATGGGGTGAGGAGATTGGGGGGAATGGACGAGCGTGCTTTTTGGTTTTAGTTCGGTGAAATTCAATATATATATATATATATATATATATATATATAAGGGTTGACAAAATTAAATAGACACGGTTATTATGATTCTTTATATATATATATATATAATATATATATATATATATATATATATAAACACAGATGGGGGATTGGGGACGAGCGTGTGTTTTGGTTTTAATTCGGTGAAACGAGATACTACAACCCTGCATATATATAAATCACGTTTCTTGTGAATAAATTATAGACACTTACAGAAATCCTTTCCTCGTGAAAGGAAAAACAACGTTTAATGATTAATTTCTTATATTGAATAATTAATTTTCCTAAAAGGAGAAAATTCATTTTTGTATACATTATTTAGCATCATTTGGTTTAAATTAATATACGTTTGGCATTTTTTCTGATTTTCATTCATGTACAGATGCGTGTGCGTGTGTGCACGAGTTGTCCATTCACATACAAACACAGATGGGGTGAGGAGATTGGGGGGAATGGTCGACCGTGCTTTTTGGTTTTAATTCGGTGAAATTCATATATATATATATATATATATATATATATATATATATATATATATATATATATATATAAGGGTTGACAAAATTAAATAGACACGGTTATTATGATTCTTTATATATATATATATATATATACAAACACAGATGGGGGATTGGGACGAGCGTGTGTTTTGGTTAATTTCCACCAATCTTCGTAAGGTTTCTTCTCCTTTCGTTTTTCCCACTGTTATTCGGTATTTAAATAGGAATTAAGTGATTTATTGGAGCGTGTTTAAATTATTTATTTAATAAACAGATGAATCTTCCAACAATTAAAAGAAATTCTGTATTGATTAACTACCATCATATAAATATATTGTGGTATTTTATGTGGTTTTTGCTATCTGGCAACTGAATACATGGCGCTATCTGGCAACTCAGCCGGAATAGAGGTCTATAAAAGAGTGAGAAGCTGATGACGGAGTCATTCAAGCTCGGTCCTTTCTCTTTCTGGCCCTTTGGGAAAACCCCTTAGAGGCCTCTTAGGTTAGGTAAACGAAAATAGCTTGGGGGAGAACTCCGCCTCCAAGTTGCATGCCTTGCAATCAAAGGCAACTACTCTCTCGCTCTCTCCCCTTCAGGTGTACCCCTCCCCCCTTGGCTCAGCCAACTGGCTGATTAGGAGCCTATAAGACAACGCCTACTCGGCTGAAGTCTTAATATGCACTTGGCTCCTACTTGGCTCCTGCCAGGTGAACACCTCTCCTCCTTTCTCTTCTTTCTCTTGGGGGATAACGCCGCCTCCAAGTTTTCCTTGTTGCACCTGCAGCATCCCCCACCCCCCTTTGGGGAATTTTTTCAACACCCTCCACACCTTTGCAACATTGCAACATTACGTAATAAATTGCAACATTCCTACACTCTCCCCTTTTGCGGCTATACTACTGTGGTCAACCATTTCATTACACTGATGAATTCTGAATGAAATATATTCTTAGCTGTATTAACATCTTTGCAAGAAAAAGAGAGAGTTGTATCATCTGCAAACATTATGAAGTTCACTATATCAGATGAACGTGGAAGGTCATTTATATATAATAAAAATAACAGTGGACCCAGCACTGAGCCCTGTGGCACACCATGTTTGGCAAGCGCTTTAATGGAGCAAACCTTATTTACTGATACAAAGTTATATCTATCGGACAAATAACTTTTAAACCAATCACTGATTGCCCCTCTAAAGCCGTAACAATACAATTTATTAAGTAGAATATTATGGTCTATTACATCAAACGCCTTACTTAAATCCATAAATATTGATAGCATTATTTCTTTGTTCTCCTTAGCTATATTTACATTTTCCATAAGATTTAAAATAGCCATTTCCGTTGTTCTATTATTACGGAAGCCATATTGATTTGGAGATAATAAATTATAGGATTCTAAATATCGCTGCATTCTACATTTTACAATTTTTTCGAAAACTTTGCTGAACACAGATAACACTGGTATGCATATTAAATTCTTTTGTCTGCTGTGAGGGTTTCTTCAACTCACATTATATAATTCGACCATGCTGAATTCGAAAATGACATTGGTTTTCCTCAATCAGGTCAGGTTTTTTCTCTATTGGCCATTTATTATAAGTCCAATTTTATCCCCAAATTTATTGATTTTTTTAGCTTAAACACTGTAGATACGAGTAATATTATAAGAACACTCGTGAAAAATGAAAACATTGTGTGAATAAATACTTTTATTCATACAATGAATATGGAAAAAAGTTTATTGAGGAAGGAATGAAGTTTTTTTGGCTTTCCGTCTGTGTTTTTCTTCGGGCACGTCTCGCTTCAAACACCAGCAATAGTCCGCCAGCATATCGATATCCCAGTTTCCCTGGTACCTCTCTTCCATTATTTTGATATCTTGGTGAAATCGTTCACCCTGTTCCTCACTATAATCCCCGCAATTTTCAGGAAAATAGTCCAAGTGGGACCACAAAAAGTGCATTTTTATGGACATGCGCGACCCATGAGCTTTGAAAGCTTCCATCAAGTTTTCGACAACGGACTCGTATTCTGGACTTCTACGCTTGCCAAGAAAATCAGTGACAACTGATTTGAATGCCTGCAAGGCATTCTTCTCAGTTGGAGTCATTGCGTTTTCGAACTGAGTATCCTTGATCAAAGTTCGAATTTGAGGACCATCAAAAACCCCAGCATTTAGTTTAGCATCAGATATATGAGGAAATTTACTCTCGAGATATCGGAATGCTGAACCCTCCTTATTCATTGATTTGATGAAATTTTTCATCAAGCCCAGCTTAATATGAAGTGGTGGGAGCAAAATTTTTGTTGGTGGTACAAGGGGCACTGAAACGACATTATGCGACCCAGGTTCAAAATTCTCTCTGGATGCCCATTCACGCTGTGCATAGTGCTTCTCATCCGCTCGGCTATCCCATTTGCAGAGGAAACATGGGTATTTCGTGTATCCCCCTTGCATTCTCAATACAAATGCCACAATCTGAAAAAAAATGAAAATATTTAAAGAATTTAGAGAATTTGTTCTATCAGATAAAAAAATCTATGCATTGGACTGTATCACTTCTGTGGGGAAGTTAAGTGTTCTTATACGCTCTCAAATAACCTTTGGAAAAACAACATAGTCAATAGCAATAGTTTACTTATGATATTAGTATTACCTTCAAATCTCCACAGATCCTCCAGTTATGTTGGTCATATACGAGAGCATCCAGTAAAATTTTCATGTTATCGTAGCTCTCAGTAAGTTGTACGGAATGTGCTACAGGGACGGATGCAACCCTATTCCCAATGTTGAGAAGTACTGCTTTCAAACTTCGTTTAGACGAGTCTATAAATAGCCTCCATTCTGATGCGTTATATGGCAGTCCCAAGGATTCGATTAGCCCCTCAACATTGCAGCAGTACACTAAGGAAGAGGTATTTTCGTGCACTGCAAAAAACTTGCGGAATTCTTCCTCTCGTTTCCTATACCAGGAGAATGTTGTTCCCGGAGCCAGCAAGTTGTCCTCTCGAAGTCGTGAGCCCAAGATCTCGGCAGCTAATTTGGAAAGTCCTAAATCCCTGGTAAGATCATTAAGTTTGGCCTGGTTGAGAGGCCTCGGCTCATTTGAAGCGGTATTTTGAGGTATATACGACTGGGACTGGTCATTGGCATTGGTCATTGATTCATCATCAGAATCATCGAAGTCCAGGGTTTGAGGTGGGTCGGGTATTGGAATTCCAGGACCATGGGGTACAGGTCTCATAGCAGAAGGAATGTCAGGGTATACAACAATGTGTTTATTCTTCTTGTTAACTCCTGAAAATAGAAACACAGAAACATGGATATAAAACTTGCATATGAAATAGAAGAAGCATTCAGACAGTGGCGGCTCGTGAGGGAAGGCTGCGGTCTGTAAGATATGAAATAGGTCGATGGAGTCTGTATATTTTCTTTCTTTTTCATTCATATTGTCCCTTCGGGGACAATATGAATGAAAAAGAAAGAAAATATACAATCATTGTATATGTAAATGTAACTTGTATAACAATATGTATGTGTAAATGTATTTTCTATAACAATATGTATATGTAAATGTATGATTACCATTATGGTGAATATTATGCTATATATGGTGAATATTACATTATGGTGAATATTATGTCAAGTTTCATACGAGGATTTCAAAATATTTAAGAAAAATAAATTTATAAGCCCACCTTGGAGGTTTGTCATGCAGAAATAGCAATCTGTCACGTGATCCTTTCCTTCTCTCCAAATCATGGGAATTCCAAAAGGCAAAGATTTCGCTCTGCCTTTGCTCCATCTTCTCAAATTTTCAATGCACGTCTTGCAGCACATATGAGGGGCGAAATTTTTGTCCTGGTCCCCTAGCTTAATTCCAAAGTATGCTCTATACATTGTCTTCACAAATTTAGTGATTTGGGACTGGTTATTTGGCATGGTAACAGTCCCACATATGTAGCAGAATCTATTGGGATCATTTTTACACGCTCTATTCATTATGAAATATTTTATCTATATGCCTGAAAAGTTAAAAAAAGATATTATACAAGTGAAACAAGTGATGATAGATGTTACTGTTCCAATTCCGCTTTGACAAAATCACGAAAAATTCTATTTTACTTATGAGGCCATAGCCGGATAACCTGAGCTGATTGAGAAAAACGGATTGCAGATTCGAAATCAGCAGGAAAAACTCTATAAGAATCACTTACAAAACCCTTGACAGCAAAATTGATGTATACCAGTGTAATGAACACACCGGCCTGTAATTTGTTGCTAGTGTAGGATCACCCCCTTTAAAAAGGGGTGTTATACAACCAGTTTTTAGCATTGATGGGAATATTCCTTTGGAAATACTTTGATTGATAATTTTAGCCAAAGTTACAGATATCTTATCTTTAACAAGTTTCAATATAGGTACAGGAATGTTATGAATGTTATTTTTTGTATTTTTTAGTTTACCAATAATATTCTGGACCTCAGTAGAGGTAGCAGGAACAAAAGAAAATGAATTTAGTGGGCTGGGTGGCATATATTCTAGAGGTGAGTGATCATTATTTATTAATTGTGAGCGAAGCTTATCCGCTATTGAAGTAAAATGTGCATTTAAAGTCTGCAATAGCAGTATCATCAGTGATTTCTTTATTATCAACATTTAATTTCTCTATTGAATTTTTCTTAATTTGTTTTCCAAGAAGATTGTTTATGGTTGTCCAAGTGTTTTTCATGTCTCCTTTATGTTTGGAAAATTGATTGTTATAATAGTTATATTTTGCAATTTTGATTATTTTAGTTAATTTGTTTCTGTATTGAGTATATTGTATTTTAGGAATTTTGCTCTGCAATTGCAATATTACATGGCATTCCATTTTTCTTCCGTTTCATTTTGAGTATTTCTCTTTCATAAAACAAAAACAAACCGGGCGATACTTTTAGGTGGGCGGCGACGGATGCGTTAGGCGGTTGGTTTTGTAATTTGTATTTTTAGAGTTCGCTGATATTATTTTAAATTTTTATAATACATTTTTGTTTTTATACGATTAATAATTTTTTTTTCTCATATCTAGATTTATTTTAATGTACAATTTTGGTAAATTCACTTTCATTTGTGTTTGTAGTATGAAGGAGGGAAAGTTTGGCTGTGTTTTTTCTTGTCTTGATTGGTCCAAAGTGGGCAGGGTCTACGTGACTGAGTATATGTATATAGAGGTAAGCGGGTACAGAGTATTGCGTATACATTACACACACACCTGTGAGACTTTGCGTTGTTTAGACTTGATTGTTTTCTAGCAAAATGCGGGTGGAGTTTTGGATTAATATAGGTCTATATATGTATAAGAGTACAGAGTTTGGAACACACACACACACACACACACACACACACACACACGGGTATTTATCAATCATCTTGGCTGGTACATGCCTCTAACTTTTTTATTGATGATGATGTATTCCTTAATGAGTTCTTTACCCAGCCAAATCGATGCTTAGAACGATTTTCTTGGATTTTTTCAGCCATTTTAAGGCAGTCAACCCGGTTTCTTCATCCAGTCACACCGTCTTTACACGACTTTACTGGCTTTAATTTTCTCTCACTCTGTCTTTCTGGATGTAGGCTCTGGTGAGGAAGGTTGTATTCTTATAGCACTTATTTACAATTTCTTTCTAAATAATACAGGGTGATCCAAAAATCCCTATCTATTTTGCTGAAATAATTATATTTCTATTTTATTTTCTACAGGCTAGAGATGACGATGGATGTGCAAGAACGTGTGATGGTAGTAACACTACGTATCCAAGGAAAGAAGTACGCAAAAAAATTCGAGAAAAATTCCAAAGAAGATTTCACAAACCAGGACCTACAGACAAAGAAATTCGAGAGCTGATCAATAAATTTAAAAGAATAGGCTCTGTTCATGATGAGGCAAGATCTGGACGTCTAGGTACCTCTCAAGAAAATGTTGAATTGGTAAGAGATGCCTTTGAAACAAATCCTGGAATGTCATCTCCCACAGCATCACGTAGACTGAGCATACCAAAAAAGACTGTTCTAAGGATTTTAGAATCAACATACAAGATCGAAGATTTACAGACCTTTTTTCTTTGCAGAAGCTACGGTAACAGGGCCAATTTATCTTGACATACTTCAGCAGTTTTCTGAACCACAGCTTCGTTCAGATGGAATTCTTGAAATTATCTTTCAACAAGATGGAACTCCATGTCACTATGCAAACATCGTTTGGGCGTATCTTGATGAACTCTTACCATATCTCTGGATTGGACGTGGTGCAAACAGGCCCTGGGCAGCACGATCTCCAGATGTAACACCATTATACTTCTTTGCGTGGGGCTTTATAAAGTCTGGGGTTTCAAAACAAGAGTTACAGACCTGCAGGATCTGCGAACCCGCATTATCGCGGCAGTCGCTAAAATAACCGCAGAGATGCTTAAGAATGTGTGGACAGATTTCAGATTTGCAGAGACACTGATGGTGCTCATGTCGAATCCTAGACCTAACCTTCATTAATAAATATACATCTATTATGTTACTACATTTTTGTCCTAAAATACTATTATTTCGGCAAAATAGATAGGGGCTTTTGGACCACCCTGTATATTATTTTTACTTTTAAACCGTAATTTCTTCTATTTTGTATATTTTATTTTAAACTCTAAGGTTTTATTTATAAACGTAATTTATACTTTTGGTAATTTTTCTGTCTGTTTCTCGAAGTTGTCATAAAAACACTTTACCAGAGTTTTTCGGGTCTTGGGGGATTACGCTCTGTGAGTTTTGGTTTTCTTTTTGAGGGGTGGTTGGGGGTTTGGGTGCCAGTGCCACCCCTCCCCATACCCACCCCTATTTTTTTTATCTCTGCCCACCAATGTGGTACGCGTGAACTATGTGGTCCTCATGAAAATTAAGTTCGGCACCACTGGCCTAATGTATCTCGATTTTTTGTAACCAGCTGTAAAATATGCATGCATTTAACATAAATATACAACTATAACATTATTCCTGCAGGTTCAATAGTTTACGAAATCTACCGCCATACCGCATGCAAGTTCTACGAATTTATGTACACTTCATACGCATATGCGGATGCGAATCTAGTTTGCTGTCACATTGTAAACTGGCAATTATTATTGAAAAGATTTCTTAAGCCAGTGTTTTTCACTAAGTTTTTTAAGGGAGCACTTCTTCAGAACATACACAATGAGAGAGCCGCACACACACACACACACACACACACACACACACACACACACACACACACATATATATATATATATATATGAAAATGAAAATGAAAAGGTTTATTGGCAGACTATAGTCCATATGACAAATATTATTAATACAATGACAGTTCATATACTAAGGATATAAATATGTACACAATTGATTAGAAATAATACTGTAATGTCGAAGTTAAGTGGAACTACAGACAGACGTTTTCGTACCAAGAAGTCCATAGCTTAGACTCAGGCAGGGATTCCCAAAGTGGTCTGTAGGAAGCTTCCAGGGGGTCTCTTAGCTTTCGGAACATTAACTATATTAAAATAAATTTCCATTAATTTTTTTTCTTATACCAAAATTCATAATTTTTTTTGTGGGGGGTCTATGTCCGTACGGAATTAATATTTAGGGGTCCTTGGTGGTAAAAGTTTGGGAACCCCTGGAGCCTTAGAGGATAAATGGCAGGACTCATGGATAGCTTGGATGATCGGGTTGGTTGATTTTTTAATTCTTTGCATTAGACTGTACTGAGCACGTCTTGTTACCTCCGGGAAGCTCGGGACATTGCGGGTAGCAAACATTTGCGAAGCTGAGCATCTCGGGGGTAATTTATGTAAGAGTCTAAAAGACCTGTTGTACAGCAAATTTAGGGTTCTCCCAGAACCTTTTTTATAATTCACCCAGAGTTGCTGTCCGTATATATTACTGCAGAAAGTACGAAAGAGAGTGTCTTTAGCTTCACTTGTACAGAATCGAAAGTTCCTTATGGTCATATTCGCTTTAGCACACAGGCTTCGAGATTGTTTTCTTATATCCGAGTCATCACTCAAGGAGCTGGTAATAGTTTGACCCAAATACTTAAACTTTTGTACTTCCTCAATTACCTCACCATTCATTTTAAACCTTAGATCAGCTGGCTGATTACAGCTTTTAGGATGAAATTGCATAACCTTAGTTTTGTAACATTAAAAAAGAATATCATGTTTCTGCGAATACTCTTCGCAGACTTTTAGTAGCCGATCCAGGCCTTTAACAGAGGGACTTATTAACACCATATCATCGTCATAAACTAAGTTGTGTTATCTATAAAACATCCCACTGTTGCCTCGTTAAGTGAAGCAATTAATCCGTCAATATACACATTAAACAGCATAGGGGAGAGTAAGGAGCCTCGTCTCACCCCGCAAGAGGAGCCAAAACACTCGGATAGTACATTGCCCCACCTAACAGTGAAAGATTGGTGGGAATACCAAAATTTCAGTAAATTTAATATGTACATGATAATTCTAATATATATATATATATATATATATATATATATATATATATATTATACATTTATATAGGATCGTCATCACAAAAGAACAGCTGACGAGCTGTGTATATATATATATATATAATATATTATATATATATATATATATATATATATATATATATTGTACATTTATATAGGATCGTCATCACAAAAGAACAGCTGACGAGCTGTGTATATATATATATATATATATATATACACACAGTTCATCAGCTGTTCTTTTGTGATGACGATCCTATATAAATTGAATATATCCAAATGAGTACCACTGTCTTAAGCAATGCCTGATTCACAGCTGTTATACGTGGAAATTGTTTCATGGGGGTTCTTGGAATATATAAATTAGGCCGTATTTTTTATAATAAAAAAATTAGGCTAATTTTGTTCTTGCATCCTGCAATAATATATATATATACACCCGGGTGCGGCAAAAGTAACGCCCTTTTAATAATTGTATCTTTATAGTTTTATACAGTATAATTTTTTAGTTTTATATTGTATCATTTTGTTATTTTTTAGTTTTTACTGAGAAAGTACTTATTATTTTTCTTAAAATGCTGTATTTTTCTTAAAAACCTTATTATTTCTCTTAAAAGGCTGTAATTGATTTATTTCCTTCAATAAAAGAGAATAAACTAAAAAGGGCGTTATTTTTGCCGCACCCGTTATATATATATATATATATATATATTATATATATATATATATATAATATATATATATATATAATATAATATATAATGGAATGTGAAACTAAAGAGTAAAAAGTAAAAAATCTTCAAATCAGAATTCTTCACATTTGCCAAATATTTCATTTAGGCCTTTCTATAAACTTTCTTCAGTGATGCCTGCCATAATTTATCAAGTTCTGAATTTCTAGAAGATGACCTTCACTAGAGTGAAATCATTATTATTTGCCCTGTATGTCGTAACGAATTGTGGGGCAGTAGGTCTGCGTAGTATATTTGTGTTAATTTTTTATGTTTCAAAGAATCATTGAAGGCAGTCGAAAGAACTTTATTAGATTTTACCTCATTTAATTTTTTATTGTCCTTTACCATGCGGGTTGAAACTTAAATTTTCCCTTTTTTTTACATTTTGTATACTTTATAAAAAAAACATTACTGCAGGTTTGTACCTCACGTGATAGTGAGGAAGTAACTTTGATTAATAATTTTTATGGCATGTATTTGGATGAAATTCGTTGTAAGTTATATTAAACGGGTCAAGTGAGGCAACAACTCTATTTTAATTTGTTTTAAGAACTTTTTCTTCTACTGTATGCCTTTGCAGAGAAACATTTTAAGATACAGTCGTCCTAAATATTCATTTCCGTGAAAGGTGTTACCATTGTTCCATGAAAACCACATCAGTTTGATGGATTCGACTTTTTTTCTTATCACGATTACCACTTGTTCTGTTTTCTTAAAAATCTGTTCTGTTTTCTTAAAAATCTGTTCTGTTTTCTTAAAAATCTTTCGATCCGTAGTTTCGGTCGGAAGCTCCTCCGGAAGACGTAACTTTTATGGCTGCTACCCGGAGTTAGGCGAAAGACTCCAACTCCGACTGTACATGACATCCTTTGTCTCGTACAGGGCCGTGCCAACCTGTGATGGCGCTTTGTGCGAGATATTCCTTATGCGCCCACGACCACATTAAATTCGGAACATATGCAAATTGATTAGGATAGAAATACATAATTATTTAATACATAAACAATACATAATACATAATTATACATAATACATAATTAATTAAAAATCCAAATTTCATTCTACGTGGCAGCTCTAAGACCAACAATTTGACGTCCCCCACACGTCGGCGCCGTGGGCGGCCACACCTCTCGCCCCTGCCTTGGTACGGCCCAAGTCTCGTATCTCGGAAATGTTTCACATAATTACTTTGGAATCTAGGTATAACAACAGTCTAAAAGCAATTGAGGGGTCCCGCGTCTTACGGTACCTAACCGCCAAAATTAAAATTCGTCAGAAATCGCCTCCAAAGTTCAGCAATATTCTGGCAATAGTATCTCTGTTATTAATTGAGCTAGAACGTTTATTTTTTGCTAAATTAGAGTTCTAAGTGTGCTAATGAAGATGTTGATGAGTTTTTGGAATAGATTTTCATATTTTATATATATTTTTTTTTATTTTTTTATTTTCTTATTATGCTGAACTTTGGGTGAACTTTTGGCTGGCGATAGAGGTGAAAAAAGTAGTTCGCTTCATGAGGTTTTCAACCATACTTCTAGTGTCGTAAGGTCATTATAACCCAAACCACGCGATAGAGGAACGGTGAAAATAGTGATATCCATCAAAAACACGTTTTCGCCTGTGGTGGCGCTTAGGTACCCTAAGACGCGCGACCCCTCAATTCTACATCTTAATAAACTGGTTAAATATATTTTTAGTCTTAACCCTTTAAGCGCGGTCGTCGCTGAATTGCGACCACAAGCACACCTTAGTTAAGCATGTCAAAATTAGGGAACTCAGAAAAAAAAATCCGACTAAAGGGTTAAACTGTTAAGATCAACTAATATTAACCACATAAATACATATTATCTTTGCTCAAATTATGCTAAAAAAAATATTGGATGAATATTTGAAAATTTTTGGATTTTATAATTGTCTCCCTCCCCCTCAATAACTGTAAGCTTAAGAGTCTTTCAAAAAGAGAAATTTGTAAAACGTTTACACCATAGATAATTTGCAGCATACACTATTGATCCATATTTTATATAATATATATATATATATATATATATATATATATATATATATATATATATACAGTATATATATATCCCCCCTAGAAGTTCCTTGTTCCATGTACGGTCTGTGTGTATCATATATATATATACACACAGTATATATATATATATTATATATATATGCAAATAACTGCAATGACCGCGCAGTATATAAATGAATAGAAACGACATAAGTATTAAGGAACGTTTCTGCACACGAGGAGGAGAGATAACGAAATAATGAAAAATGAGGCGGTTCGCCTCATTTTTCATTATTTCGTTATCTCTCCTCCTCGTGTGCAGAAACGTTCCTTAATACTTATGTCGTTTCTATTCATATATATATATGAATGACTATATACTACATCTGAAGTTGTTTTTCTTCTTATTTTTAAGGCGTTTCTCCATTAATACTCAAGAAGGAAGTATCTTTTAAATATAATCGTTCCATCGACTATCGTCGTTTCGATCTATCGTTGTTCCCTATTTAACACCATTATTTCGTTGATCGTCCTCCCTCTATTAATTGTCGTCTGCCTGCGGGGCATCAGCCTTTGTTGAGCGCTCAGTACTGTGTATATATAAAGTGACCATATTTTTAGGAGCAAAAAGCGGGACATTTTTCTATTTTGGAGTTATAAACTAAAATGACTATATTTTCAGGAGCCAAAAGCGGGACACCTCTCCACCTCATATATATATATATATATATATATATATATATAATATATATATATATATATATATATATATAATTTAGGGTGATGCACAAATCATGACCATCGTGGATTTTTAGGGATACCCCCTCATTTGTTCCAATTTGTCACAAAAACACCCTGTGAGAAATTCCAGGTCAAACAAATAACATTCAGAGGTCGCGCCCGCCAATTGAAAATTTGAAAATTACAAAAAATTAGAGTAAAATCAAATTTTTTGAATTTGTTCTTATTTTTGTTGCAGGTTTGTTGCAGGTTGCAGGTTTTGTGCAGGTTTGCTGCAGGCAGAGTGGTAGGTGATGCGTATATGAGCAAATAGCGTTCAAGGAAATCGGTATCGCAGTGTGCTTGTGGCAGTGTCCAGGAGAGGTGCTATATCAGTGAGTCTCTCCGCCTCAATTTCTCTTCTATTTCCTCTATCTTAATTGTGACAAAAATGAGATCAAGAAGCTCAACAGATATCTGGCTGATCGGTCAACAAATAGATAATTGAATCAAAGTAAGCTTCCATCAAAGAAAGAAGTTAATTTCCTTATTCATGAATTATAAACTATCAAGAATGAAACTGTCAGAGAAGCATTAACTTCAACCGTTAATGATGTATTGGAAGTGTGCAGAGAGCAGGAATACCAACAACCCAGAAATGTAATGTTGTGAAGAAATTAAATAAACTGTATGATGAGTGGCAAGGGCTGAAGAAGAGCAAAGGAAAAAATCGAAGTTTTCAATAGAGAAAGAGAATACATGGAAAGAAAAATGGATGGACTCTCTGATATTGCGCATGCAAATGCTAACGAGTTAATAACTATTGAGGAAGATAGAGAGTTTCTACGGCCTCAAGGGAAGGTCGAAAGGGTAAAATGATGGCAGTTGATAAGGATGAAGAAAAACGTCGAAAGGAAGCTGCGAAGAGACATGAAAAATGGATAAGAAAAGGTTTACATGAATCAAGTGCATTTGATGAAACAGTTGTTCTTGCAAGCAGCAGCAGTTCCTGCAGTGATTCACCTGCATCTACGGAAGAAGAAGTAGATCTGGAAGTGCCCTCAACATCCAAAAGGCCTTCCAAGAAAAAAATTCAAGATTATGAATGAAAATCTGCTTTCCTCATTGGATGTTGCTAAGATCAGCGACCGATCAGCCTCTTTAATAATTATTCCAACGATCGCAAATGTTGGAAAAGATCCAGAGAATTACAATGTTAGCTACTCATCGATTCGCAGGGCAAGACAGAAATCAAGAAAGAAGTTCAGTGAAAACTTGAAAGAAGAATTTCAAGCTGACAAACCCTTGATTGTTCATTGGGATGGCAAACTCCTCGAAGACATTACCGGGAATGAGGTGTTGATCGGTTGCCAGTCCTAATCTCTGGCAGTGGAGAAGATCAACTGCTTGGAGTGCCAAATATAGATCATGGCACAGGAAAGGATACTGCAAATGCAGTACATCAGGCGATCATTGATTGGAATCTAATAGATAAGGTAAAAGGCATGTGTTTCGATACAACTGCATCGAACACAGGTCGTAAAAACGGAGCTTGTGTCCTAATTGAACAGAAAATGGAGAAAGATTTGTTGTGGTGTCCTTGTCGACACCATATCCTTGAAATCATGTTGGAAGCAGTGGTATCCCCTGCATTACAGGCTTCATCAGGCCCTGACATTCAGTTATTCAAAAGATTCAAAACAAACTGGAATAAGATTAATCTAACTTCATACGATAAATTAGAAAATTATCCACAAAAGGAAAAAGAGGAAATCAACTTTGCAGCAAGAAAAATCAATGAAGATCAACCTCGCGACGATTACAGAGAGTTATTGGAACTGACAATCATCTTGCTTGGCGGTACTCCAACGACTGGAATAAAATTCAGGAAGCCTGGGGCTTATCATAGAGCCGTTGGATGGCGAAAGTCATTTATTCAATGAAAATCTTTATGTTCAAAAGTCAGTTCAAAATAACAGCAATAGAAGAAAGAATCTAAAAGAAATTTGTTGGTTTTCTGTTTCAATTTATATTAAGCATTGGTTTTCAGCACCCTGCGCAGCAAGTGCTCCACGAAATGATC
Organism: Bathynomus jamesi; assembly: GCA_023014485.1. Lineage (NCBI taxonomy): Eukaryota > Metazoa > Arthropoda > Malacostraca > Isopoda > Cirolanidae > Bathynomus > Bathynomus jamesi. The sequence goes on along the minus strand of JAJOZX010001138.1, from coordinate 543,202 downwards.
TGAGTCTTCTCAAGAATCTTCACAGCTACAAAAGCACAAATGAACAACTAGCAAATGCTGCTTTAGAAAAATTCAAGAATCATTTGTGGTATCTCTCAGAAGAGTTGATCGCATTGGCTTTCTTTGATGATAAAATCAGCTTTGACACCAAAGAAAAATGAAGGAGGCTCTTACAAAATCTTCGGAGCCAGATCCTCCAAAGAAGACACAAATAGACATCAAAACTATTGACAATAAGCAGCTTGAAGATTTTGTAACTGCTAACACAAAGTCCTTCTTCAGTATACTCGGATTGTCTTCAACGTTCTTGAGCAAACCAGTAGAAGATTGGCTTCTCGATGGAGTTATTGGGTTGCAAAGAACGTAGTGAATCACATGAAAGTTGTTATGATATTGCTGAAAGAGGAGTGAAATTGATTGAAGATTATAACAAATTAATTACCAATGATGAACAACAGAAGCAATATCTACTGCAAGTTGTATCAAATTATCGGAAGAAGCTTCCGGACAAAACTAAGAAAACTCTCGTATCTTTGACGCAACAGTAAAATTTACGAGTATATCCATTCTATGTATCTATTGTAAATATCTATTGTATTGTATCTGTTTTATGAACAAATGGAAAAGAGGAAGGTGGTATGATAGGCCTCGTGGGGAACTTCCACTCAAAAAAAAAGTAACGTGACGCTTGCTGTACCTCCTGGGTGTCATGGAAATCAGCAAATTTTCAAATGGCGGGCGCGACCTCCAAATATTCGAATTTTGACCCGAAATTTCCCCAGGATCATTTTTCCACCAAATTAAACCAAATGAGAGGGTATCTCAAAAATTTGAAACAAAAAAATTTTACTCCCCCACTTTTGCATCACCCTAAATTATATATATATACTTATATGGAACAATTATTACTTCACTGTTGTATTTTTCTCTTGAGTATATAATTATGAAAAAAATTAACTAAACTGAGAATGGCTTATATCTATGACATACCAATACACAATATTATCTTACTTGCTTTTCAATTCCCGTACTTTTCAGTAGATGAAATCTTCTGAAGTAACTCCGGAGTTGATTTCAACATAGTGTAGAACTCCATACAGGTTTGATTGAAGTTTATTTTAGTTAAAAGTAAGCTTTTAGAGTTGAGACTTTCAGTTGTGCTTTCTCAGATGTCCACGTCTTATTCATTTGAGAGAAAGCACGTTCAGTCGAAGCATTAGTTCCTGGAAGACAGAGTATGAACTGAACTAATGCTGACATTCGTTGATGATTGACATCTCTGGCCTTGAAATGAGTGAATACTTCCACCCAGCGCTGGTCTGTTGATAATTTAGATGCATTCCACTCTGCTACTTTCTCATCACTAATGTACTTTGCAAAACACGTGAACTCATCAAATAATTCAGTGTCAAATTTGGGGTCAAATAGTTGTTTTTCAGCAGCAAAATCCATTGTTTTCTCAACAACTGACCACTTTGGAACTTGTTTTAATAAAGCCCACTGTACACTCAACGTTTGGCAAGTGACCCGACCACTGATCCAAGTACTTAACACACGTGTTATAAAGCTCAACTAATATTTTCTTTACAGATAAGGAATCATTAGAATCAATCAACCCATCTTGTTCAAGTTTGTTTACAAGATTCCTGACTGAGAGTGGCACAAACACATTATCTTTCTTTGATTGCAAATTATCCTTCAGATCAGAAATTGCACTCATCACTTCCACAACTGATATATGTTCACCCTCAATCTTTAAAACCACTTGGTGAAAGGTGGCTGCTTGACAGCGCACAAAGTTGAGCCAGATCTCTGATTGTGGGTTTTCAAAAAAGTTTTTCAGTATCACTGGACACTTGCTTTGGCTCAGAAAGTATGATCTTAGACCAGGAAACAACTTGAGTATTCTTTCAACTGCACGCATTAATGCCAACCACCTTGTTTTACTATATCCCAGTAACTGTTTATATTCAATGTCCACAAAATCACAAAACTCTTTCAGCTCTTCTACTCAAACAGTATAGATGTAGAAATATGAATATATATTTACAACCACTATTTCCACATCAACTGGCAGACTGAACAGCATTATGTACAATATGTGCAAAACAACCAATCCTAATTAGTTCTTTACCAATGTAGTCATTTAGCTTCCTGAAAATGTTATTCACTCCTTTTCTTGCAGCACCACCAAAATTACAGTTAGTGTTATCACCACAGAAAGCAACTAATTTTCTGCCCATGTCATACTCTTCAATAATATCAGTTAAATATTTCACCACAATATCTGAGGTTTCTCCAGGCTGAGATTTAAAGTCAATAAGCTTCACTTGAGCACCTTCATATTGCTGAAAGAAGCGAATTAAAACAGGAAACAGCTTGATGTTTCCATGGTTGCTTGCATCAGTTAGCAATGTTATGCAATGAGCATCCTTTAATTGTTTTTTAATTCTGTTCCAGCATATGGTGCAAATACATTTGAAACAATCGCTTCGCACTTTGTTCTGGCACATGAAAATTTTGGTTCAAAGCATGTTTTCAAAATTTTTGTTGCACAGTCAGTAGATCTGAAGCTTTGATTTTCCCTGGCTGTATGGTAAGCCCACAAACCCTCAGCAGCAGCTACTTTTAAATCCTTATTACTAGGCATCACACTTTTAAAATAATCACTCAGTATCTTACTAGATGAAGCACCGATATCAACCGATTTGTGTCTTTTTGAGCCAAGATGCTTAGTAATATCATTAATCCCACCATGTCCAATGCTGAAGTCACTGCTACATTTCTCACACCGTACATCACTTTCTGTTGTTGTTTTTGTAATAAATGGATATTTAGACTGCAGATGTGCATTAAATGTACACTTCCTTTTAGTTTTAGGCATTTTGTGTTGTCAAACTAGGCCTACGACTTTACGTACGATACAATTAATAACTTTCCTTATCCTTCAAACGAAAACGTTTAACCTAGCTGCAAAAGAAAAAAAAGGATGCGGGGCTAAAAATTAATTAAGGTTATTAATTAAGCAAACATAAAAACATAAAAGCGTTACACTACAACACAACTTTACACAGAGGTCGCTAATGAAACACTGAAACGCTAGTCGGGAATCACGGCACTGCTGCACGGCGACATGTATCGTACCAGTTCAGTTTGCAAGTTAGTATTTAGATTTGGAATTCGGAATGTGGCATAATTCTATTAATTCATAAAGGACATCTAATGGCTAATGTAACAGTAATTTTAATAAAGCGGGATATTTATGAAAATTTGCTCCAAATGCGGGACATTTTCGGGACATTTTGAAAAGAGGGACATTTTCGGGACATTTTGAAAAGAGGGACACATGTCATAAATTCGGGACTGTCCCGCCCAAAATCGGGACTCTGGTCACCTTAAGTATATAGTCATTCATATATATAAAATGAAGTGAAAATGGTCCCTCCTAAGAATGTACAAAGTGGTGGTAAAGGTAAAAGGCCTAGAAATGTGACCACATTGGAGATTAAATTAAAAATTATGGATGATTTTGAAAATGGAAAACCTGCTGCAGACATTGGCAGGGAATATGGCGTACCTCAACTACTGTGCGATCGATTGTAGCCGATAAAAAAAAATACAAAGATACTGCAAAATTAGCAGTGCCTGGTTCTATTAAAATGATGCGTTCTAGAGATGAAATTATGATTAAGATGGAAAAATTATTGTTATTGTGGATAAGTGATCAGCAGGCAAAGTGTCAAAACATTAGTTCTATGTTCATTAAAGAAAAAGCCAGAGATTTTTGATGACCTTAAATAAAAGGATAGTGAGTGTAAAGTTGAATTTAGTGCGAGTTAGGGCTGGTTTGAGAAATTCCAGATAAGGACTGGTGTTCATTCCACTGTTCAGCATGGTGAAGCAGCAAGTGCTGACAAAGATGCTGCTGAAAAATATGCAAGTGACTTTGATTTGCAAATTTCGTAGTGGGGTTATAATCCAAAGTAAATATTTAATGCAGATGAGACTGGTTTGTTTTGGAAAAAAATGCCCAACCGTACTTTCATAACACGAGAGAAAAAGATGCCTGGACATAAACCAGCCAAAGACAGGTTGACCCTTCTTCTTGGGGCCAATGCTACAGGGGACTTCAAATTGAAACCATTGCTGGCTTATCATTCAGAGAACCCCAGAGCTCTGAAAGTTTTTGTAAAATCCAGACTGCCAATTGTATGGAAGTCAAATAAAAAAGCTTGGATTATAAAGGCAATTTTCAGTGAGTGGTTTTGTGATCACTTTTGCCCTGCAGTCAAAGCATACCTCATTACCTCAAGCCCTTGTCAAGCCCTTGTTATTCTTATTGAAGGCCCTTCTTATTCTGGACAACGCTCCTGGACATCCAACCAACTTGGAGGACTTGTCTTATGGTATGGTAAAAGTTCTTTTCTTGCCGCCGAACATAACATCTATACTGCAGCCTATGGACCAGAATGTTATTGCCAACTTTAAGCGATACTACCACAAGATAACATTCAGCCAGTGTCTAGAAGCCACATATGGAGAAGGCAAGCTTACCTTGAAAGAGTTCTGGAAAGGCTACAATGTGAAACATGCCATTGATAATGTAAATGAAATGAAGCATGACTCATTTTCCCTCTTCATAATATCATGTAGGGTCATTGTGCAAGTTTATGCCCACTGCAGGGCCCTAATTATAACTATTGTTATCTCATGGTTATGCTCGTTTTGGGGCTGACCGAGCTTATCTTGCCGGCTCCGGTGCTTTCTAAAGGTAGAAGGTTCCGGAGACACGCAAGATAAGCACCCTGTTTCTGTATTAAATTTTATTATGTAAATGTTTTGTAACAATTATAGCTACTTATTTCCATATATCCAATTGCGTAACCACTTATATTATGTATTTTTATTAGCGTATGTAACAATTTTGGTTAGGTTAGTAATTGTGCTTATTTCTCTCTCACGAAAGGGAGCTACGAGCCTTGAACTGAGACTCGACTCTAAACGTAGAGGGTCAGAATTAACAATCACCACCTTCAACAACAGAAGCCTTATTTGCCTATGATCACTGGTTGGAGAAGTCGTCTCCTACAGATATATTATCAGTTAAGTAGTCTAAGCATCATCATCCTGTTTGCATATACGTTTTGTGTTTCGTATTTATCAATTATTACGAAAGAAATCTTTTATAACTTGAAGAGCCTAATCATTTTCATTAATCAATAAAGTAACATAAATATCATCAACTGTTGCCGCAAAATAGAAGTCAACATCTTCCTTCTTTGAATCATCAATTTTAAAATTAGAAAGAGCCGTTTTGAGCAGAAAACTAAGATTTGTTTATAAAAAACCTCTGAACAGTTAGCTAGAACAACGTGAAAAAAGTGTTAGCAGCTGACGAGGAAGCTTCTAACAGTGGCTGTATCCTCCAGTGCAGGACACGTCAACGCGAAGAAGAGGCGACGTCAAACCGAAACATCAACGCGCTGGTGGCCAAACTTCCTCAAATCTCCGTGCAGCGGGCTGTCTACGGACTACGGTTAGCCAGACTGGCAGTCGACGGCCTGTTGCGTGGCACGGTCAGAGTGCCGATCGGTTCCCGGGGCCGGACCTATTCTCAGCGTGCTATTTTTTCATTTATGGGAAGCAATTGCGTGCTCCCCGGACTACTCTTACTCGGCGTAGGCCCCACTACAACTTACACATGTCACCATACACAAAGACATAGACACAATAGCACCATGAGACACATACAGAAGTATAATATTAACATATTACAGTACAACGTAGATGGCCTCAAACAAAATCATGCAGCTTAGGGAATTCGTACACAAACAAAACATTCACATCGCACTTATACAAAAAACAAAACTAAAACGCACACACAAAACACCCACCATCCCTGACTTCACGGCGATCCGTCAAGATCGTACTGGGGGTCACAGGGATGGACTCATCACTTACATACGTAAAAGCATTAGCTACACTGATGCCACCCAAAACATTACAAACACAATCCAAGCAGATAACACGATAGAAATACAGGCAGTTAACATTAAAACACGCGCAAAACACACCACACTAATTAACATTTACATCCCACCAGATAATTCACCTCAGGTGCCAGCCAATTACAATCCACAGTTACACAATCTGGCCTCTCTCACTAATGTCATCTTAGGAGGAGACTTCAACGCTAAAGACACTAGTTGGTACGTGCACAACCAAAGCAACACCAGAGGCGCCAACATAGCCACACAACTAAAGCCTCTTCATTCTTAACAATACAGAAGAACATGCACACACACCACCTCAAGCAGGATACTCAAACTCCTCCCCAGAAATAACGTTCTGTTCCCCCTCACTAGCAACACATACACACTGGAGAACAGAAAAACAACTGTCATCAGACCACCTGCCCATCATCATTACAACACGTTCTACACTCTGCCACAACAGCCTTAGGCACACTTACAGAAATTACAAGAAAGCTGATTGGGAACAGTTCAAAATACGCTGAGGAACAATTCACCACATAAAACAGCACACCCATCATAAACATCAATACAACACTCAAGGCATTTAATCAGATCATCAATAATGCAAACAAATACATACCCAAGGGCAACATTAGGAAATACAACCCAATTACACTAGAGAAATAGCCCACCTCATAAGACAACGTAACAACCTCAAACATAACACACAAACACCACACACAGAAGCCATAAAACAGCAGATACAACAGCTCAACACAGAAATAAACAACAAACTCAAAGAAAAACAAACAGAAACATTTTGGGAATTCATAACAACACTAAACCACTCCACAGATACATCCAGGCTATACAAGACTATAAACAGCATTACCCACACCTCACACGCGGCTATCTGTCGCAGCCAAAATAATATCCCAACATATACACAACAAGCTAACATTCTAGTTAATCACTATGCAAAGATAAGTCACTTAAACATAGACAACAACCAGAAACACGCAGACAGACAAACAGCCAGACACAAGAAAACCTGCAGACTCGACACGACCATTACACCCTTCACTACAGACTAGACCACCAAGATCACCAAAAACATTAAGAATTCGAAGGCTACTGGACCACACAACATATCTAACATATACCTTAAACACTTGGGTCCACAGGGAATACTAGCTCTCACAAATATCAGCACGTATTCATACCTACACTGTATTATTCCTGACATATGGAAACAAGGTAAAATTATTACACTACTCAAACCAAACAAAAATCCAACAGAACCAGCTTCCTATAGACCCATTACTTTACTATGCACACCTTCCAAAGTAACAGAAAGACTAATCTTACAAATCACCAACCTACACAATACACATATCACTATCGCCTACTCAACATGGATTCAGACCTCACCACTCAACCACGACATTACTCACTAACCTCACGCAGCACATCATGGATGGCATCAACTCCAGACGACCAGCTCAACGTACACTATTAGCAACAATAGACATTAGTAAAGCATTTGATGCTATCCGACGCTTCCCTCTCATAAACAAAATACTCAACACAAACATGCACAATAACACCAAAAGGTGGCTGAGCAACTAACTTTCAGGAAGATACTCACATGTCACATTTAATAGCAAGTCATCCAAAAACAAGCTTTTTCCGAACGGGGTCCCTCAAGGCTCTGTTCTCTCACCAACACTTTTCAACTTATACATGCATGACATTCCAACACCCATAGATAACAAACTTACCTTATCATCATATGCAGATGACATCACTCTAACATCCACCCACAACAACATCGACAAGACAAGACTGGCTCACACACAACAGACTCAAAGTAGCGCCCACAAAATCAACCATCACCTTGCTTACAAGCAACACAAAAGAACACCAGATAACTCCACAGCTTACACTAAACAATACTAACATTCCACACTCTCACAGGACCAAAATACTTGGGGTCACATACAACACATCATTATCTCTTGCAAATCACATTCAGGACATTAAAAACAAATGTACGTCAAGACTTAACACGCTTAGGGTGCTAACAGGCACAAACTTTGGACACCAGCAGGAAACAACATCGCTCATATACAAACAATATACTCGCTCAGTTATGGACTATGCCAGCCTGGGCACCCATTATCTCAAACACACGCATAAACACCTTACAGACAATACAAAACAACACCAATAGAACACCTGCACACAGAAACAAAAATACTGAAAGTTAGGGAACATTTAGATATGAGGGGAACACAATTCATGGCAGCAGCGACAACTAACCCACAACACCCTTGCCACTACATGTACAATCATGCACCGACACCTCGCACCATTAAGGTAACACCAGAGAGACATTATAACCAAATACTCCATTCCATACCACGCCCCACAGACATCACACAGTACAGAAAACACACACACACACACACACACACACACACACACACACACAAAGCACTGACACGACTCGGTCCGAATGTGGTCCTAGGTGCGAAGCCGCCACCCATTAACAGGTTAGAGATCAGCTTGAGCAGATCGGATCGAGTTAACTTAGCACGATTCCGATGTGGACATCACCCCAACTTACAGACATATAAACACAGACTAGACAACTCCACAGACGACACCTGCTACTTATGCCAGGACACACCACAAACAATTGAACACATTATCACAGACTGTACTGCTCTAGCACAACATTCAACACAACACAACATCACTAGTGCGCTGAACCTCTGGTCCACTCCGGAGAGGGCGATCGGTTACCTGCGTGCCGCCGGCTTGCTCGATCAGGGTGGGCTGATCGGCTAAACAACAACAACAACAACAGACCTTACTACATCTTGGAACCCCTGTGATCAAGTGTCATCATCCTATTGGATAGCCTGGGGTCACGGCAAATTAGCTGTCTAATCAAAACAATCTTGATGAATATTTAAGCACATTTAAGATTTATTTAACTTGCTTAACTTATTTAACTCGTATTATTTTGTCACGATTTATTAATTTTCTCATTTATTTGTATTATCTTTAATCTACAGGGTGGGCCGTAAGTTTCCATACATAGGAAAAATAAACATTTTTTTATGGACAACCATTTTTATTTATATAATATGCTCTACATGGTTGCCATTGTTTTGAAAACACATTTCAATACGTGTTCCCCACTGTTGATGAACACGCATTAGCACAGTTGACGTTATGCTTGTAATGGCGTTGGTGATACGTTCCTTTAGATGATTTATGTCTCGTATCTTTTCCTGATACACCATGGCCTTCAAGTGCCCCCAAAGATAGAAATCAAGGGGGGTGAGATCTGGGGATCTGGGAGGCCACTCCACAGGACCACGCCGACCAATCCAAGCATCCGGAAACTGCTGCTGATCCAAATACCGACGCACGTGAAGACCATAATGAGGTGGAGCTCCATCTTGCTGGAAGTAAACTGGGAAGTTACCTTCCTCGTTTAGCAGGGATGGGAAAATCTCTTCTTGCAACATGTTAAGATACCTTTCGGCATTAAGATTTCCACTGACAAAAATTGGTCCAATAATTCTGTCACCCCATATCCCGGCCCACACCATCACTTTACCGGCACCTTGCATCTTCGTCGGACTCAGCCAGTTAGGGTTAGCATTACTCCAATAACGTATGTTTTGCCGATTAACCTCTCCATTGACGTAAAAATTTGCTTCATCAGTAAACAAGATCTTACAAACGCATATTCTTAGGGTATCTGAAACATAAAAACAAACGTTTAAATTTTCCTATGTATGGAAACTTACGGCCCACCCTGTATAACTTAATATATGTAATTATTTTTCCCAAGTGTTGTTGATTCCTTTTTAAAAGAACCTCGTCAACCAACATCCCCTGACAGATAACATCTCTACAGCGTGGAAAGAAGTCAGCACTTATTGTTTGAATGCTGCTTGGAGAAATTTATGGCCTCAATGTGTTGCTGACTTGCCTGGAATTGGAGAAGAGACTCCAACACAAATTCAAGACGAAATTATTGAGCTGGGCCAACAATTGGGCTTCGAGTTGGAAACAGACGATGTCGAAGAGCTCTTGGAATCTCATCGTGAAGAACTGTTGTAGCTTGAAGAGCACAGGGTATCAGAGGAGTCAAATGAAGAGGAAGAAGAGATTGTCAAGACATTGACAACAGGAAATCTGAAGGATTTCTTCTGGCACTGGGAGAAGATGAAGGATGTTTTAGAAAATGACTCCAATGCAGAAAGATCCTCTAAAGTCATTCGAGAAGTCAATCAAGCCTTTTGCTATAAGGAAATCTTGGCAGAGAAAAAGAAGGCTACAAGACAACCAACTCTGGATTATTTCTGCAAAAGAAAATCAGATCCACCGAAGTCTCCCCATCCATCAACATCAACAGCAGTAGATCTCCCTGATCTGCTGATGGAGAGTGATTCACCTACCAAGCAATAAAACTCCATCACCAAGCCCCACCAACCCCCCTCCATGCGCAGCCAGCCACTTCATAATTTGGTAAGTACAGTACAGCATGTGGTCTGGAACGAATTGTCATTATTACACGTATTTCAATGACTCGTTAATCGTCGTTTCCTTAATCGTCGCCTGTTCATGGAACCAATTAACGACGATTATAGAGGGACTACCGTAATAGTGTGGAGTTATTGGAATCGTAACTACAGACTTCATGCTTGAATATATTCAAGCAGTATGAAGTACTTAGAATTTTTTACAGTATAAACAGCTACATATAATTTTAAGATTGCCAGAAAATTCAAGCAGACTATTGACGTATATACTGTACAGGGTAGTTTAAAAGTTACGATGGAATCCATACAGAAATTGTTGATATCTGAGCCATACAGTTTTTAAAAATCATATGGTAAAAATTAAGATAAATAAATATATTTCATCTTCTTCACCACTATATACATATAAAATAATGTAATATAAGCGAACTACATGCAAAAAAAATAATGCAATTTTGCTTGTTACCGATTTTTTTTTATTAAGACCATCATGACAACCCACCTGTGGAACAAGAAGTATAGACTTTTTATGGAGTGCATCTATTATAATTTTATGATAGAATCTGTTCATGGTGTTCTACAGCTACGGAGAGAAGTTCATGGATAATTTATTTTAGTATTGCGGTAAAGGACAACCCCAAATTTATGGCTACTTATAAATAAGTGTTCATGAATGAACAATCCGTCAGAATAAAAAATTCTATCCTCAGCAGTAAACCAGTCAAATGTGGGGTTTTACAAGGTTAAGTATCGGGTCCTATCCTTTTCCTCGTTTTTATTAATGATACTGCCAAGTTTACGAGTGGCTGTAAATCGCTATGTATGCCAACGATGTTCAGCTTATTTACGAAGACAAACTGAATGAAATGGGTGAAGCACAGTAATAAGAAGAACAGAAACAGATTTATATAAACTGAAACGCTAATCAAATAAGCATCATGCAATTCCAGTTACAAATCTGTTTTAAAAAGCCATCTTGGTAATTTGATCACGGCATCATGCACAGACATTCCTAATTTTAAAACCGCAACTGTTCAATTTTCAGTATTATCAATGTTACATAATCTTCGCCTATCGTATAACCAGTTCACTGGTACGTTATAATTTTAAAGCATATTTGTGTATATGTACATATGCATATGTATTTACATTTGTATAGTATGTACAGTATTTGGTATTGACAAATTCAAGAACATTTTTTATATACTTGTATTTATTCTGATTAAACTGATATTTATGTTTTATTCTTTTAGGAATTAACGATTTGTCTTGCTGAATTTCATTATTTTATAAACTCTCGATTATAACTTCATATTTTAAAATCTTGTTATTGTACAGGGTGTTCGAAAAGTCCCGTCACCCCCTATAAAATATACATATTGTAAAATGTACATATTGTACATATTGTAATATCAATTTTATTTTTGTGTGATTAATTGTATTTATATGTGGTAGGTGTAATTTAAGAAACAAGTTACGAGCAACAATTATCTTAATTACGGTAAATACAGTTACTAATTACAATTAATAATCAAGAATATCTGTGTGTGCCCCATCATTTTCGTAACAAAGGATTATGCACCTCCATGTGCGGTGTGAGAATCGACGCAGCATTGCTGGAGTGATTGCACCAAATGCATCTCGAACAGCGTGTTTCAGTTCCTCTGTTGTGCGGTAACGTATCCCGGGATACGTTCTGCTTGACGAAACCCCATAACGCATTGTCACATGAAGACAGATCTGGACTTCGGGGCAGCCACTCAAGAGGGGCAGATAAATGTTGCGAGTCACGGCCGATCCATTTGTCTCTGAACACTTCGTTGAGGAATTCCCTCATATTAATGGCAAAATGAGCCGGAGCCCCGTCTTGTTGAAACCATACCCGACCAAGCGGCCCTAAACGTTCGAGCTCAGGCACAAATCAGTTCCGTAACATGTTGAAGTAGGCAGTTTGGTTGACAGGACCCTCAAAAAAATATGGACCGAACAAGCTCCTGGCAGACACTGCAGCACATATCATCACGTGCGGTGGGTAGTGTTCAAGTTCCTCAAAGAAGTGTGGATTTTCCTTGCTACAGAAGTAAACATTTCTCATTTTGGCGCTACGGTAAATTGCACACTCGTCAGAAAAAATCACTGTTCCACGTGCAGGAATTGTTGGAAAAACGGTCAAAAACCGTTCACAGGCTTCATATCGTTTCTGCATGTCTGTATCGCTTAATTCATTAACAAATGACTGGCGGTATGGTTTCATGCCGAGATCTTTTGTCATGCGATCTCTCATGTTGTGGACATGGGGACTGCAAGTTCTTGTGATCATTTCCGAAGTGATTTTTTTTTTCGGTGAACGAACCACTGATGCAATCACACCTTCACATTGTTCCGCTCGCGTTGTTGGTCTTCCCGACCGTGGTCTGTCCTTGATAGAGCCAGTTTCAAACAGCTTTTTCTCCCAGCGTAATACGGTCTTGTTTGGTGGTGCAGCCTTATTGAATCTTGTGTTGAAATCATTCTGGATATCATGCATCGTTTTGTCAGTATGTGACCTTTCATGAGCCCATGTGCTCATCACTATCCTTTCGTACAGAATGTAAGTGGACTGGTCTGCCATTGTTCACACAACTCTAATACCTGTAAAAAAAAGTCAATGAATCACACATAAATTAAATTAATCACACAAAAATAATATTGGTATTGTAAGAGTGTGTTTGGTATGGTATGTACATTTTGTAGGGGGTGACGGGAATTTTCGAACACCCTGTAGAAGAATGAAAGATTTTTATTGTATGATAGTTTCGTTCGTTAAATAGTAGAACTACATGTTGATACGTCACAACGTGTCCAAGTATTAAAATTCTTTGTATTAAACACTTCTAAGATATTTTATTTGAATTTATTTTATTACATACATAGTACGTAATAATACAGTAGGGTTTATAGAGTTAAGTAACCCATTTTAAGGCAGTAATAACATTAAGTTCAGTATTATAAAAATAATATGAATAACTTGAATTTCTTTGTTAACTTATTCTCACTATATAAGATACTTGTATAGTTTTACCCACTCATACTCAGGAAGTGCGTAACTCTCAAAATCATATTTTTTCTATTCTTACAAAGTGGTGACAAAAGTAAATAGACACGTTTGTTTTTTCTAAACTTTTTGATTTTATTGTTAATAAATAATAACCGATTTATTGAATCAATATAAGCACACCGGACAAAAAATTAGTCACCCCTAATAGCACCGATAGTAGGAAGTTCAAGGTCACACAGAGGGCGCTGATGTAGCATTGGTAAGTGACAAGTAGCGGTGACGTAGCACACAGGATCAGATCTGTTTCGTGAGGTGGTGAAGAACAAAGTGTGTGTTGGATATAGTCTGCAAAATGGGTCGTAAGGCAGACGTTACTCAGTGGCAAAAAGGAGCCATCGTGTTTGGCAGAGCCCACGGACACAAAATGTCTGATGTAGCCCAATTTGTTGGTGTGTCAACGCGTACTGTCCAGCGAGTTTGAAAAGAGTGGTGTAGTTCGCAATCAACTGACAATCGACGGCGTAACTGTGGCCGGAAAACAATTCTCGACAATAGGGGCCGCCGCCATGTTTCTCGTCTAGTAACTGCAAATCGTTTTCAAACCAGAAAACAATTGCTCCAGAAACCAATGAGGTTCTCCAGCGACCAATTTCCGAACAGACATTGCGACGAGAACTGCATGCGATGGACATCTGGAGCAGGGTACCACGGAAGAGGCCGCTGTTAACAGCAAGTCACAAATTGGCACGTTATAAATGGGCTCAGAGGCACAAAAACTGGACTGCGGCAGATTGGAAACGTGTAATTTGGTCCGATGAGTCCCGTTTTTGTTTGTTCTCCAATGATGGGAGGCGACGAGTACATCGCAGGTCCAATGAAGCCTTTAATCCTGAATGCGTCGAAGGTGTTGTTCAGGCTGGAAACAGAAAGTGAAGCGCAGGAATAGACACCCACGGACTCTGGCGGAACTTCGGGACCGGCTGATGAACGAGTGGCAGCAAATCGATGTTCAGTACATGCACAACCTCGTAGAGTCTCTGCCTCGCCGGATTCGTGCGGTTATCAAGGCCAGAGGCGCCGTCACACGTTATTAGGTACATTCTGAGAGGGGTGACTAATTTTTTGTCCGGTGTGCTTATTTAAAATCGTGTTCCTTTCCGTTCATTGATTCAATAAATTTATTATTTATTGACTTTTTATAATCAAATCAAAATTTTTTTTGAGAAAAAACAACAACCCAAATGCGTCTATTTACTTTTGTCAACGATCTGTATATTATTTAAATTTGTATTCAGTAAAATGCGGTAACATTTACTGCAGTCTTGAATTTTAATACAAAATGCTGTTGATTACACTGGCCAACAAAATGAAACTTTTTTCTCATCACAAACATGATCACACTTTTCTTAATGCAGTTTTCGCGCTGATTCCGAATCTGGTTTTATTTTTTTTCTAGCACGTAGAGTTATATAGATACACTGGTTTTGATATTTTTAAGTTTTTGATATTGCTATAAGAAAATTTATGGATGTATAGATCACACTTAGGAATGCTAAACAACAAACACATCATATACCTTATTCAATGTACTTATAAATAAAGAATATATACACATTATTTTATTAAAAGCGCTGTGAGTGTGATTTCCTTTTGTAAATTTGGCCTGGATTGTCACGATACAGCATCCAACAATGGTCCGCCATCATGCTTTCATTCCAATATCCTTGGTAGCGCTTCTCCATCATCTGAATATCTTGAAGGAAGCGCTCTCCTTGCTTGTCACTCACTGCACCAAGGTTTTCAGGAAAGAAATCTAAGTGGGAATGCAGGAAGTGAATTTTTAACGACATTCGACACTCCATTTCTTTGAAGGCATCAAGGAGGTTCTTGACTCCATCCTTATACGCAGGTGACTTGTTGCTTCCAAGAAAGTTTTCACATATCCATTTGAACGCCAGCCAAGCCTTCAATTCCAGCGGACTTAGGACTTTTTCAAATTCAGTGTCATTCAAAACCTCCCTTATTTGTGGCCCAACAAAAATTCCTTCCTTCAATTTTGCTGCAGTAACCTTCGGAAATTTCCTTGAAAGGTATTGGAACCCTTCAGAATTGACTTTACCCATTGCTTTAACAAAATTCTTCATTAAACCAAGTTTAATGTGAAGAGGTGGCAGATAGATCTTTTGGGGATCCACTAAAGGGACAGACTGGACATTGCTTATCCCTGGGACATATGTATACCTAAGTGGCCAGTCACTTTTGGTGTAATGTTCTATAGTGGCGCGACTGTCCCACAGGCAAAGGAAACAACAAAATTTTGTGAATCCTGACTGCATACCCATAAGCATTCCTATAACTTTTAGATCTCCACAAACATTCCATTGATGACTGTCGTATTTGATTGCCTTAAGTAGTATATCCATATTGTCATATGTCTCTTTTAGATGGACGGAATGGGCAATGGGGATGGATGGCATTATATTACCATTATGCAAAAGAACTGCTTTCAGGCTTCTCTGCGACGAATCAATAAAGAGGCGCCACTCAGATGCCACATACGTCTGAGATATGGCTGTAAATAGTCCATTGATGTCATGGCAATAACAGAGAGGACCGTCTACTGAAAAGAATGCTGTTAATTCAAAATTCCGCTTTCGGTAGTAACTAATACGAACATTGTTCTCAAGTAAATTGTTCTCCTTTAGTCTTGAGGCGAGAAGCTCTGATTTCTCTTTAGACAGCGATAAGTCTCTAACAAGATCATTCAACTGTCCTTGGGTTAACTTTTTAGGCTCTAAATGTCTACCTTCAAAAGTGTACTCTGGTTCTGTAGATGGTCCGGAAACGCCAGTTGCACCTTCATCACTTTCCATGTCATCTATGATAGAATCTAGCCTATCACTTGGGGGAATTGGAATGGGCAATGTTTCATTATGTTTTACTGGTCTACGTGCTGAATCCAAGTTTGGATATACAATCTGGTGTTTGTTCTTGGCAGAAAACCCCATTAAGTTCACACTACAAAAATAACAGTCTTCATGATGATCTCTCGGCTCCCTCCATATCATGGGTATGGCAAATGGCATTGAAGCTTTCTTTTTGTTAAGCCAATCACGTAATCCATTTGAACAGCCAGAACAGATTTGATGTGGCGCCCATGGTTTATCTTGGTCACCTAGATGGCAACCAAAGTATAGCTTGTATATATTCTTAATGTCGGTTGTAATACTTCGTCGCTGTGTTTTAGTTGTCAACTGGCCGCATACGAAACAGAACTTGTCGGGGTCATTCTTACATTGTCGAGGCATGTTGACTGACCTGAGCAAACTATAAATTCAAAAAAAATGTACACCAACTTGATACAACAGGTTCTTGGACTGGACTGATCTTTTGACACACAAAGCACGGCGTTGTTGCCTGAATCACAATGCTGCTAGACGTAAAAGCTCACACCTGAAATACATAAGATGTATAATTAAGATAATTGAAATAAATAAGATGAATAAACTAAAAAAACACAATAAAATAAACACAATCAAATGTTGAAATATTAGTATTTTGCCTATTTAAAATGGTTAAATCTGTGTAGTTATATATATGCCTTCATCTTGAAAACTATACGTGCTAGAAAAAATCTGAATGCAGTTTTGGAATCAGCGTGAAAAATGCTATCCAGCCACCACAAATTTTACTCTGATGAAAAATCTTTGTTGACCAGTGTTATTATTCCTTTCACGCTCTTGGAATTTAAAATCATTCTAAACAGACAGTCTGAAATGAAGACGTGCCTATTGACAGTCTCGAAGTATTAAGTGAATTAAAATATCTCGTAATTCTTGCTTTTAATTTTGACTCGTTTTATAATCAGTGAGGAGGTCCAGGAACTGGCACAGCGCTCAGGCCAATTAATACGACCCATTGCGCCGACTCCTGGATTATTAGTACCAGGATCGTGGGATTCGAACCCCCAACCACAGTATATTCACTTCGATTAATTATTATAGAAAAACGGTGTTACCCAGTGAACTACGGGCGATCGTTTTAATCTTGACTTACTAATTGTACTGTAATTACTGCAGTATCTCACTTAAACGAGAACTATATTTTGATACCATTATTGCTTTGCTCGTTCGTAATCAATTTATACTTTCATGAAGAAGCGACATTAAGTTCGCCAAAGTGACTCTTCTTGGGAAAATTGGGTACCGGTACTGAAAATATACTCTCGTGAAAAAAGTCCAAAATGTGACGTATATATAAAAAATGCGTGATGAATATACGGACGCTAATCTTCCATGCTTACCTGCCGCCGTGCCCTCGTGGTAGGGTACCTGGTTGCTAATGTGAAGTTCCTGGGCTCGGGTCTCGTCTCGGGATTCCGATTTAAGAGACAGAGGTGTTCCTCTGGGTCTCCTTAGCTGGGGTAGTAGGTCCCCTTCGTTATATGGCATTATAGATGTTACGAACGAGGTCAAACAAGTACAATATCATCATCTTCTATACTGTGCTTATTGTCTTAATGTTTGGTAAGTATGGAGGATATTGTAGACACCAACCGATCACGGAAGTACTCCGGGGGAGAGGCTGGCGGGGAGGAACGTTATAGGCAGGAGATAGGGAGTACTAGAACTTCCGTTTCTTCTGTCGCTGTTCTCTTCAGCTGATCTTTTTTCGTGTCTCATCTATCCTGTGAGCAGTCCAGTATGCTCTCAAACACACACTTCTCCCGCTATTCTTCACTACGCATACGTGTATTTTACACACTACACAATCTCTACAAAATTTAAAAAAAAGGCATCGTGAGCCTGGGAGACCTTGATTTCGGCTCGTTTCTTCTTATATAGGGAGGCATTTTTGCGGGCGCTTGCTCTTGGCCTCTGCTTTCTGCATGAAAAAACATATATATATATAAAGTCAGGATCTATTTTTGTGAAATAATTATTTTTTTCTATTTTTCTTTTCAGAAGCCCTTAGAATGAATACAGAAGAGCGTGTGGCAATAGTAATTTGGCGAATCGAGGGAAAGAAATACAATGACATCAGAGAGAAGTTTAGAAGGAGATTTCATAAGCCGGGGCCAGTAGACAAGACAATACGAAAATTGGTGAACAAAATTCTGAAAGTTAATTTGCAGAAGAAAAGCTATCATTTGCAGGTTTTACATGATTTACATGAGGAAGATTTCCTCGACGAAGTGCTGTGTGTGCTGATCTCGTAGAACAAATCTGGAGTGATAATTTAATGGACAACATTCTCTTTAGTGATGAAGCCACTTTCTATACGTGTGGAAAAGTAAATCGCCATAACTGTCGAATTTGGGCAGATGAAAGACCGAATGATTTCGTCCAAAATTGGGAAAGACACTCACCTAAAGTTAATGTCTGGATGGGTTTAACAAAATCTAAGGTTTATGGTCCTTTTTTCTTTGCTGAAGCTACAGTTACGGGGCTTATTTATCTGGACATGTTGCAGCAATTCCTTGAACCTCAGCTGATTGGGGATAGGATTGTTAGTACCGTCGTCTATCAACATGATGGTGCTCCTTGTCACTATGCCAAAATTGTTCAAGATTATCTAAATGGACGTTTTCCAAATCGCTGGATCGGACGCGGAAGCAACAGACCTTGGCCAGCGAGATCACCAGATTTAACCCCTTTAGAGTTCTTTGCATGGGGCTTTATCAAATCGCAAGTCTATCAGACGAAGATTACGAGATTTGAAAACTTACGTACACGTATACGAACTGCTGCAGATAACATAACCCCGCAAATGCTCCAGAATGTGTTTAGAAATGCTGCGGAACGATTTGAGCTGTGCAGGGATACTGATGGGCGTCACGTCGAATCCTACTCTTAATTACTATTTAATAAATGTTACCACTTTATCATTTTATGATTGAATTCCATATAATTTCCAAGTGCTTCACAAAAATAGATCCTGACTTTATGTACACCCTGTGTATGCTGCAAACCCACAAGGAAAAAGAAAAACGATTCCAAGGCCTTTCGTGTATTCAAAGCTACACCTCGTCATTCCCTGACGAGGTGTAGCTTTGAATACACGGCGCTAGGACAGTTTGCCTACGGACAGTTTGCCTACGGACAGTTTGCCTATGGACACCATGCCTATGTGGTATATTTATCCTTACCTTATTTAACTTATTTAACTTCAGATTCATGCAAAAGAATTAATTCAAAATTAAAATGTGTTGTTGCCCTTAATAGCATAAATGTCTGAAAATATATCAAGTAAGAAAGGGAAACAGAAGTTTTCACATAATGGATATTTGTATGTATTTGATAAATGTAGCAAGCGCGACCCTTCGTTACTTTTTTGGCGGTGCGAGCAAAAGAGTCAGTGTATTATAAGGTGTGTGTATATAATATGGGTACTTTTCCGTTATCTGCCCCTTGACGATTGGTTAGGTTAAGTCGTGATATTTTCGTTAAAACTAACGAAAATATCACGACTTAACCTAACCAATCGTCAAGGGCGTACAGTTGACCTAACCGGGCAGTGACGATTGGTTAGGTTAAGTTGTGATATTTTTGATAGTTTTAATGAAAATATCATGACTGAACCTAACCAATCGTCAATGGGGCAGATAACGGAAAAGTACCCATATTATAAGTTATATACACCTTATAATACACTGACTCTTTTGCTCGCACCGCCAAAAAAGTAACGAAGGGTCGCGCTTGCTACATTTATCAAACACATACAAATATCCATTATGTGAAAACTTCTGTTTCCCTTTCTTACTTGATATATTTTCAGACATTTATGCTATTAAGGGCAACAACACATTTTAATTTTGAATTAATTCTTTTGCATGAATCTGAAGTTAAATAAGTTAAATAAGGTAAGGATAAATATACCACATAGGCATGGTGTCCATAGGCATAATGTCCAGTAGGCAAACTGTCCAGTAGGCAAACTGTCCAGTAGGCAAACTGTCCGTAGGCAAACTGTCCGGCCACGGAATACACGAAAGGCCTTGGAATCGGTTTTCTTTTTCCTTGTGGATTTGCAGCATTCATTCATTTCACGTGTTTTATTGTGAAATTCATCCCATATATATATACTGTATATATGAAAATTATTTCACGAAAGTGACACGTGAAAAATATTCCTGGTTTTATTCATCATATATATATATATATATATATATATATATTAATATATGGGAATGAACTCAGAATGGTTCCCTGAGGTTTTTTATGATACACACAGACCGTGCATGGAAAAAGGAACTCTTCTAGGAAAATTAAATCCACTATAGTCCGAATAAGTAATGGTAAATGACAAATACTAGTTTTTTTCTTTTTCATGCTATATACTGTATATATATATATATATATATATTAGTGATGTAGCGGATGTCATTTTTTTCACATCCGCGGATGCGGATGTGAATGCGGATGTTTGATTTCGACATCCGCGGATGCAGATGCGGATGCAGATGTCTACATTTTCGTTATTTTTTAGGATATATTCGAGATTTGTTGTGTTTAACGTATATAATAAGTTATTATATAGAGAGAGCTGTAGCTATAATGTAGTATAATTGATTAATTGTACAATAATTGCTGTACTTCTCTCTGAACCTATAAAATAATATCAAGCATCTAACTAATATAGAAATCAATTAGTGAATTCGTCTGCAAATAAATTCGTTATATTTTGTCGAGTTTCAGCCACAATTAGAAACCATAATTGTGTTACCAGGATGCGGGACGTGAACCCAACTCAAATGCACCCCACCGACCTCTTTCCCCAACCTCCACCCTTATAGAAAGAGATCTTTAATTAGCTTGATAACTATTTATATTAAGTTTAAAGTTTTATTAGGCATATTTATAAATGAGTAATTAAAATAAAGTAAACTAAGATGTTCATCGTTTAATATTCAAACTTAATTATAGGAAGGTTATGCTTAAGGAACATTAATTTTTCTGCCTTTTTGCTGCCAGTCTGTTTCTCTTTTCATCATATATTAATCCAGCACTGCTAAATAATCTCTCGCTTGGTACGTTTGTTGGAGGACAGGCTAAATGTTTCCTCGCAAGTTTACTCAAGTATGGATAGATATTCTGCGTATTTTTCCACCAACTAATAGGATTGTCACATGCAGCCAGGCGTTTTTCTTGGTGATAGCTCTCGATCATTTTTACTACATCTTTTGACATCGCGTAGGTCTCGTCATCGCTTGACTCAAGAAACTGAGAGAGAGATTCTGTGATAGATTTGCTCGTTGAAGGTGTTGGTTCTGTCACTGAAACTTTTATTCTTTTGGTGGGTGGCGAAGCGACGGATTCAAGAGATTGAAGCTCTTCAACTGCTTTGCCAAGTGATGATTTAACTCGTTCTAATGTACTAGGTGAAAATAACTTAGCTTTGTAACGTGGATCTAAGTAGGTTGCAAGAGAGTAACTTTATACAAGAACAGCCTCTCGTCTTGTCGCTTGCATCACTTTTGCGCACAATGAACTAGTTCTATTAATATAGTAGAATTTGATAATTTCCGCTTATTAATGACGTTTTATCTCAACGGTCCACATCCGCACGACATCCGCAGTCCAAAGTGCGGATGCGAATGCGGATGCGAGAAAATGTGCGGATGTTCCGCGGATGCGGATGCGGATGTGACCTACATCACTAAATTATATATATATATATATATATATATATATATATATATATATATTATATATATATATATATATAATTTATTTTTTATTTGAACCATCCCAGTAAAACCAGTTTTGGCCTCCAAAAACAAAACAGGTTCGGTTAATCTGGAGGCGATCGATATAAACATAGTAGTTTAGCCGCCATAGTTTTTCTTTTAAGGGGTAAACTGAATAGAATGAAACCATTTTAACCATTTTGAACTTTTGTTATTAATCATTGAAACAGTTAATATAAAGTGACGATTGAATAAAATATGAATCATAGAGTTCAAATTCTTCTTTATAATACTGTAGTTTTCTAAAAAAGATTATTAAAAGTTAAAATTATAACCTTGGTTAACCTTGGTTTTGCTTCTGCCCGAATTGTTCACTCTGACAAAGGTCAAGCTTGTCATTTCACCTTATAGCGTTACTAATATATATATATATATATATATATATATATATATATATATATATATGAATTTAGGGTTATATATATATATATATATATATATATATATATATATATATATATATATATATATATATATATATAACCCTAAATTCAACCGTTTTCAGGATCAGTTAACGACGAGAAGGAAAAGAGATAAATAGGCAGATAGGAATGCCTTTAAGAAGAGAGAGAGAGAGAGAGAGAGAGAGAGAGAGAGGAGAGAGAGAGAGAGAGAGAGAGCTGTATTAGGATGCTTTCTTCTCAGGAATACGTGAGAAAAACCACGTTCTGGACGAAGGAAAATATTTGAAAGTAAAAAGTTCCATAATACAAATATAAATGATCACGTATTAGCTAATACTCTATACATTATAATGTAATATAGTTATATAGTTATGTAATACGAGTATAATGTTACAGATGTAGAGGGTTGACAAACGTAGTCACCTTTGTTTTTACCAAATTCTTTTGATTTGATTATAAAAGTCAATAATTAATAAATTAATTGAATCAATATATTTAAAATCGTGTTCCTTTCCCATTTGCATTTATTCATTCAATAAATTTATTAACTGATTTTATAATCCATCTTTTTGTTGGAAAAACAAAAGTGTCTATTTACTTTTGTCAACCCTCTATATGTATAATATGCCTATGTACAGTACCTATATTTCAGGATAAAAGGTTCTAATTACATGCTAATAATATAGTGTTGGTAACTATATTTTGCCGAGAGAGAGAGAGAGAGAGAGAGAGAGAGAGAGAGAGAGAGAGAGAGAGAGAGAGAGTTACAAGGACAGGAGTAAGCCTCAAAGACCTTTCGGTCCACTCGGGAGGTTCTTGTTATTAAACTAGTTCACTCTTTAACTATTCTAGCAGTAATAGAAAACTGGAGAAAAGCATAAGGCTCTCTTCCCATCCTCCGCTCCCTCCCCGCCAGAGTACGGAAAAAGGTTGAAGAAAATACCTTCACCTTGGAAAAGTAGCCATGGAAATTTTACAGGAAAGAGGAGAATAGCTCTATAATTGCCCTATGCACACATAGAAATCGGGCACTAGATAACACCATTGTATATACTAAATAATAATATATTTATGCTGATCGCACATCAAGCACTTGCTATCGTCACAAAAACCTCGAACATATGGTTTTGATTTATACAAAATATTTACGACTCTATTTACCGAGGTATCGGTCCAACAGAGACCCCATCCATGGCCCACTCCAGGCTAACCCCCAAAAGGATTAAGAGAGGTAAAGGTTAAACTCTCCATGTCTACATCTATGTACGCGCAAAGCCATCACGCCGGCAAAGTGACGAAATGTTTCTACAGGAAAGGGTTGAAACAGGATTTGGACAGAAATCAGATTTTCAAGACCATACCCTCACCCGTCAAGTTCATTCAGCCACCCAAAAGAAAGAAGAGAAAAAGAAATTGTGATGGCAGAAACGCAACTTTACCTCACTTAATCCATGCCATGCACTTTTTTTTGTTCGTTGTGAAATTATATATTCCTACAAAATACTTTTCTACTCTATGCTTTAACCAATAAACGAGGCAGGCAAGTGTGTGAGCGTGTTTTCTGTATTGGATGTCTGTCACGTGTATGTGTTTGCCAACTTTGTGAATATCGCCGTTTCAACTTAGGTTTCCCGCCGTGAAGGGTGTTTATGCGGCAAGAGAGAGAGAGAGAGAGAGAGAGAGAGAGAGAGAGAGAGAGAGAGAAATCATAATATGAATTATACTGGGTGTTCCATTCGAAATGAAACAACTTTGAAACCTTATAATTTTTTATTGAATGATGCAAACAATGTAATATTCACACAGTAAATAGTCAATGTCATAAAGTTTCATACGATATATGTGAATTATAACATTTAGATACATTAGATTTGTGCATAGCATAATGTTTCCTTTTGTTAAGATCTTCACATGTTATATGCTGAACAATTTGAAGCTTATGTGGATAGAGCTGCAGCCGCTTGCGCACGACTCTATGCACAGTTGAACGAGGAATCTGCAGTTCGACACTGGCACGACGGATGGACTTTCTCGGGCTACTACCAAAGGCGCCGCGTATTCGTTCAACATCATCTTCCAATCTTGTTCGCCCTACAGAGTGTTCCTTTAGAACACTGCCAGTCTCCTCAAATTTCTTGGTCCATGCATATAGGTCCCTTCTGGTGAGTGGTTCCTCGTGAAAGGTTGTACGGAATCGCCGTTGCACCAGAGTAGGGACTTCAACTCAGCCATCCATAACACACATTTCGCTTTTTCTTGTGGGTAAACATAATTCAATCTGAAACAAACAGAAAACATTACGACAAAAACTTACGCATATGGTGTAGTAACTGGCAAAGTTTCAACATTCTCACATTAATACTTTAAAAATTACAGAGTTTCAAAGTTGTTTCATTTCGAATGGGACACCCGGTATTATATTCTTGGTCCAAAAAACAAATGACAAATATGAAATAAGAAAATGAAAAAGTCATTAATGATTTTCAGTGATATTTTTTCTTGTAAGATGAATAAATTTTTAAAACTCACAGATTTCAACGCTTCTTCTTTATTACATAAATGGCTTTTTACTTAAAAACTTTCTTGACATGATTAACAGGTTAAATACAAATTACAAATGTCCCCATAATAATACTTATAGAAACTTGCGTGTTACTCGTAACTTTTAGCTGAATTCTTAATTAAAATTGACTTCTACACAATTACATAACATTCTTTTGAAAAATCGCAAATTATTTATACTTATCAATTCTTTTATCTCTCATTAACAAAGTTAAATCCTTCCGATTATTACTAAAGAATTGTATACAATTTCTTTACTTGGTTTCTAATAACTTAACCCTAAAAGGACGACGCTACATATTGGTAACGTTTCAAATATACGCATTCATAACTTAACCCTACAAACAATTCCGGCGTTAAAGGGTTAAAAGGATGCAAAAATTCTGCTAATTCTTGATGAATGAGGGAATGAGATTCGTGCTTTACTGAACCGACACTCTGGTTATAAGAGTGAAACTTTGTTTATAAAATATGGAGTTCGCTATTATACAAGTTATACAATCTATCAATTGGACCTCACATAGCTAGCGAAGACGCTGAAGTCGGGGGTTCTATTCCCGAGGGTGCTGGTAAGAATAATCCGGGCGTTAGCGCAATGGGCCGCATTATAGTTGGACTGAGCGCTATGCCAGTTTCTGGCCCTCATGATTGATAATTATTAGACCTCGCGTATAGAGCACGCAATAGAATCCTGTTCTCCTAAACTCGTGAAATAGATTGGAAAGTTCTCAGAAACGATTTACAGAATTAGGTTAATATTATTACATAAATAAATGAAGGATGAAGGGCTTAAAAACTTAAATCTATATTTAAAAACTAGAAACTGTCAAAACGAGTGGGCCGACCGAGTTTAGCCTAGGTTAAGGTTTCGAATTTTTTAAGTCCATACAGTATCTAAAAAACTAACCAAACATAATTTAACCTAACCTTAGTGCCATCGAAACGAGAAGAGTGTGATAAGTCTTTCGAACAGAATTGAGGGTTTCGAAGGGTGTTTTCTGTTAAGTCATTAAACAGTGAAGTACTCACTAATCTCTAGCCTAGCCTAGCCTAACCAAACTAACTAGCCTAAACTACTCAGTACTAACAATTTTTTTTTCTGAATGTTTCTAGAATTTACGTAAATTTTTTTAAATTTTCTGAGGGTCCAAATGTGTTATCTCACAAAAAAATGACCCAACCACATCTGTGAATTGTCACACACTCGACTTCACTTACAGTGGCGCTCATAAGTATTCGTACAGAGAAATATTTTAGTTATATTCGTCCTTATCTTTCGTACCAAATATAGGATAGTTATGAAAAGTTTACCGTTCATTTGGTAAAATGTAACAAATAAAAATATGAGTTCAATTCCAACATATAATGTAAAATATCAAAGAATTTAAGGAAAATAAAAAAAGTAAAAATGCAAAAGTGTTTGTACATTTATTTACAAAATGATTTAATACTTTGTATGGCCACATTTTGCTTGAATGACTTCAGTGATTCTTTTTTGGGTATTTTTCTACAAGGTTTCGACATCTTTCAGGAGAAATTTTAGCCCATTCTTCTAAAAAAAAATTTTTTTTTGCAATTCATTCATAGTCGAAATCGGAGGGTTTCACTTGCGAACAGATTTTTGTAACTCAAACCATAAATTCTCGATTAAATTGAGATTCGGCTTTGACTGGGGCACTCGAGAAGCTTGAAATTCTTTTGTTGAATCAATTTTATTGTGCTCTTACTTTTATGATTTGGATTGATTCCATTGATGATAACATGCTTTCCTGGACCAGACGCACGAAAGCATCCCCAAAGAAGCAAACCATCACCACCATGTTTAACAGTAGAAGGATGTTTTTTTTTCCTCGAATGCAGTACAGTATTTGATTGTCGCCAAACGTACCGTTGCTCCGTAGTTCCCAAACAATTCAATTTTGGTTTCTCGTCTATACACAGAACTTTCTTCCAAAATGTAAATCCATCATTTTGATGATCATTGGCGTACTTTAAAAACGCTTTTTTGTGCGCTTTTCGTAGGAGAGACGTTTTCTTCGTGCAACTTTTCCATGCAGACCATTCTTTCTCAATGTACGACGTACAGTAGAGGGATGGACAGCGATCTTAGTCTTAATGTTTGGTAAATATCACCTGCAGTCACTTGTGGATTCAGAGCAGCCATTCTTTTATTCCGTTTAGCTGTACATTCTGAAATCTTCCACACCTTGGTAGAGTTTTGATGGTTCCAAAACCTTTTTTTTGTTTATAACAGCAGCATTCGTTGTAAATGGAATTCGAAGTTCTTCTATTATCTTCCTATAACTCCAGATTTGCGTGCAGCAATAACAGATCTCTTAAGATCTGTAGACAACTCTTTACCACGACGACCCATTGCTTAATATTGGCTTGTACAGTCATCTGTCTTCCAAGAAGATTCACAGAGAAAATTCGAGAATTCAGAATTGCCAACAATCCCTAATCAATAAACAGTCAACTACTAACAAAATTTTTAAATTCTACAAGCCTAAGGTGGACACACAAGGTATTAAATAATTTTGTAAATAATGTACGAAAATTTTTTAATTTTAAATTTTCCCCCTTAAATTCTTTAATGTTTTACCTTATATGTTGGAGTTAATTTTTTTTTTTTTTTTTTCAAACGGATGGTAAATTTTTTAAACTATCCTATGTATGGTAGCCTACAAAAGATAGAGATGAATATAACTAAAATACTTGTGTACAAATACAGTACTTATGAGCGCCACTGTATATATATATATATATATATATATATATATATATATATATATATATATACAGAGTGTCCCAAAACCATGTATACATTTTTAAAAAACTTATAACAGGCGAACCCACTAACGGATTCAGATGATTTTTATTTCTTTTTATAGGTAAAATATACAACATCGAAATAATAGATAGCTTAATTTGTTTTAAACACGTAAGTGTTCGAAATGTCGACCACTGCGCTCTTTGATTCACTGATTGGCAGACTTCAACAAAAATGTTTGTAGGGATATTTCTACACGCTTCTTCAATTGTGCTCTTTAGTTGTTCAAGTGATGTAGGTCTTCTACTGTATACTTCATTTTTCAAATGACCCCATAAAAAAAAGTCAAGTGGGTTCAAATCTGGTGAACGTGGTGGATACTCGATACTACCTCGTCGTCCGATCCACCGATAATGAAATGTTTCATCAAGGTAGTTCCTGACATCCTTATGGTAATGAGGAGGTGCTCCATCTTGTTGAAAGTAAATGTCCTCATCTCCGTATAACTGTCGAATTGCAGGAAAACCTTTTCCCCGAAGCATGTTGAGGTAGCTATGACCGGTAACTGTACCATCGAAAAAGAATGGACCAACCAAACCTTTGGAAGAAAAACCACACCAGACAGTTATACCCGGTAAATTTACATGTCGTTCCACATAAATGTGTGGATTTTCTTGTGGCCAGTATGTGCAATTATGACGATTAATTATACCATTCAACTTAAATGTAGCCTCATCAGACAACACCATTTTGTCCGCAAATTGGCCATCTTCTGTGTTTTTTACTCGAAACCATTCGCAAAACTGGATTCTGCGATCCGGATCATCCTCATTCAAGGCATGCAATAATCTCGGGATGTAAGATTTCTATTTAGCATTCTTCAGAATTCTGTGGACACTTGTCTTACTTTTCCCTGTTTCACGAGCACATTGTCTCACAGATTTTCTTGGTGATCGGTTGAATACCTGTAACACTTCATCAGAAGTGTTAGCATCTGTTGATGTCTTTGGACGCCCAGTCGCTTGCTTGTACACATCATGCACAGTACCGTATACTTCAAATTTCTCACAGATACGTGAAATGGTAAGTCGAGTTGGAGGATTAGTTCCAAAATTGTCTCTCCACTGTTGTTGAACCTTTGATATCTTCTCAACTTTAAAATACGACTTTAGTATCCATTTTCGTTGCTCAAATGATAAGCGCACACTTCCATTTTCCATGTTTACTGTAGGCAGGCAAGGCTATTACTAATTTCGATTTTGTATCTCCTTAGGCTAGGCAAGGCTGTTAACAATTTCGCTGTTGTATCTCCTTAGGCTATAGGCTATAAAAAGAAATAGAAATCATCTGAATCTGTTAGTGGGTTCGCCTGTTATAAGTTTTTTTAAAAATGTATACATGGTTTTGGGACACTCGGTATATATATATATATATATATATATATATATATATATATATATATATATATATATATAGGTCATCCCATAAGTAATGCGGCATTTTTTAATTTTTTTTTTTTTTCCATTTTATCATTATTTTACGGATAGAAATCAAACAACTCTTTGAAGTTATTTATATTTAAATAAATATTTATTTAAATATAAATAACGGGTCAATCCCAGAATAGGCACCTGATGTACCTCAATCCCAGATGAAGCACCTGCGTTCAACCTCAATCCCAGAATAGGCACCTTGCAAGGAATTAGCAAAAGATTAGGTTAGGTTAGGTTAGAGTTGATTTTTTCAAATATTGATAAAAACAATGAAATTATATCTCTAAAAACTGTTTATATTTTTTCTCCTCAATCCCAGATTAAGCACCTGTGTTTTGCTTCAATCCCAGATTAAGCACCTAAAAATGATTTCAGGTGCCTATTCTGGGATTGATCCTAAATAACTTCAAAGAGTTGTTTGATTTCTATCCGTAAAATAATGATAAAAATGGGGAAAAAAAAAATAAAAAAATGCCGCATTACTTATGGGATGACCTAATATATATAGATTGTAGCGTATCTAATCTGCGTTCGTTCTGCAATATCATTTGAAGGTAAAAAATATTTAAGTCATTCACTTTAGTAATTCAAAGAACTGATGACGTCAGCAACCTACGAGTGAATTGTCTCGGTTAAAAGTATTTTGGTTATTGTATATGTCCTGCTTTTAGTATCGCGTATTTTGCAGCTTTCATACGCAGTGACGAAAGCAATAACTAAATGCGTAACAACGTTTTTTTTTCTCCTTTAAGGTTATGTTTTTACGCAGACTGATTGGGCTACGTCGTGGCCAGTGGCGTAACACCGCTTCACGGCGATCAGCGAAGTTAACTGACATTAGGTCTGGGTCGCAGTTGGATGGGAGACCGTTCTGCGCGTCCAAATTATGTAGTGACCCGTGGTTCGGATCGCGCGTAAAGCTGTAGGTCCTCTCCGTCATACGACTTCAAATGTTGCGAAGTACGTCAAACGTCAAACGAACCCAGACAAACGGCCTTCCGTCAATTTCAAATAGGATGAAAATGATTTAACTGCGAAAAACAGATACAGGTGTTTTCTTCCATAAACTATAACGCCATTGTAAATGTCATTATTTATGATAGTATACTTTTATGTGGCAATAAAGAGGTAGCAAATAAACAAGTGGGAAAAAATATAACGCAGAAAGCCACGTGACATCGCCCTCTTATAAGGGTAGATACAGTATCAAGCGCAGTCAAACGTAAACAGATTTCACGACCTACTCTAAATGTAATAAAATATCTAGGGAGCACTCGCAGGCACTGAACTTTTAAGTATTTCAGATTGATGTAATAGGTAAATAATACATTTGAATGACAAGAAGGCTTTAGCTATTTATTGTGAGATACTTACGAGTCATGAGTAAATAGAGTAATAGTAAGCGAAGAACGGCTACATTAGTTTTGTTAATTCTTCTGTGACGCTAAAATTAGTAAGAATGGACAAGTGTTGAAATAAAAATAAATTCAATGTACAGTTGACCACCAAGGTTTAGTTTTTATTTACGTAAATTTTAGTTCTCTCAAAGGTAGTAAATAGGGTGCACGCACGATATATATTGATGCAAACCCACAAGGAAAAAGAAAAATGATTCAAGGCCTTTCGTGTATTCCGAAGTACACCTCGTCAGGGGAATGAAGGGGAGAAGGCGAGATGACAAAAATATATACCACTGGACAGAAAAACAAAAAGAGTAGCACATGATTAACAAAAGTTGATTAGAGGCAAAAGGTATTTTAACAGGATATTGTCAATTTTATACATTCCCGTACTGTTATTGAAATTATTTTTAAAATGAATAAATGCACATTCTAGAATATTCCTTTCAATTATATCTGTTTTTAACGAGCACTTTAGAACTGTCCTACTTGATACTATGATTACATCTATAAATATGGTTAAACAATGCATTAGAATTATTTGCATTATTTAACCATATGTATAGATGTAATCATAGTATCAAGTGGGACAGTTCTAAAGCGTTCGTTAAAAACAGAGATATAATTGAAAGGAATATTCTAGAATGTGCATTTATCTATTTTAAAAATAATTTCAATAACAGTGCGGGAATGTATAAAATTGACAATATCCTGTTAAAATACCTTTTGCCTCTAATCAACTTTTGTTAATCATGTGCTAATCCTTTTGTTTTTCTGTCCCGTTGTATATATTTTTGTCATCTCGCCTTCTCCCTTCATTCCCTGACGAGGTGTACTTCTGAATACACGACAGACCTTGGAGTCATTTTTCTTTTTTCTTGTGGGTTTGCATCATTCATTAATTTCACGTGTTTAATTGTGAAATTCATCTCATATATATATATATATAATATATATATATATATATATGTTACACACAGACCATGCATGGAACTCTTCTGGGAAAATTAAATCCACTATAGTTTGAATAAGTAATGATAAATGATAAATACAGTACTATAGTTTTTCTTTTTCATGATGGAAGCCCAACGTGGGCAACGGGTCACTCGCAAAGAGTCCCCGAAATATAGCTTCCCTCACCAGCTATCTGCAGATAGCTGGTGAGAGAAGCTATATTTTGGGGCCTCTTTGTGAGTGACCCGTTGCCCATGTTGGGCTTCCATCATGAAAAAAAACCTATAGTATTTGTCATTTCGGACTAGAGTGGATTTAATTTTCCCAGAAGAGTTCCTTGTTTCATGCACGGTCTGTGTGTAACATAAAAGTTTCTCAGGGGACCATTCCGAGTTGTAACATACATATATACACTGTTGGGAGTAACGGCATTACTAGTAACGCCGTTACGTAACGGCGTTACTTTTTTAGTAGCTGTAGCGGTACGCCATTACTTTTTAGATGTAACGAAAATGGTAACGGCACTACTTTTTAGAGCAATTTCAATCGTTACTCGCTACTCATTACTTTCAAACTGATCATTTGACTAGTATCATTTATTAGCTGTTAATTAGCTGTTAGCTCTTCCAAACGAGGAGGACTATCATATGCCAATTTTGAAAAAACTAGTGTTCCTGAAATCGAACAACACTCCTAAAAAATCTGCGAGATTAGTTTTCGTTGGACAGGCCGTTTTTTTTCATTTGAGTTTGTGTTTTGATTTTTTGTCATTAGAGTATAATTTGGTATTATTAAGGCTTTTTTACTCTTTAGTCTTTTCTTAAAAGTAATGGTAGTGGTACCGGTAACGCGTTACTTTTTCATAGAAGTAACTGAAGCGATAACGCCGTTACTTTTTATCAATGTAACGGTAGCGGTAACGCCGTTACTTATAGAAAGTAACGTGCCCAACTCTGCATTTATATATATATATATATATATATGAGAGAGAGAGAGGAGAGAGAGTATTTTACAGTTTCACCCAACTAAATGCACGCTTACTTATTATAAATCGAAAATCTGATTATGGTTCCGGAAAAAATAAAATAAAATAAAAGATAAAAATAAAAAATAAATAGAATGATGAAATATAATTTTACAATTGCCTTCTTGCAAACAAGCAATCAGTTTTAATGAAAGAAACTACTTCTCATTTGTTTATTTCGTACGTGACGACGGAATGACGTCACGATGGTATGATTCCGTTGGGAAAGACCGAGGAAGGAAATTTCCACGAAAGATGTGGACTTATCAAAATCCTTCCCGAAAAGGCTCACGAAGCATACTGCAATAGTGTAAACATACACAAGAAATGGAAGAGGGGTTTTATATATATATATATATATATAGTATATAACTTATATACACACACTGCATGTTGCTATATTTACTAAATATGAACTACTTCTATCAAGCAAGCAAAGCGAGGTCAGAGAAATTTAGAAATCATTAATGAGGCAATAATCCTATACAAAATATTTTCCCAATGTGGACACGAAGAAAAAGAGAGAGAGAGAGAGAGAGATTAGTCGCTTGTGAAGCCTGTCTCAACAGAGCTAAAATGTAATGATGGGGTTGCTTAACCTCCTTCGCAACATCTAAGGTCATATGACGGAGGGGACCTACAACTTTACGTGAGATCCTCCCTAACTACTCTCTAGAGTCCAGGGGTTCCCAAACTTCTGGGCTTGTCGACCCCTTGATGAGCTTATAAAGTTATCATCGACCCCTTACCCAAATTCTCGATATTTAAAATAATTTTAAATGAAATGAAGTCAAGAAACATCAAAATAGAATCAATATTTATTAATCATTATAGTTATACAATTACCATTATTAGTAATGAAGTGAAAATTAATAACTGCTTAATAACCTTTACAATTAAATCTTCTCTAAAGAGATTGATGGGCATTAACAAGGGCATGAACATTAGGCTGTAGGTTTGAGAGTTTGAACCTTAAGTATGTTGAGCCTAGAACTTAAGCCTAGACCCCAAGAACTTTATCGACCCATAGATGTTTATCGACCCCCCGCACAGTCCCATCGACCCCAGGGGGTCGATATTGACCACTTTGGGAACCCCTGCGAGTCTAGACCCACTGTCGCTTAACTTCGCTGATCGACGGGAAGCGGTGTTACGATACTGACTACCACGTAGCTCAGAATATATTATATATATATATATATATATATATACACACCTTGGTTATCTTGGTTTTGCTTCCGCCCGAAATATTCATTCTAACGAAGGTCAAGCTTGTTGCTCTTCTTTAGACCTGCAGCTTAACGTGGAATCCGAACCACGACCCGACACGGGTGGTTAGAAATTACAAAGTCCTCGCCCGGATTCAATCTCACGACATCCCGATCAGCAGCCCAGCGTCTTAACCACGAGGCTACCAACCAATTTATATTGTATGGAAGGATGAACAGCTGGGTTTGCTGTGCGCCGCCTGCTGTCACCGGGAATCAAGCCCGGGCCGGTGGATTCGTAGTCAGCGATACTAACCTCAGGCGCATTATATTATATTGCAATCAGATAGCAATAAACAAAGCAAAAAGAGTCGCAGGACAAGTACTAAGAACGTTCAAAAGGAGGGACAAGACAGTACTGATTCACTTGCTGAGAACACTGATCACACCAAAACTTGAATACTGCTCAGTTTTGACGTTCCCATATAAAAAGGAAGAAATTAATAAACTAGAAGAAACGCAGAGACATTTCACAGCCAAGATTGATGGCTGCAAAGAATCAAACTACTGGCAAAGACTACGTAAACTAAATCTGTACTTCCTGGAAAGAAGAGAGAGGTATACCATAATCTACATATGGAAAATGATCGAAAAACTGGCACCAAACCTCAAACTAAACCCAATTATCATCCGAACAACGCTAGACAATAGGAAAGGCAGAATATGTAGTGTTCCCAAACTAAAGGCCCGACTCGGGACCTCCTCAACACTGGAGGAAAATAGCTTGGTTGTCAGGGGGCCAAGACTTTTTAACCAGCTTCTAAGAACCTCAGAAACGTTACAGGTGTCAAAGTTGAAGTCTTCAAAAGAAGACTAGATGCCTGGCTCAGGACGGTACCAGATGAGCCAGGTGTACCTGGCTATGTGCGGTGGAGGGCGCAAGAGAGCAACTCGCTCCTACACCAAGCCAGGCCTAGAGGCGGGGCCACCAACTTGACCTTCGTGTGAAGAGACCGACGCACGAAATCGCAACGAGGTATATATATATATATATATATATATATATATATATATATATATATCAGCATCAAGTGGGATAAAGGAATATTCTAGAATGTGCATTTATCCATTTTCAAAATAATTTCAATAACAGTGCGGGAATGTATAAAATTCACAATATCCTGTTAAAATTCCTTCTGCCTCTCAGTCACTCTTGTTAATTATGTGCTAATCTTTTTGTTTCCACCCCACTGTATATATTTTGGGCATCTCGCCTTCTCCCTTCATTCCCTGACGAGGTGTACTTCTGAATACACGAAAGGCCTTCGAATCATTTTTCTTTTTCCTTGTGGGTTTGCATCGTATATATATACAGGGCGTCCCAAAAAAATGTATACACACTTTAACAGCTGATAGCTCAATTGATGTTTCTTTCTTTCCAAGTTAAACCCATTAGAATTAATAATGGCAGTCAGACTAAGCTTTGAACAAAGGAAATTCATTCTAAAATGCTACTGGAAGTGTGAAAACGCAGTTGAAGTGCAAAGACAGTTTAGGAGGGAGTTTCAAACAGATCCACCAACGCGACTTACCATCACTCGAATTAGAGATAAGTTTGAAGCCGATGGAACTGTTCAGAATGTCCACAAGAAGCGTTCCGGAAGACCACGGACATCGACAAGCCCCACAAAGCAAGAAAGAGTACTGGAAACGTATCACCAAAGTCCAAGAAAATCTGTGCGGCAAGCGAGTCCTGAGGTAGGAATTTCAGAATCGTCTGTCCAACGCATTTTGAAGCGCTGTCAATGGAAAAGTTACATTCCAAGATTAGTCCATGCTATTAATGAAGATGATCCGGACCGAAGAGTGGAGTATTGCGAGTGGTACTTGGCACGATGTGGATGTGGATTGGACGAAGGGGTTTCGTAGAATACCCTCCGCGTTCACCAGACCTCACACCACTAGACTTTTTTTTATGGGGATACTTAAAAGACAAAGTCTACGCTATAAAACCTGCAACAGTCGCTGAATTGAGAGCAGCCATTGAACGAGAATGCACACAAATACCAAACGAAATGTTTCGTGATGTTTGCGATTCCATTGCTTCGCGTTATCAGCAGTGCCTGGACCAGAACGGACGTCAGTTTGAAAACAGGCGTTGACAAAACAATTAAATAATGTCTGTAGATTCTATTACATTTTGAAAATGAAATGTATTTTAATAAACACTGCCTTTATAAGTATTTAAAGTGTGTATACATTTTTTTGGGACGCCCTGTATATATATATATATATATATATATATATATACAGGGTGTCCCGTAAGTCTGGACCCATAGGGAAAAATAATAAAATTACAAAATAGTCCAAAAATTTATTTATAATATATTTTTTTATTATTTTTATTATTATTTTTATTATTTTTTTATTATGATCTTACTCCGCTGGAGTTTTATTTGTGGGGCCACTTGAAAGCCAAAGTGTACGAGGTCAAACTTCAGAACATTTTCCACCTTAAAGCACGCATTGTGGAGGCGTGTCAAGAAATTTCTGCGACTGTGATTCAGAAAGTGCTGTCGCAGTGGAGATTGCGTCTTCAACTATGTGTGCGACACAACGGCGGACACTTTGAACAGATTATGTAATAAATTTTTGGACTATTTTGTAATTTTATTATTTTTCCCTATGGGTCCAGACTTACGGGACACCCTGTATATATATATATATATATATATATATATATATATATAACTGAATATTTTTTCAATGAAATTCCAGAGGAAGAAGTTTAGGGAGTGAAAAAAATGTTGCAAATTTTTGCCTGAAGACGTTTTGAAATATTGCAAACGGCAATTTCTTTTGAGTTGTCGAGAATGATGACCCGATGATCGAATTACTCTGGTATGTGGGCACTATAACAAATACGCAATTTGGCATGGGTTGGGCATGGCCTGTTATATAATGTTTTTTAACTCAGGTCTCTCTCTCTCTCTCTCTCTCTCTCTCTCTCTCTCTCTCTCTCTCTCTCTCTCTCTCTCTCTCTCTCTCTCTCTCTCTCTCTCTCTCTCTTTCGTATGGCTGACAACCAAACATTTTTTCAGTAATGGTAAGTCCAATTTAGAAATAATAATAATAATAATAACAATAATAATAATGAAACATAATACGAATCAATATTATTATTATTATCACAGTGTACGTGGTACAAACTCAAAGAAATACCCACATACCCAATGTTTCTCTTGCACGAAAGATTTCTTAACCTCAAACTCTATACTCAAAAATTTGGATGCCACAAAAAATTATGTGCACATGACCGCATGCACAACCTACATACTCACATGAAATTCATGTAAGCATGAAAACGCGCATATAAGTCTTCTAGAAAGGTCATATTTAAATCGAAGGGGTATAAATATATATATATATTAGGTTATGCTTTTTACATCCATCTAAGTATCACTATAGGTTAATTGGTGAGCGAAAATGGGGCATTATTTAATGGAATGAAGCGAGGGTATTAATCAACAGTTTGGCTAAAAAGTTAATGAGTAAGATTAGTTAGAGAAGTATCGAGCGACTGGGTACTGGGCAGTGGAAAATTCCACTCAATTTCTTAGTTTTTCGTCTTTATTTATCACTTCCCTTTCATTCTTATTTATTCTTTTATAGTTTCTTTTTCTTTCTTATCTTTTTTACATTTATTTAAGTTGTTACTCGAGAAACTTTCTTTTAATCTTATAATAATTTATTTTGTAATAATTCTTTTTCATTTTGTTTCAATTTTATTTTTTTATCACAAGTTCGTATAAAATATATCATTTAATTTATACAGTTTGAAGTTTTAAACGTGTCTAATTTGATCTTTTTTTTTTTACTTTCCTATCTATTCGTATCTCTGTCTTCCAACTAAACTTAAAAATTCTCTCTCTCTCTCTCTCTCTCTCTCTCTCTCTCTTCTCTCTCTCTCTCTCTCTCTCTCTCTCTCTCTCTCTCTATATATATATATATATATATATATATATATATATATATATATATATGCAATAAAATCACAGAACAACACGTGTGTGTGTGTATATATATATCTCCTTTGTGATGGAAGCGACTAAAGATGTTTCAACGCTTGAGATGTTGAAGCTGTCCTTATCAAATTACTATTTTCGGATAAATCATCTGGTGTTCCTTTCTATTCACCTGTTGCGAACTGCAACAGAATTTTATTTGTTTGATTTTACGTTTGGAGTAACAACGAACGTTGTCATGAACAGGAAAATTAATTTTGTTGCGTTAAATTCTTGTTAATATACGGAGGAAACAAATTGTTTGATAAATAAATGAAATAGTTATATGTACTTACAATTCAACCAATCAAGTTTGTTACCAGAAACAATAAACAAGATTTGTTGACTCATTCCATGGTTGAAGTTATTAACATTTTGATAGCTGCCACAGTTGGTAAATAGTTAAACATGTTTTATTTTAATTTTTTAACCAAGTAACAATTTAATTTGATGTAGTTTTTAAGGCATTTATAAATGTGATACCACTCGTATCGTCTCTCTCTCTCTCTCTCTCTCTCTCTCTCTCTCTCTCTCTCTCTCTCTCTCTCTCTCTCTCTCTCTCTCTCTATATATATATATATATATATATAAAATGCGCCCCGGTGTAGTGGTTAGCGTCGCTGACTACGAATCCATCGGTCCCGGTGTCTCGGCAGCGGGCGCGCAGCAAAACCCAGCTGTTCATCCTTCTACACAATAAAAGAAAGTGGTTGGTAAATAAATGGGTACCCTGGGTGGCCTAGTGGTTAAGACGCTGGGCTGCTGGTGGGGCGTGGTTTGGATTCCACGTTACTCTGTAGGTCTAAGGTGGAGTGAAAGGCTTGACCTTCGTCGGAATGAACAATTCGGGCGGAAGCTAACCAAAGGTTATATATATATATATATATATATATATATAATTATGCAACTGGACTGGACTGGTCTGGTCTGGACCAATATTTTTCAATCTTTGCAAACATATTGGGTGAATTTCAGCGAAACTACATTAGCTTTAATATGTAATACGAATAACGTTCCAAAAACACGTTTCGGATACAATTTCTTATTTAACTGCGTGAAATAAGTATATTTGGATTCTGGACCGGTCTCAGGATCTCAAGTTGCATCACTATATATATATATATATATATATAAAGAGAGAGAGAGAGAGAGAGAGAGAGAGAGAGAGAGTATTGTTGTTGGCCTGTTTATGTAAGAAAGAGGTATTCGCAAATGGGATCAAGTAAAGATAAGCACCCCCAACCTTCTTTAATTAGCCTTATAAGGCTAACTAACGAAAATATTACGACCTAACCTAACCAATCGTTAAGTCAACTGTACGCCCTTGACGATTGGTTAGGTTAGGTCGTGATATTTTCGTTAGTTAGCCTTATAAGGCTAATTAAAGAAGGCTGGGGATGCTAATCTTTACTTGATCCCGCAAATAACTGAAACAGGTTGTGTCAAACTATGTAAAACAATCCTGAAGTCATTTAGTCCATTTTGGCTTTATCAGAGTAGCAGATAAAAGAGATATGTAGTAAAAGACGATACAATGTATTTAAACAGCTATTTTGCGTATCGAAAATGAAGTTATTTGACTTTAGATACTACCATGATTAGTTGATTACACAACCTCAAACAGTGTTAATATTAGTATTAATATCCACGAGGATAATAATACGTAGAAACTCGGATTATGTTAATAAAACAGTAAATAAATAGGGCTTTCTAAAATAACGGTTAAAAAGTACTTGTAATAAGAACGTTACGAAATAATTTTTTTTGCTTCTTCAGCACCTCTTTCAGTAGTGTTTGACATGAATTTTACTTCCTTCAGGAAATAAAAGGAAATAAAATTGATGTGAAACATTACTTGTAGTAACGACATCACTTTTATTTCCTTCACTGTAACAGTATTTTGTGGAGTTTTTTTTTGAGTCAAATGCGCGACATTAGGACCGATGCGCGACCATTGGCAACTTTACCCTACATAAAATATGAAATTTGCATTGACCAAACGGTTTCGTGCAAATTTCTTAGCATATTATCAAAACTGCTATGGGGCTAAAACTACTATGCATGGGCTAAGAAATGCGTACGAAAGCGCTTGGGTTCTCGTACTTTTT
Source organism: Bathynomus jamesi (assembly GCA_023014485.1). NCBI lineage: Eukaryota > Metazoa > Arthropoda > Malacostraca > Isopoda > Cirolanidae > Bathynomus > Bathynomus jamesi. Next base: position 502,889 of record JAJOZX010001138.1, on the reverse strand, counting down.
GTTTTCTTTTTGCTTATTCTTCTATGAGGTATTAAAAGTGATCAGAAATAATACACACTTTCGTTCACTTCAACTGAAATCTACATTTCTTAATATAAAAGACGCTGATCAGCGTTAATTAACCATTTTGTGACGGCGTAAAACGTGTTTGAACCAATATGTTACTTACTTTCTACAATCATTACTCACTTACCGACCTCAGACGTCTTCCGTATATAATAATGCTTTTAAAAATACACTTTCTGTTTATTATTAATTGTCTGAAGTGATCAATTTTGAAGTGATCAATTGAAATCTGTGCTTGTCTGCGGAATCAAAAACAAGTTTAGCTGCAGAGTTTCGTGTAAAGTTAAGAGTTAAAGGTTTGATTCCATCCCTTTGGATGAAACATCAGTCAGTATCAATGTCTTGAGTTATTTAACTTCTTTGGTAACGGTAAAAAAAAAAGATCATATGACGGAAGGGACCTACAATTTCGAGTGGACTCCAAATATGAACCACGGGTCAAGGGCAGGGCCGCCGAGAGGGCGGGGAAGCCGGATAAATCCCCGGGGCCCAGACCTCTAGGGGGCTCGGAAAGAGGGGGGATAAAATCTAAAAATATTAACAAAGCAATTGATTAAATAACAGAGAAGAAATATAATTAATGAACGTACATTTTATAGAGATTATCATAGTCAAACTGAAACAGATAAAATATTATCTGCGGTCCACCAATGCCCAAGACCACTGACAGATCTGGGAACCATTGTAATTGAAAACCAGTTAGCCCGTACTTTAAATTTCATCAGAATCATTTACCACTTTGCTAGAGAGAAGGCAAAGAAAATACATTTCTAATTATGAAAATTTGGCAGCAAACAGTTGTCTTGCCTGCATGGACTGGTACTGCATTTGTAAATTGTATGATGATAGAATTAATATAATTGATCCGAAAAATAAAATGGTCATTTTCCTTGTTTGTTCACACTGTATGTTTTGAATAGTAACTTGGACATATAATCAGTTTGCTTGTTATGTACACAAAAAAACATTCATAATAAAATACTGAGTAAACAGGGGGGGGGGCCCATATACCAATCCTTCCCCGGGGCCAGGGGCAGCTCTCGGCAGCCCTGGTAGCCCTGGTCAAGGGTCATATAAACGTATTTAACCATAAGTCTAATTTGGTTTTGACGTCATTTATCTGCACGTTTAGTGTTACATACAGTAGATACTTGTGGTCGTGGGAAATGCACTTTTAAACGTGAACAAGGACTGAAACAGGAAGGTCATAAATTACCGTAACTTCGATTTCGAAAAGAAAGTGACAATGGATTAAAGCACAAATAAACAGAATAAACGTGAAAAAAAATGCTCTAAAACACTAGTTCCCAACTTGGGAGGAATTTGGCCATCTTCAGGAGAGGAACGCAAACTTTGAGAAGTATCTGGTTATTTCACCTTGTTTCTTTTTTTCTTTCCTATCTTTCAGATGTGTAACTGAATGAAATTCAATGTACAAACTTTAAAAATAGTATAGAAATTCCTAAGATTTAATATTAATCACTATTTACAAACTAAACTTATTGCTTGCTTCATTTTAAAAAAACATTATCTTTACTACGCTTAGAATTTTTAGAATATTGTTCTGAAGGTCAGTATAATAGGGAACTAACTAACCCTAAAAAATTGGGAACCACTACTCTAAAATGAGGAAGTTAACAAGAACAAATTATACATAAAAGAACATGCTATTACCTACTTTTGCAACTACAAAGCTGAAATTGACAAAACCACTGGCCTGAATTGACTTCTATGCAATACATTTAAGCACTATGAAAGCATCAACTTGGAAGAAAGGATAGAAAAGTGATGAACAGAACAATAATATTATATATATATATATATATATATATATATATATATAATATATATATATATATTATATGTTATGGCTACGTTCACGGTAAGTGCAGGGAGAAGCACGGAAAAGTAATATCAACGGGTCAGGATAATGTTGAAAAAGAAGGAGACACAAATTTTGGTGAAGAAAGAATTACAATAAATTCACCGATAGGATACCAGGAAAAGATAGGATACGCCGATAATAACGTCACTGAAGTATAAAACATCGAGAACGCTATAAAGGGAAGCGCAGAAGAATATTTAGACGGAAAATATCACAAATACAAGATTAGTACGAGTATATCATGAATGAAAGCGGAAGCACACACAAGATTAAACCACGGAGTAGGGACGAAGTAGTACAAGAGAAAAAGAAATGGAATCTCCAAAATCATATAAATATAAATTAAATAACATAAAGGAACCGAAAGACTGGATAGGGGAGCAGTAGTTCAAGGTGCTCTTGACCAATATGATCAAGTGCAACCAGCTGAAAAATGACCACCAACAATGGGGTTGCTGTCGCCGTGGAAAAGAATACCATATCAGACGCATTACCAAAACTTTAAAGGTTGAAGGTGATTTGATATATAGTGTGGGCTTCGTTTTTCGCTGCAGGCAATGGACCCATTTATCACATGCAAGGATCCATGAACCAGAACCAATATACTTAAACCCTCCAGAGTCTTTGTGGGCAAATTTTTAAGGTTAGATTTAGTTAGGTTAAATTGTTATTAAAGTATCGATGGAATGAGCTGTAATAAAATTTTCCAAATTTGTATGGATTCAAAGGCCTGACAAAAACTGATGAAATTACTATTATTTCTTTATAAGAATATTTGAAGGAATTTTCATATAGAAATAGTAATTATGAATTATTTTAGAATTCCACGAAAAGATTATTACGAACCTGCATCAAAGAAAACCATAATAAAAGAATTGAAACTATTAAAGAAAATGAATTCAATAAATCATATTGAAAAAAGTGGGACATAGTTCTGAAAGGCGAATGCCCAGCAACTAGGCTACATCAAAATGAAACGCTAATATACCATCTAAGAACAGTGTGTGAATGCAAATCTCAATGTTATATAAAGAAAAACTGTTTGCAAGACTTCTATCAATTACAGTGAATAGCAGAAACAATGAATTAATTAAGAGAAACGTAGAATTTTACGTGCTGGGTGACAAATATACTAACAAATGAATGCTCAGTCGATAATACCGTTTCTCTGTAAATCTACTGAAGACACTGAAGTCAACCAGATCGAGCTGGTTAATAAGAATTCAGGGGGTTAACGCAATGGTCCGAGTTTGTCTGGCCTGGGCGTTGTGCCAATTTCTGGCCCTCTTGACTGATTATCATATAAATTAATGCCACAGAAAGTACACAGAAATGATAAATTAATGATCAAGAAAGAAAAAATTGAGATAATATTAATTACAGTTCACCGAATTGATAAAAAACCGGAAAAAATCTGCCAAGCGGAAAACAAAGAAGTGTTTAATTAAAAAAGACGATGAAGAAGTTACGAGAAGTGAAATGGATTAACAACAGAGAAAATGAGACTTTGGAGTGAAAATACGAAACATTTAAAAAGCATGAAAGAAAGGGTGGGTGTTACTTTTTGTTTTCATTGGAAGAAAATTAATGAAAAGGTAGTTCTTAATGTAATAACATTCGCGAAGAAGATAATTGAATCAAAGTATAGAATCTTACAATAAACAAATATAAATTGAAACGAACAAGGAAGGCCTAAAAGGAAGAATATTAAATTATAAAGGAAATTAAAAAAGATTCAAAGAATATATTTATCATACACTTGAAGGAAAATAGTTTCGTCTTTATAGCATTGAATGGAACGGTATATTCAGATTAAAATGGCATATCACATCACTAAAATGTACAGAAAAATATTTTAAAATATTGCAAAACTTTATGTAACTTTTATTCTTTTTTTTTTTTAATAAAGAATCAGTCATGTTCTCTCGGAAAAAAATATCTTCGGACAAACTTCGAAGAATTATCATAACTAACAAGAATTTCCTCTCATAATGCATGAAAAATTCAAAGGGAAGGACGTGCATATCATATACTGTGTATTATTATTATTATTATTATTATTATTATTATGTAAAATGGCATCGTGAGCCTCAGAGGCCTTGACTTAGATTCTCTCTTATATAGTAAGGGGGGCATTTTTTTCTGGCTCCTCCTTCGTACATAAAAAAATTATTATTATTATTATTATTATTATTATTATTAGTAGTAGTAGTAGTAGTAGTAGTAGTATAGTTGTAGTAGTAGTAGTAGATCTTTAAAAACTTACTTTAAAACTGTTATTTGTACAGAGTTGCAGTAAATCTGTGATGTGTGCATCGTGCTCGCGTCTCAACACCGGTTCCCGTTAGGTCAACGAGGTTAAGTGGACGTTGGGTTTGATCATTAGTTGGATGGATGACCGTCCTACGCGTACAGATGATGTACCGACCCGTGACTCTGTCCCACGTTAAGCTATAGTTCCCCTCTGTCATATGGCCTTTGTCGTCACGAAGGAGGTTAAACAACCCCAAAATATTATCATTATTATAATGCGAGTAAAGTTTCCATAACTAAAAGTGAACTAAACAAAAGTTTTAATAATTAATAATTTAATAACGTTCCATTTGTGAATGGAACGTTATTAAATAGGAAGAACAAATATTTATAGATTTTGTTTAAATGTGATTTTCACATTTCGAAAGTACGAAATATTAGTTTTGGTGAAAAATACAGGATCATGAATGATCATCTACGCGCAGTTTTGGGAAAAAGAGTTTGCTGAGAATAAAAATTTCTGTAAAGCATAAAAAATTACTAATTGGTAATATTCTGTTTCTGTTTGGGTATTTGATTATTTTTAGTGACAACAATAAAATTTCGAAAGCAAAACCGGGTCATTACCAATTACTAATTTTTTGTACTTTTTAGAAATATAATGTTCCTACGCGAACTTTTTTTCCGAAATGTACGTGTCCTCTTTGTCAGTGGCTATGAAGTCAGTATGATATGTTTCAGTAATGGATTCATAAAAACCATAAAATTATGAAAAGACAAAAAAATGAACTTTGATCAATTTCATGATCGTCAAATTTCATAAAAACTGAAACGATGTTTGGAGCAAATTTCTGAGATTTTTTTAATGTTTAAATACTGAATATAATGCGTGCTCACTAATATAAATATATAAAACAGTCGATTGAAAAAGTCTTATGATGAAACGTAAGGTTCTAATTTCTTTATCATTAACTGTGCCTTACTAAATGTAACCAATGGACCAGGAAAAAAAGGTCGCTTAATTTAGTCGTTTAAAACTCGAAGATAATGCAAAAGTTGTTTTTGTTAAAACAAAAAGTTGTAATGTTTTGTTTTTGAAAACCTAAACTATTTACGATATATTTTAAATTTTACAAATAAAGAAACATAGAAAAATAAAGCCCTTTTTTTTTTTTTGTATTTTAATACGCGAGAAAACATTCTAAAACGTTGAACGATTGTACAATTTTAGTATACGAATACTAATGATGGTATTCGTATATTAGTATTCAAATACTAATACTTATAAATATTAATATATAATACAGGGTGGGCCGTAAGTTTCCATACATAGGAAAAATAAACATTTTTTTATGGACAACCATTTTTATTTATATAATATGCTCTACATGGTTGCCATTGTTTTGAAAACACATTTCAATACGTGTTCCCCACTGTTGATGAACACGCATTAGCACAGTTGACGTTATGCTTGTAATGGCGTTGGTGATACGTTCCTTTAGATGATTTATGTCTCGTATCTTTTCCTGATACACCATGGCCTTCAAGTGCCCCCAAAGATAGAAATCAAGGGGGGTGAGATCTGGGGATCTGGGAGGCCACTCCACAGGACCACGCCGACCAATCCAAGCATCCGGAAACTGCTGCTGATCCAAATACCGACGCACGTGAAGACCATAATGAGGTGGAGCTCCATCTTGCTGGAAGTAAACTGGGAAGTTACCTTCCTCGTTTAGCAGGGATGGGAAAATCTCTTCTTGCAACATGTTAAGATACCTTTCGGCATTAAGATTTCCACTGACAAAAATTGGTCCAATAATTCTGTCACCCCATATCCCGGCCCACACCATCACTTTACCGGCACCTTGCATCTTCGTCGGACTCAGCCAGTTAGGGTTAGCATTACTCCAGTAACGTATGTTTTGCCGATTAACCTCTCCATTAACGTAAAAATTTGCTTCATCAGTAAACAAGATCTTAGTTGAAAAGTTTGCATCCTCGTTCACTTTGGTTAATGCCCATTCACAGAATTCCATCCGTCTATCCGGGTCGTCTTCACTCAAATGCTGTGCCATATGCAATTTGTATGGATGCCATTTGTTTGCTTTCAAAATGCGCCTGATACTCGATCTGCTGACACCACTTTCTGCAGACAACCGTCGTGTACTTTTTCTGGGACTCCGTGTAAGCGCTGTAAGTATCGTAGCTGTTGTGTCTTCATCGGTGGCTGTACGTCTTGAACCACTTCGCGGTTGATCTGCAACATTTCCAGTTTTCTGAAACTTGTTAATAAGTTTTGCCACAGTGTCGTGTGTGATGTTCGTTCCATGTTGTCTGTTAAAGTTCATTGCAACCATGCGACTGCTTCCCGACCCAGCCATCAGTATGATTTCAATTCGTTGCTCTTTCGTCAAACGCATATTCTTAGGGTATCTGAAACATAAAAACAAACGTTTAATTTTTCCTATGTATGGAAACTTACGGCCCACCCTGTATATATAGAGCCTATATATTAAAGAACATTATAAGAATGTCTTTTAAGTGCAATAACCGCGCTTAAATAATATGGAAAGGGGAAAAACAATAAATTGGGACACTATATAAGATATAGTGGGACTCGAACCTTCGTCGCGTGGTTTCAAAGTGAGCGATCTTATACCAAAATCTCCACCCCCCCCAAAAAAAGGTTCGCATTTATATGCTCTATAAAGGCGAGGTAGTTGGATGGAGTATGGTTAATAATCGTAAATGAAATAATTAGTCATCATATTTAGTGATTAAATCGTACATGAAGAAATCCTCCTCCTCTGACGACCTTTTATTAATATAAAATATTACACAACGCTATCTATCATTCTTTGCTCTTGGGAATGATTCAAGAATTTCCTCTACAGTAGATAAGCATAAATTTCTCATTTAAGTGTTATACATGCAAAACTTGAACATTTTTATCCTCTGATGTAGTCTTACGAGATATTGCATAAGACTCCGATAATTTTTTTCCTTATTCTTTCATGGCTTTAGCTACAATAACAACCATACAGAAATATCTTCTATAACGAATTTACAGTACGCGTTACTTAACTCTATCGACTTTTATTATACTTGCTCATTCATCTAAATAACCACAGCTTCAAATGTTTCGTCTGTCAAATGTTCATATATATAGTGTGCATGCACTTATTAAACTTAAAACCATTTCTACTTGGAACTCCACACATCTAATGGTCCTTTCCATTCTTTAATTACGATGTCCCTACCCTTGATCTACTTTTCTTACCTTTCAACTAGTCCTCTTCACATTTCTCCATTCCTTGAGGCAAATTCTATACCTGCAAAGATACATTCATTTTAACTGGTGACCTCGTGAACATCAACATCAGTCAAGAAATGAGGCTCGTTCGCCGTAACGAGGAACACGTTAATGCGTGAATAACAAATAAAACACGTTTGTAATCTATAAGTCTTGGAGTACAGACTACTGTATACAGTTCTTGTACAAAAATTATGTTCGTAATTTCGATCAATGTTCCGTCTGAAGTCGTTTCTTAAATGATGATACTTTTAAACATTATTATATTTCAAAGTCATTTGTCTACAAAAACAGAGAAGTTTATTCTTCACTTGGTAGAAATTATGCCTTTTAGTTGATACATAAAACCATTATTATTCAACATTCGTTTTTATATCAGTTTTTGTAATAATTCAGAAGCTATTTAAAAGCTGCGTGGACATAGAGTACCTTATTATAAGTTTGGGTTCAGTCTCTTTCATGCAAGGAAACCTATATAGCTGAGACAGCTGGAACATACTAACCTAATATAAAATAGCTTACATACAAGTACGCCAATCCCTTGAGTGAAAGCCTTTTTTTGCCCTGCATATATATATATATACACACACTTTAACACTCGTGTGTGTGTATATATATATATACTTTAACACTCGTATGTTGTGGTCACATGCAATGTTCCCTCTAAGGTGTGCGCGTGTGCGCGCGCACACGAGTCGTGAAACCCGCGCACACAGCAAAATAAAATGCGCACAGGCTCAAGCGTATCATGCCCATTTGGAAGACAGGTTTCCTGAAAATGAAGTAAAAGAATGGTCTGCCTTTGATTGCTCGGTTATTTTACAGAAAGACTTTGACTTTGGCATTGAGCATGTTAAAGTTTTATGTGCGAAATATGCAGATTTTCTTGGTGAAAGTTCTACTATAATCGAACAGTACAATGATTTTAAATTTGTTATATGCGAGAAAATAAAAAGTAAGCTGGTTAAAAACTTTGATGATATGGTGACATTCGCCCTCCAAAATGAACAATTTTGTGACCTTGCTAAAAAAGTTGATGGATATTGGGGGAACTTTCCTAGCATCTAGTGTGGACTGTGAGCGTGGCTTCAGTTTAATGAATTCTATAAAGGACAAATTAAGAAACCGCTTGAAAGAAAATCATTTGGACATGCTCATGCGAATTAAATGTTACCTGAAGGATGACGGATGTATTAATCTTCATAGAGTTTATTTGGAATGGGCAAATGCTAAAGATCGTAGGGAGAAATCTCAATCATACTTAAATGAAAGGCACTTTCATTTAATGTTATTTTGATTATATTTTATTTTATTGAATTTTATTATTTTTTATTTTATTCCTATTTTGTGAATGGATAAAATCATGTATTAATCTTGATAGTCTATTTTAAATTGCTTAAATGCTAAAAATTGTTTTGAGAAATGATAACTAAAATAGTCATTTTCAATTAATGTTATTTTTATTTTATTTCTTTATTTTGTTGAATTTTATTTTACTATTTTTTATTTTATTCATATTTTTAGAATGGATAAAATGTTTTCTTTTTTAAGAATATATAATATCGTAAACAGTTTTTTAATATCAATTTAATAGTACCGTAATGATCAAGCTATCACCTTATGGAAATAATATTTATTAAGTATTTAATATTTATATATATTTAATTTTGAAGATAATAGCGCTCAGAAAAGTTTGCACAATTTTTCACCATGAATCTAAATGTATGCACAACGAAAATTTCTTGCGCACACGGACTAAAAAAAATTAGAGGGAACATTGGTCACATGTCTCTTGTACAGCCTATAGTTTCAAGAATTGTGCACATAGTATAACAGAAGAACAGAACTATAGTCTTCAATGAGATAGATGTGTGTCAATAAATGGGGAGGAAATGTAAAGATTGCCTGGCGAAGAAATCTCACACGTAAAGATGTTCTGGGAAAATCTGGTTAAAGAAGAGACCGCGTGATGGAACGATGAGATGAAGAATGCTCTTAAATACAAACACAACCTGGTACTAATGAAATAAGGTGTAATAAATTGTAGCGAGAGAATATAAGAGAAATGTTAAGAAAATTAGGAAACGAGCAAATAAAATTTAGCCGAGGAAATGGGTACTGTTCAGAGAGTAAAAACATTCTTTTCGAATAGCTGGTATGTGAAAGATAAGAATTAGGCGTTAATGAAGGATGCGCATGTTCAGGAGAGACTGGAATAGTGATGTGATTAGGGGAGATGGCATACGATGTAACAATGCAGTTGGATCTTCTACTAATCTACTGTATGTTAAGTATATGTCAGTGCGTGAAGAAAACATTAAGTAGGGGAAGATGTGGAAGCAACATGCAAGTTGGAGAAAGTTTGACGGGTAGGAATTGATGAGATACACATTACAGTAAATGATTAAATGTCGAGGCAGAGTGCTTGAATTATAAAGTGTTTCAGAAAGCGGAGGAGAGTGACTGCGTACCAAGTACCTAAGTACCTCAACAAAAACAGTAATTCTGTAAATGCGTATAAGTGCTTGTAAGAGTACTGATACAGAGAGAAAAAACTGCAAATCAGTTGGCTGGATAGGAGCAACACGATTTCGGCAAGTTACAAGGGTATGAGGATCGAGCGTTTGCAGTAAAGCGACTGACTGAGAAACTAAATGAAAAGACGCAAATATATACAGGGTGGCGCAAAAGTCAGGAACCATAGGCACATTTTATTAAATTATAATAAATGTTCGAATTGGTGGCCTTCCACTTGGATACATTTTCTGGCGCGATGAATGCATAATGTTTGGACATTCCTTAACACATTGGTACTGATTTCGGCACACTCAGATGTGATTTTATCCTTTAGAGAACGTATGGTTCTGGGTCGATCAGCATAGACTACCGACTTGAGATGGCCCCACAAGAAAAAGTCAAGGGGCGTGAGGTCTGGAGACCTACTGTAGGTGGCCATTCGACGGGCCCTCGCCGTCCGATCCACTTGCTTCGGAATGTTTCATCTAAAGAGCTCCGGACGATGGTTGCGAAATGTGGTGGTGCACCATCCTGCTGAAACCACATCTCCGCCCGTTCTGCCAATGGAATGTCGTCCAGTATGGGCAATTAGAAATGTTTGCAGCATATGCAGATATGTTTCACCTGTTACATTGCCGTCGAAAAAGTACGGACCAATTAACCGATCCCCCCAGAGCGTAGCCCACACCATAATTCGTGGATCGAATTGCACATGTCCTTTCTCCATCCAGTGGGAGTTCTCATTGGCCCAATAGCGTGCATTACGCCTATTCACGACCGCTGAGGTGAAATATCGCTTCGTCGCTGAACGTAATCCTTCGTTGAAGTTGCCGATGTTGTAGAAACCACCTGCAGAACTCTACACGACGGCCTGTGTCGTCACCGTGCAGTTCCTGAACAAGTTGGAGTTTGTAGGGGTGGGAACGATTTGTTGAATTCGTTGAATGGAACTTCTGGAGACACCCGTTTCATGGGATAACTTTCTTAAGGACTTAAGTGGGCTGTTTTCGAGGTGATTGAGTACCGTTAGTGATGTTGCTGCATCGGCTGAACTTTTTGGCTGGCCACTACGCAGCCGATCATGAACACTTCCCGTTTCCTTGAAGCGAGTGAACAGTTTTCCAACTGATGCCTGAACAACTGGCGGCCTCTCAGGGTGTTTGTCATTAAAAGCAGTAGCAACTGATCGGTGTGTGTTACCACGCCTTGCACACATTAAAACTATCTCCACCCGTTCATCTATTGTCAATTTCTGTGCCATAGGTTCAACAACAAATCTGAAAAGAACATAACACATATTAAAACAAATTATTAAAATGTGCCTATGGTTCCTGACTTTTGCGCCACCCTGTATACTGTAGTGTGTGTTTGTGGATTTGAAAAGAGCATATGACAGAGAAATTTGAGTAGATTTGAGTTATATATATATATATATATATATATATATATATATATATATATATATATATATATATATATATATTAATCCTTTTGGTAATTAATAGAAGTTCAGAAAAACGAAATTCGTTCATTACCAATTATATATTCATTGTTCAACATTTTTTTCTCAGACGATAGTAGTCGTTTCCTTTGTATTTTTTAGCTCTGATTACGAAAATCATAAAAAAATTTTGCTGTCACGTCAGGTTTTCGAGAAATTTGGGCTCATTTCCTGACCAAATTTGTATATAGACGATAAACTGAACAAATTACTCATTAAAACTGCATCTACCCCAAAGCTGAGAGTATCCAAGCAGAAAATGTTTCAACTAATGTAGAATGATGTAATTTCTGCTCCTGACACGTTCAAGCCTGTCGTAACATGTCAATTTTCCTTCTGCGTTATCTGTCATAGAGGGGTACTTACAAGTTGCAGTTATGATTCATTCAGTCTGCTGCAAGCTGCTTCACGGTGAGTCTGCTCATGTGCAGTGAAGTTTAATTTTATAGTTTTTTCATTTATCTAATCAATTAATTGTGCATGTGTTACACAAAATAGCACCTTGAAGGAAAAAAGGATAATTTGAAACGTCGGGTAAATGTGTGAACAATCCTAACAGTTTCTGTTGTGTGTGCAGGGGCGAGCCCCTGGGCGCCAAGTAGGATGTGCCAAATTGTTGGTCTTAAGAGTTGCTACGTAGAATAAAATTTGGATTTTTAATTATGTATTAATTATGTATTGTTTATGTATTAAATAATTATGTATTTTAATTAATTATGTATTTCTATCATAATCAATTTGTATATGTTCCGAATTTAATGGGGTCGGGGGCGTACAAGGAATGCCTTGCACAGGGCGCCATCACAGGTTGGTACGGTCCTGTGCGTGGTAATTACGTGATACAAGATCACAAAAGAAACATTACTCCCTTAATTAAAAAAGCTTATGAGCTCTACTTTGGCTGCAAAATCAAGTTCAAGATAAAGTTTGGGCTCCCCAAATATGCTGTGCGCGTTGTGCTGTGACCCTCAGGGGTTGGTTAAAAGGTATGCCTACCTCTATGCCATTTGCAGTTACCATTGTTTGGAGAGAGCAAAAAGTTCACTTCGAAGATTATTTTTGTTTAACTAAAGTCAGTGGTTTTTCCTCGAAAAATAAAAAAATTGAATACTCGGATATGCCTTCGGCAATGTGACCAGTAGTACATTGTGAAACTCTAGTAGTTCCTAAGCTCCCTGGATCGTGGAACTTAGATGATGATGCTGAACCTGCTGAAAATAGGCCTATGGAATTGACAGGTAAGGATGAAGAGTATCGACAAACTCAAGAAAAAGAGCCTGCCCCAATAACTCAACCTGAGCTTAATGATCTGGTTCGAGATTTGAATTTATCGAAAAATCAAGCAGAACTTTTAAGGTCCAGATTACAAGGATGGAACGTGCTGCTTGCAAACGATACCAGCAATCCGTTTTTTGCAAACGCCAAAAAAGTATATCAAAATTCTTTTCTAGGACTGGTGAGCTTTCTTTTTGTTAGGACATTGATAGTTTGATGATGGCCCTAGGACACGAGCATAAACCTTTAGAATGGCGACTTTTCATCGATTCGTCAAATCTTAGTTTGAAGGTTGTCCCGTTCTATACTGGAAATATCTATCCTTCAGTTCCTATTGGACATGCTGTCCATATGAAGGAGTCATATGAAAATATGGAATTTCTCCTGAATAAAATAAATTAAAAGATACAACTGGCATATCTGCTACCCCGACTTATGAGCGCAGGACAAACAAGCGCCGACAATTGAGCGCCAAGCCAAATAAGCGAGACAATAGAGCGCAAGACAATAACCTAACCTAACTACATTATTTTTAACATCCTTAATAAATATTTGTTCAAGCTTATTTTGTTTCTTTTATCCAGTTTTTATTTGCTTGCTCTCGCTCAATTGTTTTGCGCTCTTTTGTCTTGGCGCTCAATTGTCCTGCGCCCAATTGTCGTGTCACGGGCATATCTATGGTGATCTTAAAGTCATTGGGCTGCTTCTTGGTTTACAACTTGGATATACAAAATATTGCTGTTTTCTTTGTGAATGGGACAGGAGCAAACAATTCTCATTATACAGTTAAGAACTGGCCACCTCGACAATCTTTCACTCCTAAACAAAAAAAATGTTGCGTGCCATAAATTGGTGGATCCTGAAAAAATTTACTTGCCACCTTTACACGTCAAACTAGGATTGATGAAAAATTTTGTTTAGGCAATAAACAGAACAGGAGATGGATTCGAGTATTTGAAACAAAAATTTCATCTGATTAGTGATGCCAAAATAAAAGGGAATTTTCGTTGGTCCACAAATAAACGAGTTAATGAAAGATGGTGCCTTTGATGAAGTCCTGAATTAATCTGAAAAAAACAGCCTGGAATGATTTTAAAGCAGTTACCCAGAATTTCTTAGGCAAGAAAAAATCGCCTAACTATACAGAATTGGTTGATGAACTTCGTCAAGCTTACAGATCATTGGGATGTAATATGAGTTTAAAAATTAATTTTTTGCATTCGCACTTGGATTTTTTTCCCGCCAAACCTTGGAGATGTCAGCGATGAACATGGAAAACAGTTTCATCAGGACATTTCTGCGATGGAGAAACGATACCAGGGCAAGTGGAGTTCAAACATGCTGGATGCTAATAAGGGAAGCTTCAGATGTCACTTACAAGCGAAAATCATCAAGAAAATTTTTTTAAGTAAAAAACATTTTAATATTGTCCTTGTGTATAGCTTATTCTATTATATATGAATATAAAAAAAGTGATTTTCTCCAAATCCTGACGTGATAGCAAAATTTCGTGGTCATTTTCGCAATCAACATGCAAAAATCTATAAAAATCACCAGATTTCATTTGAGAGAAAAAACGAAAAGTTCAAATTTGTTGAACAGTGAATTAATTATTAACGTTTTACACTTTTTAGAAAGTTCGTCTCTAGGCGAAATTTTTTCCCAAACTGTACACGCAGAGATTTCAGACAAATCATTATTGTTACCAGATAGTTTGGTAGGCTACTAGTAAGACTGAATAATGATTAAATTGCTAAATTGATCATTCATACATACGTAGGTTATCTCCACTAGTGCGGAGTACGAGTAAATTTTATGTTTATGATTTTTTTATTTACTTAATAATTAAGCTTATTTTCGCGTGTTTTTATAATAAACCATGTGTGAATTTTCAACATAGAGTTCGAGATCAGTTCATGGACAATTTCACCATGATAAGTTCATTGCGTAGATCCTCACGGCATATTTAAATGAGTTGTGATAATAAAAGAAAAATACTAGTATATATTTCTATACCATTTATACGACTTTAAAAACTAAATTTTTGACCAGATAGTTACATTTGAAATTGTCCCATCTAATCATTCCCCGCAATTCAAAGTTGAAAGACGATACAAGATTAGAGCCAAGAAACTTAATGTAAAGCATATTAACCTCAAATCCCAGTGCTAAAATTAACTGTCAAGAGAGAGTAGCATATGAATGATGATTCAGAAGACAGCTGTTCCCATATATAGATAGAACAGAATACGAGCTTCCATGATACAGGGTGACCACAATGTCTTGTCACCCAGTAAAATACTAACTGATTTTCGTTTTTTATTTTGAAACCTATTTGAAATGTGTGATAACGGCAACTATACGATTGAACAACGCGTATTGGCTAGTACCTGGGTCCATGAGCGACCCGTAATGACAAAACCATTGAAAATATTCGTGCAGACTTCCAGGACCGATTCAATCATGCATCCTTTTTGGAGGAGCTGCTCAGACACAAAACACCAAAACCATAACCGTAAATATTATTCGTTCGAGTAAAATATATTGCGGTTTGAACATTAATATACTGATCTTTAAATTGTCACTTCTGTTAATCAAAATGAACAATGCTAATAGTACTTATAAATGAAGTTCGTTATGATGTACGGTACCCATCATTTTAGTGAAAATAAGTTATTTAATTTTAACTACACATTTATTTCAAAATTAGAGTTTAAAAAAAACTCTTTTATAATTCGAACTCATTTTATTATAGAATATAAAGACAATTAGTTTTAAAGTAAAATAAAACTTTGCTCTTAGGGAAGAGCAAGGGATGGAGCAAAAGAGGTTGGCAAATAAAGAAGGGTAAACTAATTCAGGTAGAGAGTTGAGAGTAAATGACTGATTTCAAGAGAATCATGGGAAGGTAGATGAGACAACATGCAGCCCATTAAAAGAGGTGAGAATAAAATTTTTGAATATTCAAGGATTAACTAAGGTAAAGATAACAGAGATGGAAAAATTGATTGAAAACAATAATGATATAGTCTGTTTAACAGAAACACAATTAAAGATAGATTCGATTAATCTTGGTAGAGATATATTTAAAGTAGATAATATGAGGGATATAAAAGAACTAAAAGGAGGGGGACTCATGATACTCTATAAATATAATATAAAAGTAGTAAAAATAAATTCAGAAAGTAAAGATATTTTGTATGTAGACAGTAGATATAAATATATTAAATTTGAAGATTAAAATGATATTGGTTTACTTTTCACCATCAAACAAGGAAAGGAATAGTTTGATGAAAAGGGAGGTAGAGAAAATATTAGACAAAGAACAAGAAGAAATGTTGATGATATTGGGAGATTTTAATGGTCATGTAGGATTTATAGGAGAGTAGGATTTGGACCACACTGGGAAAATTATTATCGACTGGATGGAAAACTATAATTTGATAATGTTAAATGATGTAAATTGTGAAGGTAAATATACTTGGAATATAGGAAACCAACATAGATATTTCAGATCATAATTTAATTAGTATTAAGTTAAAGGCGAGATGTAATAAAATAAAGAGATTTGATAAGGAAATTAAAAAGATTACGACTTACTATAAGACAGATATAGCATCACTAGAGATGTATAAAAAGTGTCTAGAGGGGAAAGTATGTAGTGATGATAGCATGATTAATATTGAAAAACTAAATCAAATAATAAAAGAATCAGCAGATGAGCATTTAAGGAAAGCTTATGTGAGATATGGCAACAAAAGGGATATAGAAACACAAGAACAACCTTGGATTACGGACAATATAAGGCAAGGAATAAAGAATAGAAAAAAGATAAATAGAGAAAAAAGAAATACAGAAAACGTGCTTGAAAAGGAAAAGCTAAATAGACAATATATAGATCAAAAGAAAAAGTCCAGATTATGATAAAAGAAGAGATAACAAAACATGAGAAGAAAATAACAAAAGAAATATTAGAAGGTAAGGAGGGCAATAGAAAGATGTGGGACTATATTCATAAGTTGATGAAAAAAGAAATAAGCTCATCAAGGGCTATTGGTGGTGTATGATAATAATGGCATCAAATTGGATAATAAGGAGCGGTGATTGCACTTACAGATTTCTGGAGAGGTGTTTACCAAAAGCAATATAATAATATGAAAGAAGTCTGGAATGAAGAGGATAGAAAGGAATACCTGGAAAAATACAATAAGATTAGTCCATTCTGTGACATAAGAACAAGGAAAGAACTAAAAGAACATATGGACATGGCCTTCAAGATAGTAAATACTGTATAGAGGAATGTGATGACTCAATAAAAATTAGTTATGAAAGGAAGGCTTCTCAAATCCTGAGAGAACATTTCGATATGGCATATAGAGTTTCAGAAGAAATTATGCCAATGATAAACCCAGATATTGGAGAAGAAATAATAAATTGCCTAAAGAGACTGAAAAATAAGAAATCAGTAGGACCTGATAAACTCAAACCAGAATTGTATAAGGTATTGGTGGGTAGTAAAGTGGGCATAGATGATACCGAAGAAAGAGAAGCCTACGGCTAAAGATCTGCGACCAATAGCACTAACAAATTATTCATATAAAATTTTTATGAGTATAATAAGGGATAAAATAGAAAAGCATATAAAAAGTAATAATGAATTGAAGGAGACGCAATCAGGTTTTACACCAGAAGGCAGAATAAGAGATAATATTTTGATTCTACAATATTGTATAGAACATAGCTTTACAAATAGAAAACCATTGGTTCTTGTTTCCATAGGCTTCAGTAAAGCATTCGACTCGGTAAATAGAGAGAAGATGACAGAATCGCTAATGAGATACAAGGTTCATCCTGTGTTGATAGATATCATAGTTGGTGTATACACTGGAGTTAGAACTAGGATAAGGATTGATGAAGACCAGTACCATAAAATCCCTGTAACTAGTGATATCAGGCAAGGCTGCACGCCGCACGGGTTCTACTCTTTTGTTTAAAATGGTGACATATATGATATTAATGAAGGTGGAAGAGAAAGGTAATGGATTCAGTAATGATTTGATAAATATAAACACAATCTTCTTTGCCGATGATGGTTTGCGGATGACACATTCAATAACAGAAGCAATAAGGAATTTAAAGATTATATTACAGACAAGCGATGAATGTGGTTTGCAAATAAATAGGGAGAAAAGTAAGGTAATTATATTTAATATGAAGGAGCAACCAGATAGTATTGAAGGAATACAGGTAACAGATAGTATAGTATACTTAGGACTGCATATTGCCAACAAGAGAAATTGTTTTTAGCAAACAAAGAGGTATAATGATACAAAAGACGCAAAAACTGGCAAACTTAACAAACATGATAATTGCGAAGAGCTGCAATAAAATATTGATTGGGAAAACATACTGGAAACACGTAGCACTACCATCTATATTATATGGGACAAATGTTATAAATCTGACTCGGGCAGAAATTGAAAAATTGCAGAGGATTGAAAATGGTGTCTATAGGCAAATTTTAGGAGCACCAAGATATGCACCAATATGTACTTTGCGAGGAGAAATAGGTGCTTCATCCATGGAGTCCAGAGTTAATAAACTACAATACTTAAAATCAATATTACAGGAGGATGTGAATGGTAGGGTGAGAAATGAATTGCTGAAAGTAATTGTTGAGGATATGAAAGGGAAGGGAAAGAATAAGTGGTTTAAAGGTATTGAAAAATTTATGAGAGATTGGCATAAGCGTGTTGCAACTAAAACTATTAACTAAGGAAGAGGTAAAGGAACGGGTAAGTAAAGATTTGGGATTCAAAAGTGGAAGGATGAGGTGACATCAAAGACTAGTTTACAATTATACAGAGAATGGAAGGAAGTTAGGGGTGAAGAGGACATATACGATAATACCCTAGGTTCAGTTTTACTATATAAAAGCAAAACAAACACCCTACCCCTAAATGATAGAAAAAGATTTGAGAATGGTGATACCAATTGTCAAGTGTGTGGAACTGAAACAGAAGATTTAGAACATTTCATACTTTGGTGCCCAGAATAACTAAAAGAGCGTAGATTAGAATAAATTAAATAAATTATCAGTGTTTCCCAACCGGGGGCCATATGGCTCCCTGGGGGCCATGGCACATTTGAAGGGGGCCACAGGAAAATGTTATTTTGTAAAATAGAGTTAAATCTGCATATTACCTACTGAAAATAATGCTTATGGGGCCACAGGAAAAAATAAGGTTCCTAAGGGGGCCATAAGCCAAAACCGGTTGGGAACCACTGGATTAGATGGTAGACTTCAGCAACCTTAGGTATATAGAGAAAAAAACAAAATACTTGGGGAACTATTGTTTGATGCAAATAAAAGAGACCAAACAAAAATAATGCTCTGCAAGTTCTGGAGAAGGAGAGAGAGAAGACTGAGCAGTTAAGAAATAGGGGCGCCGCTGAAAAGGCAATGCCCCGGAGTAACATCATCATCGTTTTAGTAGATGTAAGAATTAAATAAAATTAATTTCACCCAGTCCCAAGTTTGGTGCGTGTGTGTGTGTGTTAAAATCATTTTTCAAGTTTAGCAAACTTCTTATATTACATACGTTATAACTCAAAAAACCTTCTTTTACATTTAACTTCTTGATGTTTTCGCAACCTCTTATCATAGAACATTAAGGTTCATGAAACTTCTTTATGTAGTAAAAGGAGAAAAGAGGAATAAATTCTTCTTATTGAAGAAGATTACTGGAGTTTTTGTTTTTAAGTGTTAACATGCAGAAAGTTGGCAAAAGTAAATAGACACCACGGTGATGTCCTCAAGAACAAATGGCAAAGCTCATCAATGGAATGTCAGAGCGTGTGTTACTTTTACATAGTGGAAAGGGGAAAACAACACAATTCTAAATATATTGATTCAATAAATTTATTATTTATTGAATTTTATTATCAAATCAAAATATATGGAAAGACCGAAGGTGTCTCTTTACTTTTGTCAATCCTCTACACGAAAAAGGTTTTGCTATTGAATGTACGCGCTCTCTCTCTCTCTCTCTCTCTCTCTCTCTCTCTCTCCTTCATGGACCATTTTTGGCAAATGAACAGTCTTTCTGCAACAGAAGCTAACATTACCCATGTTTATACCGAAAAAAATTCCACGCAACCTTCTATAAACAGAAGTATTATCTTCTATTTTGTCAGTTCACTCGAAAAAAGAAGTTATTCTATCATCTGAAAAGAAACTTTGTACCCCAAAGAAGGAAAAACTTCTAGAATGCACCCTCAAAAATAAGTTATTTCATCTATTATATTAAAAATCTTTATTTTGAGTGTTGAAAAAGTTACTTTATGTGCTACATTAATTAAGGAAATTAATAGAGTGAGTTTTCTTCTTTTATTGAACAAAATAAATGAGATTTTAGTGAAACAAATAAGGCTGCAGTTTGAATGAAAATTGTATTGAAATGTTATAAACGTGCACTTGATTAATGACATCAATATTATATAACGCGTGAGGTAATGATATTCTTTATATGAAGTTAGGTGAATGACACCAGACCAATGGGGCCTGTACAACTTTGTTTACATGATGGGGTCTAACGTGTCACTAGGGTGTGTCAATTTTGGGGGTAAAATGACTAAATTGAAAATCATGTGATTTGGTAGCAATTTAATGTAATCACTTGGCATACAAAATAATATCCTTGCTTCAAAAACAATAAAAAATAACTCCTACCTACATCAATTTTAATTCAAAAATTCAATTTTTCCGTAAATTCGTAACAAAATAACAAATGTGCGCAAACATCCTATCAACATTTAAAGTGGCAATAAGATATCATTCAGTCTTTATTTGAAAGTAACCAATGCAGTCATGTCCTTTTTGCTGCGGTTCCTTGACATCAGCATTCGGCTTGCTACTTGCGCTTTGATGTAGCCTTCTCGCCTATCGTGACTGTAAACTTGACTAGCTGCTTCTGTGACCATTTTCACACATCTCTCCACACTCTGAGTGTGAGAAGGCCACTTTGGCACTTGCATTGGGGCCTCTTTAAGTTGTGTTAAATCTTTTGTTATACATGTTGTCAGTGGTGGTTCCAAAACTTCTGAACTCAAGTTAACTAATTCTGACAATTTCGTGGCATTGACGTGGCAGTCTCCCAGCTGGTCATCATCTAGTGATGTTCCTCTAAGCTTTATAATGATTTCCATAGCCTCAGTTCGCTCTTTGGTACATTGGCTGCAGAGTATTGCTTGCAAAACTGCCTCTGGCCTAGCATACCAAGCGGACCTTCTCACCACAGGTAACACGATGTCCACCACTACTTTCCTTTGGGTTCTCAGTAGCTGTAATTGAAACAAGATGTGGTTGGGCCCCTCCATCCACATTGGATTAAGTTTTACATTGAACCAGTGAGGAAGATAAAACCCAATAATAAATTCAACAATCAACATCAAATTCTGTAGCATTTTGCCCTTCAGGGCATGTTTGGAAACCCAAATCCTGCAGAAACGAATCGCTGTAGTTAACCAACGACTGTGACTTACGGGTTCAATCTCCAAGAGAGCCAGATTTTGAGGCAACTCTCCTGATCTGATTGCTTGAACAATACGATAAGCGAAGATTGATCCGTGCTGAGGTCTTTGATAACTTCTTCAGACAACACTAGAAGGGAAGGGCCTACTTCGACCTTTGGAAATTTTGTATTTATTTCTAATTCCGTTGCTTCATCTAGCATGTTGCCAAGGGGGCCTGACCACTTGTTGTTGCTCTTTGTAGGACCATCAAGTTCCTGGATGAGACGACGAAGAGGTAGTTCCCCTGTGTGCAAATCACATACAATTCAAACAAGCCTTCTTCCAAGTTTTTTCTCTAAATGGGTCATAACACCGCCCTGCCATCCAGTGTTCACTGCAGTTGAGTCTCCACCAACGGCCTGCAGTGAACTGTCAAGCCTTCTTTCTTGAAGCCAACATATTATTTGATCAGCAGTTGCCTCTGCATGTTTCTTGCCTTCTACTTCTGCTTCAGGAACAAAGTGAAACAAATAGCGGCCACCAGGTTCGGAACACACAGAGTAGTGTTCTTCTTTGATGAGGCCGGGAAACTTTCTGTCCATTCCCTCTACCTCTAGGAGAACTTTTGTGTCATCTCTTCTTCCATCAAACAAAAGGCAAGAGAGACCTTCCTCCTTCAAATCTTTTTCATGCCGATCAGATATTTCCTTCATTATTTTTTTCTTGTGCTCTTCTTATCTTATTATGATCTATCACTAAGGATGTATCCTCTCGGCTAATGAGGCCTGCATCTATCCAAGCGGCAGTGGCAATCTCTGCAGTCTCTCGTAGCCCCGTATGGTGGCGAATACTGGCAAGGGCAATGTTTGAGATGTCTTTAGTGTTGTATTTCATTCTCTTCGGCGAAGGTCAGATGGCATTTTGGAGCTATCATCTGATGTTGCTTCTTTCTGTTCATCTGAAGAGCTTTCAAAGAAGTGAGAAACCTCTTGATAGAGCTCTTCATCTCTTTGGTTGGCTTCTTCACTCTTCTTTTTCTTCCTTTCTTCCATCTCTCGGATTTTCTCTTTTTTCTTAGCAATAACAATCTGTTTTTTGGTTTCTGAATAATCTGCCGAACCAATCTGCATACTTCCTTGGCCTCCTGCCTTTATTCTCTGCGCTTTTATGAAAGCCAGCTCCAAAACAGGGATCTTCTTCTCACGAGGACAGCGACAATCAATGTGAGGGTGAGGTTCTCTTCTGCATGAGGGAGAACAATTGGCTTCAGAACACAACTCTATGGGACGCTGGCAGTTAAAAATGTCTAGAAGAGTATCAAGTGTGTGCAGAAATTTATTTTTCTTTGCTAGTTTTCCTTTACCAAGTGATGTCTCAACTGCTTTGTGCCACAGCTTTGTTAATTTTAGCTCAATAGTTCTATACTGATTGAGTACAGGTGGTTTGAATAACACATTAGCTTTTTTCCACTGATGCAGAAGAGTGGGAATCATGTCCCTTATGAGCTCTTTCTCTGTGTAGTTCCTTCTATCCTTTGTATTTTGTTCACGAAGGAGTAACCCTAGTCTCAGCATGTCTCGCACTGTTGGTAGTTCTGATACGGGAAGCTCCTTGCCTGTACCGACTAACAGGCTCAAGTGGCATGACGACTGACCTCTTGTCTTCAATTTTGGCATCTTAAGAATAACTGAAAAGAAAGAAAAACATTTAAGTATTTTATATCAATTACGATGTTTCAAAGTTTAGTCATTCGATGTTCTGAAATTCAATAAAAAAATATTTCATGGGATTACAACATAATTAGACAGAAGAATATGATAATAATAAATAATTGTAATAAGCAATAAATAATCCATACTTACAGTTAAACTGTAGTATTCGTCTAGTAGAATAACTATGAAGTAGGTACAAGAGCAATAACAGCAAACCACCGTTTATGACATCTAAGAGGCAACTGAGGACTGAGAGTGAGGGACAGTTCTATTCATGTTGAGACTTGTACATTGTACAACAACTATAAGACCTTGAAAACACTCCATATGCGATCAGTGGGATAATTCTGTGACAGATGAATAGTTAATCAATTTATGTCCTATTATTTAGTAAAAGAGTCAATTTCAGAAACTTTAAGGTAAAATTGATGTAGGTAAGGGTTATTTTATTTCATTTTGGTTGGCCAATTTCAAGTTTTGACATGAAAAGACACTATATTTTCACTACCAAAATTGATTTGAAAAAGGTTGACAAAATTGACACACCCTAACGTGTCACTGAGGTCCTTCGAGGAGAGAGGTGATGCTCAAGAGGACGTCATCTTGGTCGTGTGGAAAGCGCGAAAGTATCTGAAGGCGTCTCTGTAACTATAGATATAGCCTTGACGAGTAACAGATAACTGTTTTAAAATGAAGCCTCTAAACAATAGATTAAAATAACTGCATGCTAATAGTACAAGAGTCTGAATACAATTCATTTGATAACACATTAATGACTTTTAGTTATTTTCCTGCAAATTAATTTAAATTTTTAAATTTGTTTATCTTTCGTGTGATTTATTTTGATAAATGTGGAGTACCTTAAAGGTTTAGGAAAGATGATATATATATATATATATATTATATATATATATATATATATATACAGGGTGGGCCGTAAGTTTCCATACATAGGAAAAATAAACATTTTTTTATGGACAACCATTTTTATTATATAATATGCTCTACATGGTTGCCATTGTTTTGAAAACACATTTCAATACGTGTTCCCCACTGTTGATGAACACGCATTAGCACAGTTGACGTTATGCTTGTAATGGCGTTGGTGATACGTTCCTTTAGATGATTTATGTCTCGTATCTTTTCCTGATACACCATGGCCTTCAAGTGCCCCCAAAGATAGAAATCAAGGGGGGTGAGATCTGGGGATCTGGGAGGCCACTCCACAGGACCACGCCGACCAATCCAAGCATCCGGAAACTGTTGATCCAAATACCGACGCACGTGAAGACCATAATGAGGTGGAGCTCCATCTTGCTGGAAGTAAACTGGGAAGTTACCTTCCTCGTTTAGCAGGGATGGGAAAATCTCTTCTTGCAACATGTTAAGATACCTTTCGGCATTAAGATTTCCACTGACAAAATTGGTCCAATAATTCTGTCACCCCATATCCCGGCCCACACCATCACTTTACCGGCACCTTGCATCTTCGTCGGACGCAGCCAATTAGGGTTAGCATTATTCCAATAACGTATGTTTTGCCGATTAACCTCTCCATTGACGTAAAAATTTGCTTCATCAGTAAACAAGATCTTACGTCAAAACGCATATTCTTAGGGTATCTGAAACATAAAAACAACGTTTAATTTTTCCCATGTATGGAAACTTACGGCCCACCCTGTATATATATATGTTAAACACACTATAGTGGATTTAATTTTCCCAGAAGAGTTCCTTGTTCCATGCACGGTCTGTGTTTAACATATAAGTTCTCAGGGGACCATTCTGAGTTTGTGTATATATATATATATATTCTAGATTTATATATATATATATATATATATATATATATATATATATATATATTCTAGATTTTTATATATATATATTATATATATATATATATATATATATATATATATATATATATATATTCTAGATTTTTATATATATATATATATATATATTCTAGATTTAGTTTTAAGTACAAACCTAGACTAAATTGATAATATCTCTGTAGGAGACTACTTCTCCACCAATGATCATAGGCAAATAGCATTTGCTATTAAAATTAATGTTCATAATTCGGAGAGCCTGGAATACGTTTTGGATTTTAAGAGCTAAATTTCGTGACATGAAACTGCAACTTTCAACCCATAATTGCAAAAGTGGGCCCTACGAGCCATTTAGCTAGACCTGCGGTGCTGGAGCCTTCAATTACTGGTGTTGGTTTACGTCGTCGTCGTTGGACCTAGGCAAGCTACGGCTTGGGACCGTAGCGCATCTATCCGGTATAGGTTAACCTGGATGATGTAGCCATAAGCACTGCCGCTAGTTAAGTGCCAACCAGTGATTATCTCACTAGCCGTATTGAGTCCGTTAGGCGAAACTGCGACAGTACCAAAGGTGGAAAATATAACCCTTGGATTTCTATTATTTATTTGTAAAATGGACATGGTATTAGATTAAAATAATTATTTGAATAAAATAATTAACTGACAATTGTGATATATAATTAATTATGTTTACATACAATAAAATAATATAGTATACATAAAATTAGTATTAATGTGGTTCACAATTGAATTATAATGGGGTAACTAATTTAAAATGAATTTATACTATTCCGAAATTCAAGACGGTAAAATTAACATTTAACTTGAAACTAAAATAAGAGTATTCACTACACACTCCCCACCAGAGAGGAAGTTCAAAGAGTTCCGAACGACACAGATTTCCGCTGGACCTTTTTGGTAGCTACATGTACCTCGCTTAAGGTTGATTCCAAAAACGCAGGCTTAAGACGATCGATAGAAACCTTGTCGACCTTGGAACCGCGCTGGATGAGGAATGATTTGCGCGTACGTCGGAGAACTTCATAGGGCCCGTCATATGGACATTGGAGAGGCCGTTTTGGGACAGGTACACGAACGAAAACGTGGGTGCAAGACTGGAGGGCTGGGGAAACAAAGATGTTCTGTTGGCTAGTCAATCGAGGGGGAACAGGCTGAAGGGACTGCATGTGAGAGGAAAGTGTTTGAGCGAATTCCGTAGGATCACATGACTTATCCCTGCAGTGAAGTAGCCACCTGGTAGCCGCAGTGTTGTTCCATAGACTAGTTCAGCCGCTGTAGTCTTCAGATCACTCTTAAATGCAGAGCGAATACCAAGCAAAACGAGTGGAAGCTTATCCATCCAATGGGAGTCTTCGTGACACATAAGGGATGACTTCAGCTGGCGATGGAAGCGTTCGACGAGGCCGTTAGCTTGCGGATGATACGCACAGGTATGCGCATGTACTGTACCCAACAAGCTGGTAAACTTCTTCCAAAGCGAAAACTCAAATTGGCGACCTTGGTCAGTGATGACTTTTGTCGGCAATCCAAATCTTGATACCCATCCATGAAGAAAGGCTCTTGCAACAGTGTCCGCTTGGATATCAGGATGGGAGGGCTTATGAAGATCCGTGAAGACTGCTTGTCTGTGACATGGAGGGACATAAGGGCGAATAGCAGCTGTTGATACGTCGCAATAGAGGGGCACAGACAATCCTGGCATACTCATTTCTTGAGGGAAAGTGAGTGAGTGGAGTCTTCTCTGAGCAGGTCTTGTAGTTCCGTATCCTTATCTTGATCCTGTGCAATAGCATTCCACAGTGTAGAGCTGAGGGTAACAGAAGTAATCTCTATTCTTGAAAGTGCATCCGCTGGAGTGTTCAAGACACCTTTGATGTGGCGGATATCTGTGGTAAATTGCGAGATATAATCGAGTTGCCTGATGACTCTGGGAGAGTGGTTACAGCTGTTTTTATTGAAGACAGTGACCAAAGGTTTGTGGTCGGTAAAAACACAAAACTCTCGGCCTTCAAGGAAATGTTGAAAATGCTTCACGTTTAAGTAAATAGCAAGAAGTTCACGTCCGAAAGCACTATAACGCGTTGGGCTGGCTGCAGCTTTTTCGAGTAAAACGCGATGGGTGCTTGTTGACCGTTAATGGTTTGTTCCAACACCCCACCGATCGCAACATCTGAGGCATCGACCGTCAGAGTTAGGGGGGCATTACTGATAGGAAATGACAGAGATAATGCACTATTGATAGCATTTTTGGCATTGTCGAACGCCTGTAAACTATCGCTACACCATACCAATTCGTTACCTTGCGTTTGTGTGTGATCATAGCGTGTAGAGGAGCAAGAACACTGGCACAGTTTTTAATGAACTTGTGGTAATAATTTACCAAACCTAGAAACCGACGTAACTCACGCTGATTATTTGGCATAGGGTAATTTTTATCACTTCACACTTGTCCTGAAGGGGGTAATTCCGTGCTGCGAAATCGTTGTGACCAAGAAATTCCAAGGTTGGCTGTGCAAACACACACTTAGATGCATTAATAGTAACACCGTATTGTTCTAAGGGTTGAAAGAGGAGTGAAAGATGTTCCTTATGTTCCTCTTCCGTTGAGCTGGCCACAAGCAAATCATCGATGTAGGCATAAACAAAGTCTAAGCCTCTGGTGACCTCATCTATAAACCTCTGAAAGGTTTGCGCAGCATTCCGTAGCCCGAACGGCATCTTCAAAAAATTCGAATAACCCAAATGGTGTACAAACTGCAGTCTTGGGAATATCCGAAGGCTCTACGGGAATGTGGTGGAAAGCCTTAACGAGATCTATTTTACTGAAGATAGATTTGCCGTGGAGAAGAGAAGTAAAGTCTTGGACATTTGGTACCGGATATCGGTCCGGGATGGTTGTCGAATTTAAAAACCGGTAATCCCCACATGGTCTCCAGTCTCCTGACTTCTTCTGGACCAGGTGTAGGGGAGAGGACCAACTGCTTTTGGAAGGTCTTATTATCCCAAGATCTATCATAAGCTGGAATTCCGATTTGGCAGCTTTCAGTTTGTCCGGGGCAAGACGTCTGGGTTTTGCAAACACAGGGGGACCTTTTGTTGTAATGTGATGGGTAATGGTGTGCTTAATGGTATCACCCATCTGCATAGGTTGAAGAATTCCTGGATATCGTTGGAAAAGGCACTGGTACATGGAATTAGGGGGAACGAGGGAAAGTGCAGAGTTCGAGGCGTCCGGAAGGGCAACCTGTTTGGCAAGAACAGAAAGCAGTGTGGCCTGGTCGCATAAGCGTCGCTTGTCAAGATCACCAGGAGTTTGAAATGCTGGAGGAAGTCAGCGCCGATTATGGGATGCTGCACTGAGCACAGATGAAAATCCACTTGAAGGATCGGTGAAGGCCCAAATTTAGTTCACGCGACTGAGTACCGTACGTGGGTATGCGTGAACCGTTAGCAGCGTATAGAGGCGGAGATTCCGAGTGCGTATGACCAGATTTTTGAGGGAATACACTGACTGACGCTCCGGTATCGACCAAGAAATTGACACCAGAGTTCCTGTCCTTTATGAATAACAGGTTGGCAGTGCGAGTACTAGACGCCATTAGGACTCGCTGCTGGGGGTTTTCCGACGAAAAATTGCAAGGGGAGATGCACTTCCTAGCCTTCTTTCCAAATTTAGCGTGGTAGAAGCAGATCTTCCCGGAACTCGAACGATGCCTCTTCGTAAATCTTGACCGAGAATGGCTTCTTTGCCGTTGATTTTGTAGCAGAGAACAAACGTGGTTGAGTTGTTGACTTAACTCTTCCACTTTCAACTCCAGTTCCGATTGTGTGTTCACGTTGTTGACCGGAGCTGTGTCAATCTCCACTACTTTGTCGGCAGTTTCTGCTAGTTTATCAACTGGAGTAGCAGGATCCATAGTGGCCAAGACACGCTGAGCTGATGGAGGAAGTTTCTGCAAGAACAACTGTCTAAAGATGTCCTTATCGAAGGTTTGTGCGCGTTCGCCTAGAGCGCACTGCATAGCCCTCAGCATTGAGTGGGCTTACGGTCTCCAAGTTCTTCTTTTGAGATTAACTGATGTAGTTTCTCACGCTCGGAGACAGTGGTGCGGCACAGGATGGCAGACTTCAGATCGTTGTATGGGTCCTCACTCGTGGAAGTAGACACGATGACGTCACGGACTTCAGAGATGATGCTCGCTGGTAGAGAGGACAAAACATGATCGTATTTCGTCCTGCTAGCGGTGATCCTTCCCAAGTTGAATTGTGATTCCACTTGGTGGAACCAAATAAATGGATCACCCGGCCAGAAGACGGGGAGCTTTACGCTCAAGTGGGAGATGGCACCAGCGTCGTCAGGCATCTTCTCCTATGCTTGCTGACGTACAAGCAAGACGACAAGTTACCAACGAAGGAGTGGAGGTTGAGACGAGCGCACGGGCAGGGGTGAGGGGCAGAGGGCACGAGCGATGTTACAGTCTGGTCCTAGTCGCTCGGGTGAAGGGGGTGATGGGCACGAACGACGTTACAGTCTAGTCCTAGTCGTTCGGGTAAAAGGGGGGAATCCAATTCCGGGGTCACCAATTGTTGGTTTTCGTCGTCGTCGTCGTTGGGCCTAGGCAAGCTACGGCTTGGGACCGTAGCGCATCTATCCGGTATAGGTTAACCTGGATGATGTAGCCATAAGCACTGCCGCTGGTTAAGTGCCAACCAGTGATTATCTCACTAACCGTATTGAGTCCGTTAGGCGAAACTGCGACAGTACCAAGGATGGAAAATATAACCCTTGGATTTCTATTATTTATTTGCAAAATGGACATGGTATTAGATTAAAATAATTATTTGAATATAAATAATTAACTGACAATTGTGATATATAATTAATTATGTTTACATACAATAAAATAATACAGTATACATAAAATTAGTATTAATGTGGTTTACAATTGAATTATGATGGGTAACTAATTTAAAATGAATTTATACTATTCCGAAATTCAAGACGGTAAAATTAACATTTAACTTGAAACTAAAATAAGAGTATTCACTACACTGGCAAGGTACTTATTCGGTCAATAAAACTATAGAAAAGAACGCAGCCAGGAAAATCTTAAGCTTCACACATCTTGAAACAATGGGCGCGGATGTGAAGCTTGAGATTTTCATTGCTGCGTTCTTTTCTATAGTTTTATTGACCGAATAATTGAACCCTCAGTAATTGGGGGTTCAATTATTCGGTCAATAAAACTATAGAAAAGAACGCAGCAATGAAAATCTTAAGCGTCACATCCGAACCCAGTGTATCAAGCGATGAAAATTTTAACACGCTAGAGTAAAAAGTTGAAACAAAGCAAAGCGCATTTATTTCTATGTTCAGAATCGCTTAATAGTAAATAAAGAAGCTATTGAGAAGGCGAAGCAAAAAATTTATTAGAAAAAGTAAGCACAACTATGAGTTATACATTAAATCTAAACCGAAGGAATTCCATAATTATGTTAGGAAAAAAAAGTAAATTCGCTGACTATAAGTTCACTCATAGCAGCACACCAGAGAAAATTTACGATGACTTACAAATGACGGAAGTTTTAAATAAATTCTTCTCTTTCGTCTTCACTAACGAAAATATGAACAACATTCTCGTTCCCGTAATCATGCTCAGTGATGATAATTTAAATCTTCACAAGTTTACCATTAGTGAAACAAGTGAAGTACTCTCAGCCATAGGTAAAATTAATCGTGATAAAACTTCAGGCCCAGATAAGCTCTACCCTAGGGTACTTAAACAAATAAACTGCACTATAGCCTCTCCTCTCACATATATATTTAATAATAATAAAGCGTTACAGTCTGGCGAAGTTCGGTTTGATTGGAAACTTGCAAACGTTACGCCAATATTTAAAAAACGGGACAAATCGTTTCCGGGAAAATGTCCCATAAATGATTACTCTGACATCAGTAGTTGATAAGCTTATGGAGACGATCGTTCGGAACAAAATAGTTAATCACTTGGAAATGAAAAAAATAAATCAAAGATTCTCAACAAGGCTTTCGACGTAATCCTTCTTGTCTTACTAATTTGCTCGATATCTTTAATGATATTGTAAATATATATGACGAGAGTAAAACAGAAGATATTACAAGCGGTAGCTCGCTATCGCTCGCGACCGTTGTACAACTTGGCCCTCCGGGCGGGTAACACTGTGACATATACTCAGTGGCGGATAGCCCTATAGGCTGCACAGGCCCGGATGTCTTAGGGGCCCGCCAAAAATATGTGTATAAGTAAAAAAAACAATCAAACAAAAGTATTTATTTCGGAAAATGAGATACATAAAAATTGAAATACATATATAATAATAGAAATATTTAAAATTGTAATTTGCGACATTTTTTGCCTGCGAATTCATTAATAATATCCGACAGTCAATTTTATGCAAATGCTCCCACTCGATGTGCATCAATTATGATATTTGTAGCCTAGCCACAAGTCACAGCGCTGTAAACACGTTCAACCACGTTCACACTTGTTTTGTGCGCTATTATGCATTACTCCCTCAATGAAAATTAAATTTTTATAGTATACGAATAAAAGGGCCCGATCATACATACTAAGCCTAAGGCCCAGAAAATGTTAATCCGCCCCTGCATATACTGCTATACAGGGTGTTTCAGGAGGAAAGGTCAATACCTCTGGAGGTGATAGTATCGGTCATTGTGAGAAAAAAAGTTCATATGAACATGTGTCTAATTCTGAATGGTTACAGAGATAGAGCTGTTTGAATCTAATGCGCGCGCAGCTCTTCCTCCCCCTCCGCGGTGGTCCCATTCAATGGCCATCAAGGTCTCCAGACCTCTCTCCATTAGATTATTGTTTGTGGGGGTGGATGGAAAGTCAAGTTTACAAAAGGAAGGTGGATACACGAGACGAATTGCTCGCGCCCATTTTGGATGCTGCTGCCCGCATAAAGGAACGTCAAGATCAACTCAGACGAACAACTCGCGATCTTCGCACACGAGTTGCAAAGTGCATTGAGGTTGACGGTGGGATTTTCGAAAATGTATTGTAAACTGTAACAAATTTGTCATTTCTGTATCTGATACCATTCAAAAGGCCAATGTTTAAACATTAAATGTTAGAAACAGTAATTGGTTTCTCTTTCTTGATTACTAGGGCAGTCAAAAGTTGACCGAAAAAATTGAAAAAATTGACTTATAAAGTTGCCTTTACTTTCAATAATAAAAACGATACTTTAATTACTTATTCTTGCTCTTCTACATCAGTTGACCGATTGTGGTAAATTATGAAGTATTTGCCGACATTTTCTGGCAAAAATTGCGATCCTTACTTAATAATTTATTACGCATGGAGAAAGATCTCTCTACAGCGGCAGTTGTTGGTTGACATTGCAAAAGCTGACCATAAACTGTTGGTGAGATTTCAGGTCTACTGAGGTTAATTATTTCACGAATACCATTTGTCTTGAGTCTTGTTTCAATGTATTGTTTGACTGAACACATATCTTCGCCAAGGTTGATAGAAGAAATGGTTTCATATGCCTCTCTAATGGTGCAATCAGATACTTCATCCTAGTCACTAAGCTAGCAATCAAACTATAATTCATTTTGATTGACATTAGTTGCTTTGGCAGTTTTTCATTAGCAACACTCTCTTAGCCTTCTGAACAATGATTCCTTCATCTTCAAAATTTTCCACAATTGTCTTCACATTTGGAAAATTGACTTTATTTACCTCATTGCTATTTTTTGACCTAACAGGTAAAAGTTGACTTTTGGTTGACCTATTAACTTTGGTAATATACCCCCTACAGGTGTTTTTATTTCATTTTCAGTCGTTTCAGCGAAAAGTGCCCCATAGGAAACAATTTGACTTTATTGACTTTTGACCGCCCTATTGATTACCATTAACAATGCTTTTGTATTTGTAGATTCAAACGGCTCTATTTCCGTAAACATTCAGAATTAGACACATGTTCAT